>CM060831.1:129875000-130222500 GCA_030762175.1 Metallyticus violacea
ATGAACATTTTTCGAATATTTAGCACACAAAGTAAACATTTTAAAGTTTTTAACACATAAAAATCCGAGCCATACTTATCCCTATGTCTAACAGCCTAGGCATCTTGGCAGTATAATGCATTGTTTTTCTGGTTATGTAGTGGTAACCATACTTGTCTCCTAAACCCAAGATCGTGGGTTCAAACCCGACGAGGATCGATGGATTTTTTCGGGCGTAAAAATCCTAAGTATGACTTCCTTCGGAAGGGAAGTAAAGCCGTGGGTCCCGTGTCATACGTTTACGGCACGATAAAGACCTCAAGCCTGAAAGAAGAGGCCTCTGAGCAAAATTTGTCTGCCGTTTCACGTCCTGAATTGAATGGGACGCTGATGACCTGAGATGTTAAAGACCGTTCGTAAATAAAACAAATAAAATCAAAGCATTGTTTGTATATTCCGTTATTAGCTTACTCATGTACATATGTAAATGGCAAAGTAACATGCTTGTAACACCAAACAGGCTAATCAAAAACAACAAAACAACAATACACACAATTCGTACCAGAGTTTTATCACAAGTCATTCATTGTACATCTATCTATTCCCTAAGAACTGTGGGTCATCACATCTTTAAAAGTATCAAACCAATAGGTGCGAGGATCTAGAAATGTAAATCCCAAATGCTAAATATTTTTCAAGAGTTTTCTTGTGTTTCAATGAAGGCTTTACTTTTTTCTTCCAAAATAAAAATTTATTATTATTATTATTATTGTTATTATTATTATTATTATTATTATTGATGTTAAATTATAGGTGTGAGAACTAAGAATATCTTTTGACTTTCATACTGTAATAAAAGGCCTTGCTCGACGTTCACAAATCTTATTTTCCCCTCTATTTAAAAAAATTATCAATGAATTTGAATTATTTTTTACATTAATTTTCAAAACCCCAAAATTGTTTCGATGCTTAACCTGCCAACATACTAGGTATTTACATCTCGGTACTGTTTTTCTTATATGGGATTTATTTGTATTTTCAGTTATCCTCACGGTGTTACTCTGCAGGTTTGTCTCTCAGTCAATTATATTGGGCTGTTAACGTCATCATAAACTCATTTCCGTCATTTGCATATTTTATAAAAGAGATAGAAGACCGAAGGTTCCAAAATCCAGGTTTTAGGGTGTATGATGAAAGATGCTTATAAAAGTTTTATGGTTTTCTCTCCAATACTTAAATTTTTATTTTAATCTAGTGCTGCTCTTATCGTTTGGGGTAATGAGCGCACCCGGATCGCCTCTTTAACTTCCGAGGAGTTCTGATATGCTGCGGTGTTGTTTCACCCTTTCAGAATCCACCACCTGAAATTTTTCTCCTGGCGAACTTCTGCAATTAAAGTATAGAAATGATAAATTGTCATCAATCTTATAACCCCAAGCAAATCTTAACGGCTATAATTAGCACTTCAGCTTTGAGGGATCTATTTGGTATAATCTCTGAATATTCGACATGGAAAATAATTTACCCTAGCCATCTGCAGCGAGTCGTTTGCATATTGTTCACCTGTCGTTCCGATCATTGTGGACGTCTGTCCCGCTGATGACATTGCCTAAATCTTTTGATGTGGTGGCCGCTTTGCACGGCCGACTGTTTTTATCTCTCCATACATTTTAAATGCATCTGAATGTTTCTGGCGGACGAATTTCTGTCAAAAGAAATTTAATTACTCCACATCACTTAGAGACTCCGTTTTGAAAGCTGTCACTGATATCTAGCGCAAGAGGTAGTGCGGAACTATTCAAAGACGCCGCTCAACTAAAAATGCCCCAGAAAAACACACTGTATATTGAACATCCGGTATTTGTGCCTCTGAGAAATAAGTAAACTTGATTTTTTCAACTTTTCAAACACCATTACAGTGGGGGAGAGAAATTTATGTCCAAGGATGCACTCCTTCTCCATTGCAGATAATGGAAAAAAGTCATAATTATTCCTATTTTCAATAAAAAAAAGGAAGTAGATAAATTGTAATTATTTATATAAGAATACGTTTATCAGATGCTAACATAATTTCAGAAACATTGTTAAGTGAAGAACAACACGGATTCGGAAAGATTGCGTCTTCAATCAATGGAAAAAAGGAGAGAGTTCTTTTTAGAAACCAATTTTCTGATCATTGCCTAAGGTTCTTTGTAACAATTTATGGAGTATAACATCAATAAGGGCCACCCTTCACTCTATTTCAATGATAAAAGCGACGTATGAAGATTTCAGTGTACTCAGTTGTTAAGAAAGTTAACAGGGTTGCCGTATGCCGCCCAAACTTTTATCATATATTACTGGCACAGCTAAGACAATTTTAAATTAGGCAATCACATTTTTAACACAATTGGTTTTGTAGACAACCAAGTAATGATAACGTACAATGAATGCATGCCACAAATAGCTAATAAAATGAAGATTTATCTACATTCTACGAGGTTCTTGTACAATGCATGTACCTCAAACCTGGAGCAAAGGAATATGTTGCATTAATGACATCTATGTGTATTTCGATTAATTTTAAAGTATATAAATACACATGCTCAATAATTTCATACATATAACAATTACTTAAGCTGCAATACAAAATAGCGACACATATCATACATTGTCATAAAGATTTATATAGCACCATCCTAAAATATGTGCATACATATGTAACAAAACCTTAAAATATGTGCTAATGTAACAGAATTGCACAGGGCTTAACTTGTCCAAAAATGGTTTTATAAGGCAAAAGTAGATACAAATCACATATAGAAACTAGCTTCTTAATCTTATGCTCATAAACAAATTGCACAACGCGTGTTTTAAAGATAAGGCAAGCATGACTTTCTATTTTTGTAGAATGTTATCACTCCGATGTTTATGTGTGTGAATATTTCCTTTCATATATGAGGGTAGGTCCATAAGTTTCCGGCCTCGCCGATAAGGATTATCGCCTTCACAAAACCCTTATCTGTTAGGTAAATAATTGCAGCTGTTACTTCCGTTCCGCTGTGTTCATTTGTTCAGATATCGTTGCATAATAAGGCTATGTGTAGAAAATTGTGACATGTTCAATGGAGTTTCGAGCTGTTATTAAGTTCTTTACAAAAGAATCTCTTACTCCAAATGAATCTAAACAGCGATTGGACGGTGTATATGGGGAAGCATCCCCCTCATATTCTATCGTAAAAGAATGGGCCAAACTTTTTCGAATGAGTTGAGAAAGCATTGAAGACGAAGAGCGTGCAGGTGGAATCTTGGAGGTGCTCACTCCTGGAAACATCGCTCTTGTGGAAGGAGAAATTATGGAAGACTGGCGACTCAAAGATACAGAAATAGCAGCAAGGTTGGGCCTTTCTAAAACGGCAGTCCTTCGAATTATTCATGAACATTTTAACATGAATAAGATTAGTGCAAGATGGGTGCCTAGACTTCTTTCCTCAGTCCAAAAGCAGCAACGAGTTGTCAGGCATTTTTGGAGCTCTGCCGTGGCAACGAGAGAGAGAGAGAGAGAGAGAGAGAGAGAGAGAGAGAGAGAGAGAGAAGTTCTGCAAACCATTGTTACAAGAAATAAAACTCTCGTTCTCTACTATGATCCGTTACCCAAAAGAGAATCAATGGAGTGGCAGGCAAACCTGGCGAAGCACCGCCTCTAAAGGCCAAGGTTACTCAGTCAACCAAGAAGATCATGACCGCAATCATTTGAAACTGTGAAGGAATACTCTTTAAGGAGAGGAACACCGCAGTAAATGGGGAGTACTATGCTGCCCTACTGCACAGACTACGTGCTTCCATCAAAGAGATAAGGCGAGGAAAGCTGAGTGGTGGTGTGCTGCTTCTTCACGATAACGCGCTTGCGCACAGCTTTTAATGCAAAGGAAACAGTGAGGAAATGTGTGTTCAAGGAGATCGACCATCCACCCTACAGCCCGGATCTAGCTCCCAGTGATTATTTCCTGTTCTCAAAAGTCAAGAAGAATCTTCGAGGAAGGAAATTTAAGTGTGACGAAATGATGGATGCTGTTTATGTCCATTTTGCAGACAAGACTTCTGATTACTTTGGGGAGGGGGGTTGAAATGTTAATTCAAAGATGTGATAAATGCATTGCAATAAAGGGTAAGTGGATTGAAAAACAAAATATTTATCATACCTAGAAAATGGTTAGGCCGGACACTTATGGACCTACCCTCGTACGATTGTCTTTAGTTTTGAATAAAATTGTAGATTTCGATGGCACATAACCTTTTTTTTTTTCTTCTTCTTTTGAAGAGTTTAGATGTGTTAGTGTTGGGTCTTGGTATTTTCCAAATGAGTTAAAAAACTGCTTAATCCGTCAGGTAAATTTATGTGATAGACAATGTCGAATCATGGTTGCTCTGATCTATTAAAATTTATGATTATTATTTTTTGGGTTTTTTTGATACCTTGAAGCAATATTGCTAAGCAATATTAACAGTTATTTGAGTCTTTGAAGTGCTCCACTTCTTTGCAGGAAAGAAGCGTCAGGCTGCGCCTAAACAACCTTAGTTTGTTGTGTTAATTTATATTTCATTATTGGAACTAGAGCGTCTCGATACTCCATTAACAATAATGAAGTCTAAGACTTAAATCACTGCAGGGAAAGGTGAAGGCAGTCTTAATTGGATTTCGTTGCTATCATAGGTTGGTTTGGACTCAATTCATTATTACATTGTCTTGTTATGAAATTTTTTTTTAGAACCTAAAGTCCAACAGAAAGACCAAGATGCAAATGATATTTTTTTTTTTAAAAATATAGTATTTTGCTCTTTTTGGTTGTATGTAGTAATAAGAAATATTGTTATTTTATTTTAACAACAATATAATTTAAAGGACGTATTGTTTTACAACACACTCACAAACTGCCTTAATTATATTTTAGTTTATGCAGGACCAGAGACCGAGGTTGGTAGATTAGATTAATTAAAGAAGGGTTTGTTGGAATTTTGTGGACCTCTCGCACGTCAGTTTAAAAGACTTATTGTGCAAGCCCATAGGAATAAATGCTTTCACTGTTTCCCAAAATCTCTTCCTTGAACAAGTTGCAGTGTTTTGGTTCCAGTGTCAACATCCGTTTCAAGTCTTCCCTGATTATAGATATAGCAAGTTTCTTTCTTACCAGGAATGGGCATATAAACAGAATGTGCGAGGCAGTTTCCTCATCTTGTTTCATCTTTATAGAGTCCCACTTTACGTAGACGTTTTCTGAAGTGACCATTTTCAGTAATTAATGTATCTACTTTCCATGTTTGTCTTCTATCCAATTTTAAAAGAGATGAGAAAAGAGTGTTGCTTGAACCTAGGACCAATTTTCTAGCTCTTTTTTGTCCAGGATAGTTTCGCCACTTAATTTGGTGTTTTTGCCCATTTTCAACGGTCTTAGCAGTATGTGTATTGATTCCAATCAAGGGTTCAGGGCCTCCCAAGTGTGTATCAGAACCCTTAGATTTAACCTGATCGGAAGAAAATGCTTTAAAGGCAGTTTGACACTCTAAGAGGATGATAATTGGAGACAGGCTATATAAGCCTGCACCCGGTCGTGATCATCGGTGAACCGCACAAGTTGGTCACATCCTTTTTCAGGAGTAATTTCTTCCATGCAGTCTTCTCGAGATCTGAAAGTTACCTTAAACGAAGGGTTTGATTTGGTTTATTTATGAACGCTCTTTAACATGTCAGATCACCAGCATCCCATTCAATTCAGGGCGTGAAACGGCCGACAAATTTTGCTCAGAGGCCTCTTCTTTCAGGCTTTCAGGCCCAGTAAATGTACGACACGGGACCCACGGCTTTACTTTCCTTCAGAAGGAAGTTATATTTAGGATTTTTACGCCCGAAAAACCATATTGAGTATGCATTAGTTCGGACCTCATGCTCAGTACTAAAATACCCAGGAAATTTAGAATGAACCTTTTTTCAGATAGGATGGTAGCTTTTCATTTATGGGTAACTATTTCGGCGCTATTTTTACGTACTGGTAAGGTATATAAAAGAAAATCTAATAAAGCATGTAGACAAATAAATCGCAACTTACAAAATAAGATGAATATTTATTTTATTCTTTAATAGTCAAATAATTTCGTTGTTGTGGATTATTAACACGGAGGTCTTTACTAGAATTGTGGCAAAAACTTTAGTGATACACGAATAATGATTTATGTATTTGCACGGGAAAAAAAAAAGCGGATTATTAAACTTATATACAACCGGATTTAAAATGATAAGTCGTGAACTTTTTTGAAAATATTCCATGCAATTTAATTTAATTAGCACTTCCATTATTTGAGTCCTAATGTCAAACTTTTAAACATGGAAAATGTCATTATAACATTATAGAGTTTTTGTGACATATTTAGGGCAAATTAGATTTTCCAGTAATTTCAGCATCCAATGTCTCAGCGCACACTGTATAAAACCATGGTTCACCCCCTCTTTGCCCATTTTTCATGTTAACGCTTCCTTCTTTAAAAAAATAATGATTAAGTTCCTTGCTATATAAATGTTTTTATAATTACAGTAGGCTCCATGGTTGTTATGCAGTACATATGACGTAGTTCCAACTAATTCCTTAGTAAGCATTACTCCACAGATAAACAATGTTGCTATGGACAGCAAGGAAAAAAAAAAACAGAATAACAAATTTTAGCTGATGGCACTCCTATAAACTCCTGCCCTTCTTGAAAAGAAGGTGAAAAGAGATGTCTTCATCTCTCTCCTTTTTGAACGTTGATTAAAGTAATAAAATAAGTTTTGCTAGCAGATAGCAGGAACCTATAAAATCTCTTTGTCTTCTCTGGCTGCCTCATGGCGATATTGAGCTAGAATTGGCGTCTCCTTGTTTGCGCCACCGTTCTTGTTGATGTCGCTGGTAGTCAAAACCATCATCATAGGCGTTAGTTTTTTTTTTTTTTTTTTTTTTTTTTGCTACCTCCCTTCAGATCGGGTTTCGCAGCTGTTTCGCCATTACCGGGCGCTAGGAGAAAGGAAGCTTGAAGGAAATGGGTGGAAAAATGGGAATGGAAGGAGAAGGGACGAGAAGAATGCAAATGACACGTCAGCGGGGTAATGAGTTCCCAAACTTGCTGCTTTTCCTATACACGCTGGCGAAGTTTCTCTGAAGGCGATGGATGGTTGTTACAGGGGTATATAAATCTCTATCGAGAGCAGTAGTTAACCATGATTCTTCACCGTGACTGGGAATCATGCCTCAGTAAGTACCTCCTTAACTTCGCCTTAATTTGCTGTCAGGAGAGCTCGTTAATTTGCGAAACCACATTCAGAACACTGCACGGGTTCAACAAGGTACGGTAAAAGCGAGTGGCTTTAACTGTCTTAATTAAAACTAATAACAGAACTAGTAGAAGATACAACGAAATATTACAGCATAATACAATACGCGCGCACTTAGCTGTACCGTCTATGTGCATGTTTGTTGATAGGCAACTAGAACTTTACACTTCCTCCAAGGTAGGCACACTATTTTGAATATTTAATAGAAGATATGCTTTTTTTTTTTAAACAGAAGTCAGTGATAAGATTTACCCTTTGTAAACACGATAGATTCTTTGGCAGAAATCGAGTATTTAAGCCCATTAATTATCAGATTTTATGTAGTTCCACACTTTAATGCCACGTGTTTGTGCTCGGTGTTTAAACATTCTGGCATATTTTTAAAAATTTATATGCTTAGTATAATATATTTCGCTTTATACTGCAAAATGTCCATATATTAGGATTAATACGTTACTCAGTGTCGTTACAATATAAGTAAGGTTACAGGAGTCGCCAAGAGTGATTGGTTTAAAGTGTTTTTCTCAAAATATGTAACAATCAGTTATTAACCACCAGTCGTGCTTTCATTATTGAAAACATGGATTTGTATGATTGCAGACTGATATCGGCAACGAAAAGGTTTATAAGAACTTAGTGCATTTTACTTGCCTGACTCACGCATTACTAACATCAGCAACGAATGAGGTTTTATGAAAGTCCCCTATAATTTACAATTCTACAAATAGCAGCTACTTGACTTACCCCTACTGTCACAACATGTGCTTATAAGTACCTCGAAGTTGTGAAGTCACGCCGAGCACTTTTCTCCTGATTCTCCAGCGAATGTTTGTCGGCAACGAAGTATTCCAAAGTGCTCAGTTCGGTTTCATACACCATGTTCTTTCAGTTTTCTTCCCAACAATGTCAAGACACTAAAGACTTGATGTGGGACTCTCCGAGAGGCCATAGGAATAATGGAAGATGCAGTTCAGAAAGTTAGTGTTGTAAAAGAGGAGGTAATCACTAAAATGTAAGCTGTGGTGAAAATGAATCCTGATGTTCAAAGTTTCTTACTTTTAGTTGCATTATTAATGGTACACCTGAAGAACCCTTTGAGAATATTATTGTAAGCACATTTCAATAGCTTTGGTGAGATCTTGCTATATCCAGCGATTTGTCTATGATTTATATCTTATATGGACCTTTGATAATTAAGTGCCCATCTCATTCCAATAAAGAAAGGGAACACTTGTCTTGCAGTACTTTTTCATTTATTCTGATGACAGAAATATTTAGTTGATTACGATTATTTTAAAAATTACATGTACGAGTTTCTCAGTTTTACTAGTTATAACTTAAAGGAAATATAAAATGAACCATCTTTTTAATACATATAAATCATTAGTTTATAAATAAATTAAATTTTATGTTACATATAATTGCTTAATTACACATTTAACTGAATGTATATCTATGTGCATATTTCTCAATTTGATATTACATAAAATTCGGGTTCTAACCTTAACATAATTATTCTCATTTTTGATTTTGACGAAAAGAATATGTTTAAATTTACTTATAAAATGTTATATAGTTGTATAATCAATAACTTCATCAAAATTTCTTTGAATGCGCATAGAGTGGAATCTGTAAGCTGTTAAAAGTGCAGGTCGAAGCTTTCAGGACAGAGCACTGTCAGCGAGATCGAAAGTATAAACAAAGTCCGATTCGTAAAACATCGGAAGCATTCGCTGACGCTGGGCTCAATGTCGCTTTCAGTTCAGGTTCAAGTTACGGCCATGTACAGGAAACGCATTTGCCCGGATCGTGTGTATTTGATTGCTGAGCGGGAAAACGCACGTGTCTAGTTAATAAGAACTGATTATTTAGTATACGACAGTAATGTATAATGTATAAATGTATAATGGGCAATATATATTTTAAATTTATGCATATATGCTCAAACATAAACACAAACGAATAATTGCAAAATAACTGCCTCATTAAAAATATTCTATTTTTTCACTTTAAAATATCTAAAGTGAAAAAATAAAAGAAAAATATAAATTGATTTTATTTTATTTAAAAATAAGCATTAATTTCCTATTATTTTAATATATTTAGATTTGTGTTGTCTTCATATAAATATCTTGAATTTCAAATGAGCGCTGCAATTGAAAGCTACGTTATCATGTGTATATTAAATATTATTTTATTTGCAAAAATCATAAAACAGAGTTCATTCATAGGTGGAATGGAACTTAAGTAACTCTCATTGCTAGGTTTCTGCCTTTAATCACTGGACTATCCGAGGAGGTCTGCAATGAAAAACTCTATGTTACTGCTAATGAAACAATAAGGCTAATGGCTATGAGACCTGCCCTCAGAGACAAACCGTAATTCGAACACTGGACCCAACAGAACGTAGACAAATTAACTCTTCAAGAATCAGGTCATATTTTTTGTTTTAGGGTATATGAATTCTGTCATGTTTGGTATTAATAGTATATCAGAAAAAGTCAAAAGTCGTTTCTATCTTTTTCTGCATCAACGTTAACGGTAAAATCAGTCTAAACGAATCGTTACTTTTTCCAACGTTATTGTGATAGCAATAAGTCACTTAAAAGTCAAGGATATTGCCAATCTGTAGACGTTGAAAGACGCCTTTATTTACTACTAAGAAATACTCTATGCATTCTGAAAATATAATGATTAATAACGAGTAATGAATAATAGATGTTTTCACCGATAGCTTCCTTTATTAAGCAGGAAAATACTTGCAACTAATGCATCAGTATATAATTTGAATCCCGTGAAAATACTTGGAATGAAAATGTGGACATAAAGGGACAAAATAAAACGCAAATTTAAATAATTAGTTATTTTCTCGCACCTTCGTTCAGTAGATTAATTCTTAACAGTTCAACGATGTTTGAATATTATAATGCAGTGCTTTGTTATTAATATGCTTTTAAGTATAAACAACTTCAATATGCTTTTTGGTATGTGAATACTTATGTACATTCGGTCAGTTTGAATGGAGCTGTAATTGCTAGTCAGAGCACCTTGCCTTGCAGGGTGTCGGCTTCCAGAGTTCATACTAAGAGTAAGACCGCAAATTGTAAACATACTGATTTAGAACTACGACGTGACTACAGTCTCTCCAAGGTGCACTCTCACCCTTCACGGCGAATTCTCAGAGCTGGAAAAACTTGTTCAATTGATTATACGAGGTCTGTTCAAAAAGTATCGCGAATTTTGAATTTCCGCGGCCTCGTATATTCGATTTTCGATTGTTTTGTGGCGTTATGTTGGTACTCAAGTCCCTCACTTATGTTGACAAGCTCGGCCATTTTGAATGTTCAGTTAATTGTTGACTGCTACTTTGCTTGGACGTGTTTTGGCTCGTCTTCGATTTTTGCCTATTCCAAAAAATGGAACAAAGAATCTATGTCAAATTTTGGTGAAAAACAAAATTAAGTGCGCGGATGCATTCCGAGTGTTGACTGTGGCATATGGTGAAGCTATCTTGGACCAAAGCAACGTTTATCGGCAGTACAAAATGTCCTCAGAGGGTCGAGAAGATGTGAACGACGAAGAGCGTCCCGGACACCCGAGCTCGTCAACAACAGACGAAAACATTGAAGAAGTGAAGAAAATAGTATTGTCCAATCGTCGAATCACCGTTAGAGAAGTTGCCGAGGACCTAAACATATCGATAGGCTCGTGCCATTCGATTTTTACCAATGATTTGGGCATGAGATGGGTCGCCGCAAAATTCGTACCAAAGTTGCTCAATTTCGACCAAAAACACCATCGCATTAACGTTGCTAAGAAGCTGTTGAACTCTGTCCGCGACGACCCAAATTTGCTCCAGAGGGTCATAACTGGTGACGAATCATAGGTTTATGGTTATGACGTGGAAGCTAAAGCTCAATCATCCCATGCTGCCTCACGAGCCAAGACCGAAAAAAGCGCGCCAAGTTCGGTCGAATGTGAAGGTTTTGCTTACAGTTTTCTTCGATTGCAGAGGCGTGGTGCATCATGAGTTCTTGCCACAGGGTAGAACGGTCAATAAGGAATATTACCTGCAAGTTATGCGCAATTTGCGCGAAGCAATCCGCCAGAAACGCCCGGATTTGTGGAAGAACAAAAATTGGTTTTTGCACAATGATAACGCCCCTGCTCACACATCGTTGCTTGTGCACGAATTTTTGGGCAAAAACAACACACTTATGATGCCTCAGCCACCGTACTCCCCAGACCTGACCCCCTGTGACTTTTTTTTGTTCCCAAAACTGAAGAGGCCCATGAAAGGACGACGCTACGCCACGATTGAGGAGATAAGGACGACATGGAAGGAAGAGTTGAACAAGATCACAAAAAAGATTTTTAAAGTGCTTCGAGGATTGGAAAAAACGTTAGCACAAGTGTATAATATCTGGTGGGGATTACTTTGAAGGGGACAAAATAGATATTCATGAATAAATAAATACTTTTTGAAAAAACACAAAATTCGCGATGCTTTTTGAACAGACCTCGTACTATAAAAAATTCACTCCATAATATTGACATCATTAAATTCAAAAGTTTCACCGTATAGTAGGAATAAATTTTACTACCCAGTATTATAGCAGAAAACATGGTTTATGAATGTAACAAATGCACATAAAATAATAAATAATAAATACGGACTAGGAACTTTAATAATTCACTCTTCAAAATCGAGGAAGATAAGTGCAAATTAAAATAGAGACAACTTTTCACAGAAAGATTTTCTAAGAATAAAAACGCAGTGTTCTTAATTGGACTATACTGAAACCAAAATAGCATTATAAGAAATGAATATAAATTAAAAAGAATATATTTTTATTACTTGTTAAATTATTATGTAACATTATTTTATCAACAAAACATTAATTAATACAAAATGAATTTATTAAACACGAACGAGATAACTATATGAAATGGGTGAAAAAATAGCAAATTATAGCAGCGAAAGTTAAAAAAATGTTAAAATGTCATTAAATTAACAAACAAGTTTGCATCAGATCACCATTATCATTAACCAGTGAAAAAAACATTTATATTACACAGAGGAACAAACATAGCAATAAAATTCCCAAGCTTGCATTGTTTCAAATAAAATAATTGAAAGTGTGTATGGTATTAAAATTATAACCTTACAGGTTTTTATTGCTATTTATTTCATATGTTGCAAATGGTTTACTATTGATGGAGGTAAAACTACACCTGGAAAAAAACGTAATTTTATGCCTGTACTAATTAATAAAAAGATGATTAAACCACAGTAACAAAAATATATTAAACACTAAGTAACTAATGCAGTACTTTGAATTAAAGTTAAAAGCGTCCTACATTACTACATATTTTTCTACAAACGTTTCTTACCGAGGAATGGGGTAGCACAATAAGCCTTAAGACTGACGTGCTGCAGGACTTTTCAAAACTTCATCATATCCCCTCTATATTTAATCTAATCTACGGCCACTGGGATCGGATTCGAGCCCGAAAAGCTACCATTGACCATGATGTCAGCCACTAATAATTAATAAATATATGGTATACAGGAAAGCGATTACACACTATGTAATTTTATAGAAAGTGAGCCACTTCGGTTAATTTTTTTTCCTTCTATGTTTGACAAGAGTCATTTAATGAGGCGCCGCAGAAGGAGCGATGCCAAATTCTTATTTGTCATAACAGAGCGTCTGTCATCCTTGTCCAGCTGAAACGAAACAATCAATTGAATAACATGCTGGTCAACAATCGGCGATTATGAAGATTGGTTGGTCACTTGATTTATGTGTTCTTCTACTTCCCACTTTCTTTCAGTTGTTGCTGGTCATACGGAATTTTGTTATTAAGAATTGTCCTCCTGTAAGAGACCAGTATGACAGGATATTTAATATAAAATTAGCCGGAAAGTTTTCAGAATAAAAATGAAAGCTTCAAAACTATTTTTTTAAAAATAAAACCACGTTTCTTGGAATATTTATTTTCTAATCCACTAGAATGCCTTGCTTGAAACATTGAGAGGAATGTTTGTTGTTCAGAATTTTAAATCTTCCATTTCTATGGAGTGTATCTTTGGAAATATAAGTATCTTTGAAAATAAAAGGATATTTTTGCAAATTACATTGATTTGTTTGGAATCATCCTTTACCTCTTAGACAATTGTTGTTTGAGATGCACTAGTGATTAAATCAGGGGTTTTGTGCTACCTGAAGTTCAGCTCTTTCTAATACTCTCGTCATACCAATGTTTCACATATTTGATGCTTAAAACTGGCCAAATACATGGACACTTTTCCGTAATTTAAGCATAAGGCACATAAAATTTCCCTTTTTCTGTCTCAAAATCCGTTGGATACTTGAACAGATGCCTTTTGGTACCTGTGTTTCTTAATTGCGTGCAACAAATTTAAACTGGAATGATAAAAAGACTTAATCATTAGTGGCTTTGGAGGCAGATTGTTATATGTTTATAAAGTTTTATTTTAATTATTGTAGTTTCGTTGCATTTGTCCAGTTCAGCTTTATGTTGAAACTTCTCTGCTGCTGTAATATATAGCGCAAACTCGACTAATTTCGTCATATTAAAATTTTATTCCCTTAAAAGCTGTAAATCTAAAGATTATTCCTCTGCCTTTGATCACTTTGGATATAAGTTAAGTGTTCGCCAATCATAGAACCTTCGTTTTGAAGTGTCGAAACAGTTGTAGGATGGGTTGCCGCCAAGCAATACTTCATGCACAGTTACACAGTTGCGGAGTTTGGAGTTTCTCGGTGTCCAATGCAGAACTCTATTGATGTTTTTAGCAATTTGTTCTTATAAAAGTGTAATCTAGAAGGAACACACGAATTTAAAACTTTACTAACTTCATCAAGTTCCTTATAGCACAAGAAAGGTAATATTTTTACTGGTGTTCTTTTAACTCGGATAACTTAAATACATAATCAATCACTTTCATTGAAACAATTAAAACATTATGAAGTACATTTAGGATATTATAATTAGTGTTCACCGTGAAGGTATTTTTATGCATTAACCAGCCAGCCAGCCATACACTTCTCTGAATTAAAATAGTGCTTTAGAGGTTTCTCTCTCTCTATGTTGTAATAAAACCACAATATTTGTAAAACCACATTCTTGCACTTTATTAAGTAACTCACAAGCCCACTCCATTGCTTAAATTCAGACATTTTATTAACTAATAGTGTGAATTTTAACGTATTCTGAAGTGTCATATATAATGCATTATACTTTTATGATACATTATAAGCATTACACCCATCATTTAATGGCATTTTACGTCATTAGTGGAATATTTTTCTCCATATTTCCACTTACTTGGTCAGGCATCTACAACATCAAATAGTTATCTCGTATGTAACGCACCTCCCATCAAAAAGTGCCTGTTTTTACCGAAAGAGCTGCCTGTCAAAACGCAAGAAATGGAAAGCACAAGCTGATTAAGGTCCTGAGCATAGTTTATAATAAAGAGTTTCAGACCGAAACAGTCCGGCTGCCTACTGGGAGACCAGTAGTCAAGACCATATAATACATGGATGTTTAGGTAGCACTCGTAGTTCTAGGGAGGGTTTGTATTTTACTCGGTTCTTTCGTTGTGTGTAAATGTTGTGATAAATGTTCTTCATTACATATATACAGTCTTAAGAACAGTACGATACACATGTGAAGGCAGATTTTTGCAGATAAGTGGTAAGCCATCCACCAAAAAAAAAAAAAAAAAAAAAAAAAATGATCCAGGTAGAGAAGCTATTCGCCACCTTATTAAAATTTACCACATAAGATTTCTCAATGACAAGGAACGTAGATTCCGAACCTCCTTATTCTTATGGAAGAAAAGGTTGATGAAATACAGGACTTTCCTATAATGATAGCAATTTATTGCAGATGAGGGGCATCATTTTATATACCTCTTATAACATGAGTTAATGCTTATAAAATTTAAATGCAGTGTCAGTTTATGCTTTCAGTAAAAATATAAATAATAAATAAAAATATTAGCTTTATCGTGACGCCTCTATCTCCATAGTAAGCAGCCGCTCCTAAGTGGCCGTAACTCATATAACCTTACCGTACAAACATACGATATTATATGAACTATGCGTTATTGGTGTTTGTACATAACTTGGATATTTCGCATACTCTTCCTGTTCCACTTATTCTTTAATAATACTTAGAAACACTACGAAGCTAGAGATATAATGTTTACAGGAAGTTCACAGATTTCCTAAAAGCGATCAAATTACTGAGATGTAAATGTCTAAGGATTATACATCTCGTGCTATTGAGATGAGAGATGAAAAGGTCTCTTCCCCAGTATAATTTATTTATAGTCAAGCAAAGAAATAATACGTCAAGAAATCGCCCTGATTTGCACTAAAATGTGAACACTTTCGACTGCATTATATTAGCTTTTTTAATTAAATAATCAGCAACAATGTTTGTTTAAGAACAATAATTGTATGTGTCTTCTATAACTTAATAAAAGATGGAACCACATGCTTAAAGTCTCCTTGCGCTTATGGTTTGTTTTAATGATGGTGATAGATACATTAAACGGAAGCCAAGCTGTTACATATCACGCAGAACTGTTGCTTCGATTGCGTTTGTTAAAACACTGAACTGCAGTGCGTATTCCTTGATTGGAATCATCACAGACAAAACAGGGTCACGTGGAGATTTTCAGTACGTTAATGTTGGTGGTAGTGGCTCTACTCTTTCCTTTCTCTCTCCCTCTTTTTTTCCCCCCCATTAGCGGAAGGAATTCCTCCTATCCATCCTCGGCACATTCAGGAAAATCCTCCCCGCTGCCTCGCCGCTCTCAGTTCGGAGTGCTCCGATGTGAGTAGGTGAAACGGAAAAGAGGTAATAAAACTGACCGAAAAGTGGCGGGATTAGGATGAGCCACGCCAGGCTTGCCAACCTCACCTTCGTGCTTGGTCGATAGATCTTTACCGTGCCCAGCGTTAATGGGAGTTTCCGTATCTTGCATGGAGCGCTTTAACTGCAATGCTCCATGAAAAACAGGACAATTCAGCACTCTAACGCCAAACATCGTGGCTGCTGAAAGAAAATGTCACATATTTTTTGACTCCAAAGGCATATGCTTAAAACGAACCTCTTCCCAAACTGGCTGGGTGAAAACTGCGATTCTGAATTAAATTTACCTCAAGAATAGCCAAAGGGTTTTCCTAAATGTGAAAACAAGGTGTTTGTGAAGGATAAGAGAATTAATACAGCCTTAGTAGGCGGGGAGATTCAGAATATTGTCACCTGTACGGCAGAGGGTTGCATTAAATTGGTAATTGTTGAAAATTAAAACGAGAATAGTTGATTTTATTTGCTGGAATATTTAATACTCTTACTCTTGCCTAGTCGAGTCGAAAGTGCCAACTTCATTTGATTTACCCCTTCCATTGACAACCTAAAGGATTTTAGCGCGAGGAATTGTCGACTTAGCAACAAGCAGAATTATGCTGAACTTAGATTCTTCCTAAACCTATGTACTGCTTTTTCATTGGTCAATATAATTAAAACTTTGGGCGTTGGTATTACCATATTGATGAATATGTAAAGACCCCCCTAAGCGATTGCGAAGCTATATTAGGAGGTAGCAGAACCTCAAGAAGTGCCTGTTTCTTTACTTTTCCCTGTGCTACCCTTTGCTGCTGCTTGCCGCTCTGCACTCTCGGCTCTTCGTGACATCACCCCAAAGGTAAGGGCCCGATTGGCCTTAATGACCTGACCGTGAGCTATCCAATCACTGTGTACTAACATGAGCCTTCAGCAATTGAGGAGACCTTAATATGTGCATTTTACTGTTAATATACAATAAACGAAGTAGCAACGGCAGGAACACTTTTAATTATACTTGCGAGTACTCCAACCGCTACGCTTCCCCAGTCATAACCACTATCGTGAATTTAATTTCAAATAATTGGAGTTGGGTAGTATTATCTCAAAGCAAGACAAAGCCTCCATATGAACATATGTCTTATATTTGATAGTTCTCGACCTCGCAGGTTCTGTGCTCTATAGATGGCGCTTTTTATTGTTTGTTTGACGCGTTCAAATATTCAAGTTGTCCAAAGGAGCTACTCAGTTCTATACACACACACACACACACACACACACTGGCAATGCCTTTTTTTTTTTTTTTTTTTTTTGAGTAGTGTTTAACGCCCGTTTTCACTACTGAGGCACCACCTGGCAATGCCTTGTAGATCATACTTTCACGGCCGGTGTCAATTATATGAACCGAGTCTTCCAATATGTAAGGCCCTGGTCTGCTTCATCTTACCAGAAGATCACATCGAGCACACTATTGATGATGTTCCACAGTCATGGATGAAACATCTGCGAAGATGAAGGAGACCATGGTCTTACATCCCGGAAGACTCGGTTCATACAATACCTTGCAACTTTTGTAATGGATAAAATGTATCTAGTACCGCGCTTTAAGTTCGTATCTACCACACGAGATATACAAAGGGATATACAAGCTAACCATTGCACAACGAGCGGGAACCCGGCCAGGACCGATGGATTTTTTCGGGGCGTAAAAATCCTAAGTATGGCTTCCTTCGGAAGGGAAGTAAAGCCGTGGGTCCCTTGTCGTACATTTACGGCACGAAAAAGAACTTCAAGCCTGAAAGAGAGGCCTCTGAGCAAAATTTGTCGGCCGTTTCACGCCCTGAGTTGAATGGAACGCTGATGACCTGAGATGTTAAAGAGCGTCCCTAAATAAATCAATCAAAAAACAACAACAACAACAACAACAACAACAACGAGCGGAATGATTCAGACGGTAACATTGGCAGGTTACAATTCAAATCCTTTCGGACCGGCCACACTGACTTTGAGTTTTATTTTCGTGGGTTTCCTTGGTCACTAAGGCGATTGGTGAGTGGAATGAAGATTTACTTTTTCACGAATTTAGTTACAGGTCTAAAGTGCCACTTGTAGAAAATTTTCTACCTCTGCTTCTGGAATGGAAGCGGATCTTTTGAGGACCTAGGAGGGTGAGGGCTCTATGGTGATCTATCTGAAAATTTGTTGTCCATGCAGTCACCACTTGATGACACCTGAACATGAAGGGAGTGAATTCACATAAATTGAATCCATTTTTTCAGAACCTTATAGCTGGAGTCAATAGTCCTCAGCAACTGCTCAAATAATTGCAGATTCCAAAGAGATTATGAGTGCTCCAGCAGTAGTACATCGCAAGTTTGAAAGCGTTACAGTAGTTGAGTTCGAACAAATGGCCAAATATGTTTTTTAATTCGAGACTTGCAGCTTTTCTGGCGGCACCTTTTGCAGAAGTCTTCTCGGTTGATCAGCCAGGTAAGTAAAGAATATATTTCCAAACTTTCGATAGCAAACGCTGCTTTTATCCTCAGAAGACCAGGACCAGGACGGGTTGTAATCAGCCTGTGTACAGTTGCTGCGTTTCTACGCGTACTTGGGCTTAACCGCAGTGTACCGGATCGTAGTCCACCCAATATAGCTGGCTATTAATAAAAGCGAGTAGAAACTGAGTTTTCTGATGATGAGAATAGTGCTACTGCAACAAATCTAATATTCACCCACTATTAATGTGAATATGCCAATAATCAAATCGGGCTACATGTCCACATTACAGAAATCCAAGGATGCTAGATCCATTCGTCTCATCTCAGAGAAGCAGCACACTTTCTCCGGCAATTCTTCATCCCCTAAATAAAATAAAATTATCCTAAAACGTTCTACTTTAGTGACAAGTGTGGTGAGTCATACAGGCGCTCACCAAGAGCTTGCGCTTGAAATGTTTGTTGGTTGATAGTTTTAAGGTGACCAACAAATCTTTTATTTATGGATTTTCCGTGAAAAAAGGAAAAAATATTGTTATCCAGGGTGTCGGCAGGCCTGATCAGGCATCTTGAATTGTGATCGGCATGTAGTTCTAGAGCCATAGTAAAACTAAAATAAAGATTAGAGCATTCTCATGGTGAGGTAATTTGTCATAAAATGTTCATGCTAGGCGCCTAATTTCGCCCTCCATATGTGGAATACTGACTGACTGATTGAAATTTTGGAAATAAATTCTTCGCTCAATTGGCTGATCACTAGAGGAGACTTCTGAAAAATGTTTTAATTATATATACAACCGTTTGGACAGCAATTCCAAATCATTTATGTGATAAAATGTACTACGATGAATTATATTAATTTAGTAGTGTGAGTTTAGCTCATATATTGTCGGTCAATGCTTAGCCAACTTGCGGAAATGCAAAACGTCTGTGTACATTGATAATTTAAATTGTAAACTCTATAGATCTAAATTTTCTTTTATTAAAATGTGCCAAGAAATATTATGAAATACTCAGGACGATAAAATGACATTTATAAAACACGAAACTAGACCACATACAGAACGAATGAAGGTAGAAAAATGCAGACTACAAGCTGTGAACTTTTGCAATAGTCTGTACTATAGCAGGATTTTTTTTTCTTCTGAATTCTTCTATAATGCGAATGTTCTAGAGCTTTTTAATTTGATTAAAAGTTGCAGATAATCGAATTTACTTAAAGTCTGAAAGATGGAGCAGGCAGATTACTGAACGCATTTGTCAACAGAGAAACGTGAATGGAACGTCCTATATAGGCAGGTAGGTCGTTATCTCCGCGCACAAAGCGGCGTATAACGCTTATAGAGAGCCTTAAAATAGCGAAGTAAGGAAGTAAGCAGAGAGACAGGATGGCTCAAAAATATGTTTAAAAGAGAAGCGAAAACAAAGGAGAGTAGCGCTATGAGAGATTGATTACACAGACTCGCTCAACGTACAGTTACCATAAGTCATTTGTCTTTTTTTTCTGCTCCAGGCACGCGCAGCCTAATATTCCATAGCTGAATATGACTGATCGCTTCACTTTTAAGCAGAGCGCTCACTTAAACAAAATATCTCGCCAAGCCGTGCGCCTTCCATGCTTTCCTACATCTTACTACAATGGGCTGGTGGTGTTGCTTTTTAAGGTTTTATATGCACTCTTAAAACGTTATTTTTAAGCTAAACCCCCATTATTTGTGTTACATTATTTCAAAAATACCAAGAGTGAACACTTTTACTTATCTGCCTTGATGTTAAATGTAAATATCAGATTTGATTTTTAAAGAAATGCATATTTTAAATATATGCGTGTGTATTTGCGGTGGCAGATGCCGGCGATGGTGGAAATGAGAGGGCCGTTGGGGAAGCGATCGACTTGCAAATGTAAGGTTTTAAACGTGAGTCCCTGTACTTTCAAGAAGCCCTTAATTGCAGATACAGAGACTGGAAGGAAACTAAGTGTTATTGTGATATTATTCCACTTTATAAATGAAACATTTGCTAACGATAATTTGGCCTTTGACGTATTGTTTGCTTGCAAAAAAATTTTTTTTTCATTTGCTGAAATAAGTTAATAAGTCGGAATTCTTGCATTTCAAACATAATAATGTATATATATATATATATATATATATATAATGCTGAAGAAAAAGTAGATGAATTAATAGTCTGGCTGTAGTAATAAAAGGTAATAAAAATGAAGGGTAAAAAATCTATTCGATTTATACAGTTGTTTAAATTAATATATTAATATTAATGTATACATGTTATTGTTTTTTATTCATTTAAAATCAAGTTCAAATTGAAATGGAACAAACAAAGTCCTTCAGTATTTTTTCATAATTCTACAGCATTTAGGAAAAACCGAATAAGTACGTAAAGTAAAATGTTACAGGATACCTAAATAAAGTTCAAAGTTAGTCCCAAAATCAGCATGATTGATACATCAAATTATAATTTAGGGAAAATAATTATTCGATGACTTCTTTCAATTTAGTGATTCATTTTATTTTTATTTAAGGACGCACTTTAACATCTCGGATCACCAGCGTCCCATTCAATTCAAGGCATGAAACAGTCGATACATTTTGCTCAGTGGAAACCACTCTTTCAGACTTGAGGTTCTTTTACGTGCCGTAAATATACCATATGGGATCCATGGATTTACTTCCCTATTTATTATTGGCATTAACTGTACTTGCTCTGTTTTTAACGTTGTCTTTTAAGATTGCCTCTCAGAAATTTATTCTGAAAATAAGCATGCATTTTGTATTGTGTGTGAAAAGTTTTAAAAGTTCATATCAAGCGTGAACTTCAACTTGCAGAAATGCCGATAGCAGGAAGACAAACATTTAATGTTTTATAATTTTTCTCATGATCACTTACCCAGTTTTGTACGATATGGATTTGGCCAGAAGTGATTGCTGGGCATATTTACCTCGCTTTTGACAGAAAGTGCAATTACCTGGTTTTTTCTATAGTAAAATTCGAAGCGTCTTGAGATAAATTTACATGAAGTATTTTAGTTCATAAAATTAGCTAGCATTACAAACTTAATATTTTTGCAGCATTTATGCTAATAAGTATTTAAAAAAAACATAAATAACGCTAGGAATGTTGTTTAAGGTGAATCGAACACACATTGAACATCTGCAATGAATGCATTGTTAATGTTTAAGTAAAATTCACACGAATATGTAGATATGCTACATGTATGCAGAAGTGTGTCAGAACAAAAAGCAATAGCTCGGTTATAAAAAAAAAAAAAAAAAAAAAAAAAAACTACCAAATGGTTAATGGTTAATTTTTTTGTTTATTTTGAAAAGAAAAAGATGAATTTACAATTACCAGCTGAAGAAATAGCTAAATAATAGTAATAATAATACACAGAGTACCAAAAAATGTATACACACTTTCACAGTGGATACTATTGGATATATTTCAAAATTGGCTGATAAATAACAGAAATGTGTAGTATGATGTTCTGTAAACAGATATGACTTACATATAGTATGATAGCGTTGCTACGTGACAGGTAAATCAACAATGAACAAATGAAGCCAAGATTATAGTATGATGTTCTGTAAACAGATGTGACTCCATATTACGTTATGCTAGCGTTGCTACAACTAAATGGAGCCGAGATTATCGTTTGAACAACGAAAAGCAAATTTGAAGTGGTATTGGAAAACTGAGAATGATGTTGAAGTTCAAAGGCAAAGAAGAAGTGTTTACAGAACAGAACCGCCAACGCAAGTAACAATTGTACACATTCGAGACAAATTTGAGACTCGTGGTATCGAATATCGTAGAAAATCAGCTACACTGACATCACTTCCGAAATAAATTGAAAAGGCATGTGCTGCAATCGCTGAGGACGCTTTCGCAAACTTACTCAAAAACTTACTCAATCAGTAGTTCAACGTACTCAGAAGTATATCGACGCCGATGGTGGATATTTTGAGCAACTGTTGTACCTGTAAAAGTCTTGCTCGTCATTTTCTGTTTGTGTGAATTAAGTTTTGTTATGTTAACACAGTTTTTTAATGTTTACATTTTTTTTGCCATCCTCTGTATGCTTCAAAGTTAAGACCGTGAGGTACTCTCTTCCATTTCGCCAGGGACAGTTATAATTTGAAACGGTATTCTCGTATCTAACCGATCATCCGATATAAATTAATACATATTGTAATGTAATATAATTGTGTTAATTTGATGTGTCATTATTTATATATTAAAACATGACTTAGTATCTAAAGGTAGCACGGACTAGCAGTTTAGCTAGGAGAGGCATGTACAAGGGTTTGTACACTAGCTTGTATTATATTTGGAAGATTTAAATAGAATAAAGAAATTGCATCAGCAAGTCATTAATAGGGCCGTAGCATAAAACAAGTAAGACAAAAGAGAACACAACACAGCATATTCTTTGTAAATATTGTATGTTTGCAAAACAGCAAGTGAGTAAACCTCATCATGGCATTTGGGAATTCCTATAATGCTAATATATTGTGGAATAATCGAATTCAAAATTAACAACGCTAAAGCTTGAAAGTTCGTTGAAAACCGTGCAGGAATCCCCGTGATAGCAACATTCCCCTTTACATTTCACGCTTCAGCGGAGCTTAAAAAAAAAAAAAAAATCTGAAAGTTGGAAGAATGTGCTACTTATGCAGACTCCACCGTCTGAGAGTGGGCGCGAATGTTCTTATGGTAGTAAGAGACGAACTATTACTACGATTTATGCAAGAAAATTTTACAATTTATTTGCCAAAAGCGTGTTTTGAACATCATTTGTACATACTGTTTTATGTATAATATACACAACTTACTTTTATCTGTAAAAATAAATGCTAAACTTCCTGAGTTCAATGCTCTTTAAGCCTGGTGAACTTTCTTAGTCAATTTAGAAATTGTATTTTTTATTTTATATAATAACCTGACGCTGAAAAAGAGACTAATTTGTTTCCTGCTAGAAGGTCATATTTTGTCTTCATTAGATACAAATGTTCTGTGTCATTTTAAGGTTGAGAACTCATAAATCATTCTCATGATTTTCTATTGCACAAAGACTTTCCGTAATGAAGTTATTATCAGTCTTTCATGTTCACATATTCTTTTATCTTTTATTTCCGCTTCTTTTACTGATAAGTAATGCATTCATTCATTACTTGACATTGCCTTTTATACAGTTGTTTCATGTCATATGAATTGCCAGTTATACATTATGAACTTGTAACGTAAAATGGATGTCGTAAATATGAGATCTTGGGTTTATAAATCAGTCTTTCGCGTGACTCAGTAACTGGTGCAAGGAATTACAGGTTCTCATTTATCCACTTCCAAAATAATAAGCTACACTGAAACTACGAGATAGGAGAGAAGGGCATCTTAACATTTATTTATTATTTATTTATTGAGGCAGAGCTAAGGGCTTCAAATCTTCTCTTCTGCCCTACCAACATAAGAATACTTACACTAAAATGCATTGACAATATCATCTAATAGCAGTGTCATTTATATACCTATGTAGAACATGAAACAGAATGGGTATAAATAAAGGTTAATAGTAAAACACAAAGAGTGAAAAACAGCAACGTTTAAATGTGTTGAGAATATTAATAGTAATAATAACAGCAATTAAAATTATAAAAAAATGTGACATCATGTTACATTTACCAATGAAATGAAACAACATTTTGAATTTTGACCAATCACAGCCGGATTACGGAGTGAAATTATCGAAAAAAAAATATCAAATCACACGACGGCATTTGTCTTGTGGCCAGTGTAGCCAACTCTATTACCTCCACTATATATGTTCTGAATACGCATCACTGACCACCTTTGCTAGAGGCGGTGGAGAGCTATTGATAGCAACAAAATCATGGACAATCGACAATCATGACGCAAAATGGAGGGCTCTTAAAAGCGTTTAGGTGATGTGCAAATGTGCAAATTGATCTTATCATTAGGAATTCCAAACTGCAGAATACAAACTGTTTATCTTTTTTTTTTCTCTGAGTTGGTATATGAAAATGGAACGGCAGCAATTGTAATATTTGACTTTTGTTCATTTCAGTCTCACCGTTTCTGAATAGAATTCATATGCATAAGTATAACATGTTATACAAGAGTTAATATTCTGTGCGCGAATTTCAAATATCTATAATTTTTATTCTATTCATGAATTAGTTCTAAACCCGTATTTTGCTCTTTTCTATTGGCATCACTGACAATCGGCATTCTTCTGTCGCAAGATTGCTTGAAAAGGTTAAGTACAAATATACAATTATTACAATTTTGTAAGCAAGTTTAGAGCAATTATATTTAAATTTGTACTTTATTCGTGAAATAGTCCTAATAAATATCACTCAAGGGTCTGAGCTTTCCACTAGGTTCGTGAATTTATCGGTAATCTCAGACCCTCTCGTGATATTACTTGTGATAAATTCTACAGCAAAGACACAATCAACCTGAGTCTAAAATCTGTTGTTATAATTACATTAAAGAATGTCACATAAAATTCTGCTAAAGTTTGGCAGTCTGTGACATCTCTTGGCATTCCAGAGCAGGGCTAAAGTTACGGTGAAAGAAACGATGAAATTGGTGGATAGTGTGTACCAGGTTTCAAAGCGTGAGGAAAAGCTCTGGGAAACTGGCACAGAACCTTAATAGAAAAACAACTGTTTCATATAAACATATTCAATTTCCCCTAGTTATGATTTTTTTACTTCTACAGAAAATCTTCAAAATGATCACCATAAGCTGTAATATAGGTTTCCAATAAGAACTGTCTTACTTTCTCCAACATTCCGGATGCCTTCTGTATTTGCTGACATCATAATTCAACACGTTTCCACGTTATCAATAGGTCTGATAATAACTGGACTTTGGATTGGATTGTTAGGATTGGAGGAGGGTATTTCGGCACTTCAGATTTATTCAAGGGCTGGCCGTTTGTGCCTGTGCTCCTTGTGGTGGCTTCTT
This sequence comes from Metallyticus violacea, assembly GCA_030762175.1. Classification (NCBI taxonomy): domain Eukaryota; kingdom Metazoa; phylum Arthropoda; class Insecta; order Mantodea; family Metallyticidae; genus Metallyticus; species Metallyticus violacea. The sequence continues at coordinate 129,900,711 of CM060831.1, forward strand.
TGGGAGGATAGAATGAGCTGAAGGAGAAACCGAGCGGACAGGATCCACGGGCGATGAGGAACAAAAGTAGACGAGTACTTAACATTTATTCCAGGTAGAACACACTATGCCGGAGTAGACCCCCTCCAGGGAGTTCGAACTCCTCAGAAGGACCACTTCCATATCAGATGCCGGAGCACAGACTTTTCAAAGAACAAGCCATTATCACATGCACCTCGCCCTCGACCCTTTAACAGAACAAACGAATGAAATGGGAGAGCGGAAAATTCGTGGAAAGGAAAAATTGCTTCTAGCATTCACCTTAGTGACCAGGAGAAATCAAGAAAAAATCTAGATTTAAAATGGTTAGCCTCACAACGACCTTTAAATGATCCCTTATGTAAAATCAAATGGATCGCAATCAGTAATATGAGCAGGACAGGAAACTTTTGGATTTACCCTTGTATTAAATATATTCCTGATAGTTTGGCAAACAGTAAGTGCGTAGGAATTTAAGTAAAACCAAACAAATTTTCAATAAATTAACTTTTTTAGACAACAGGCTGTTTCTAATTTACTGTTATTGATGTGACTTTGTTTGCAAAAGGTTTATCTATTATAGTCTCTTGAGTGTTAGCAATACTATCATTTTCATAGGAATCGATGTCACAAATAGCAGGAAACGTAAGTGTTGGCGGAAGGCAGAAGGCAGCAGCTAGCAGATTTGCTGTGTATTGAAATCGACGGCGTTTGAATGATAACGAGCGCTCACCGGAAGCGGAAAGGATATTCAGAACGAAGTGCACAAGGCGAGAGGTGAAATGTTGTATGCTAATGGTTATTTTCGCCAATAGTGGAGTTTTGAGAGAAGATTGGCTAGCAGACGCTCATTATGCCGGTGTTGGAAAACGTCAACATCAACACAAGGCATTCTTTTTACGGACTAGCGCATATTTGAACCTCTGAGAGAGCAGTTGGTAGACAAATGGTTCATACTAACCAAACAAAAAAACTATAGACCTAATGTGTGTATTTTTGGATTAATACTCGGATGTTGAGGTGCAAGGAGTATTGTTGCTGCAGTATAGCGGAGAAGGGGGCGATGGTAGCAGTTCACGCAGACCTTTTTCAATAATATGAAATATCAGTAACAACAACATTAATAGTAAAAATGTAAAGAATGTGTAATACCTTAGAGCAACAAGAATGTAAATTACACACTGCATCAAGCCTGTATCGGTGTATTTGGGCGATTTTTTATTTGGTTTATTTACGGACGCTCTTCAACAACTCAGGTCATCAGCGTCTCATTTAGTTCAGGACATGAAACGGCCCACAAATTTTGCTCAGAGGTCTCTTTTTTCAGGCTTGAGGTTCTTTATCGTGCCGTAAATGCACGACATAGGACCCATGGCTTTACTTCCCTTCTGAAGTAAGCCATACTTTGGATTTTTACGCCGGAAAAAAATCCATTGGTTCTGGCCGGAATTGAACTCGCGAACTTGGGTTCAGAAGGCAAGGTAACTACACCATCAGGGCAGACTATTTGGGCGATAATGTTATTATTTCCCTCATACAGAATTTGCATTTACATACATAATACACATTGTTATGGTTTTCGCCGTTTGTTCCCTCAGTAGAGCACATTTTTGCACTCAATTTCTGCCGCCCCAAAATATTTGTGTTATGTTGTATTATGACACATAGTCACAAGTTGTTCGCAGATATTTTTACCCATCTAGTTTTGCCAGTGCTTTATTCGAAAAACATTCTGCATTTAAAAACCAATATGTATTACCAACTTGCCCAGCTATCCCCTACTTTCTAAATATTGGGAATTAGGAAATGATATACGAGTTTTGTGTATGTGTGATTTTTACAACCTATTTATTGTCGCTTTAACTACACTGTTCTTATCGTCACATCGAATGATTTGTATCGCGTAAAACTTGAGTGATATTCAGTTCTGCTAGCGCTAAGCAGATGTTCTTACTTGTGTGGCCAACTTGCTGTATTACCTCTCTTTATAATACTACTAGTACATTAATTGCTTTCACTTCCTTCTTGTACCAGCTAGTAGTTAATTGCTGGCAAACTCTCTGAACTTATTCTTTGGTATTTTAGCACGAAGAACAAACTACACATTTGCCTTAGTAACTGAGGAAAATTACGAAAAATGTATCTGAAAACAAAAGTTGTCCAGCAAATTTCTGTAAAATTCTCCTAAAAAGAATATTAGAATATTTAAAGTATACCAAAAACATACACCTTTAATTCGTGTTTCAGTATGTATATTTTTAAACATTTCATACATGAAGTGAGTTAAAATATAAGATTCCATATTTTATTACACCAAAACAAAGGCATAAACTCACTGCAACCTTTGCACCCGCTAGTATGTAGGTTCATGCCAGGTGGCGTTTACATTGCAGAACCTGTAATTTAAACATGCATTATGTTTGTACATTGAACAGATGTGATATTCATCCATAGGTACGAAATTAGTACCGTGAATTTGCAGAAGGTCGATCAATAGCTTGTTAGATACCCGCCATTGACTTTCTTCTGTTTGGAATAGTTGGAAAAAATCTGATTGCTAAGCGATTTCCACTCTATGAAAGATTAGTTGCTGAAATGGTTCTATAAATAGGACGCCCATTTCTATCTTAATCATTTTTCGCTTTGAAAAACTTTTGCTTGACATTAATCACTATGTGGAAAAATAAGGGCGTGGTGTTTAAATAAAATTGCGTTCTTTACCTTTATTCATCTTATCTTGTTCAAACAAAAACATTACTTTTTGACTTACCCTCGTATATTCCAAAGCCAAAACACTGGTAAACTTCTCTACTTTTGTTACAAATAACTATTGAAATGAATTTTAATACCACAAATATTTTTTGCGGTTGTTGTATTTTTTTGGTTGCGTCTATTAATAATATAAAGCCATTTTATGATCAGTGTACAACAGAATATTACAAAAGAAGAAAATGATTATTTATTGTAATAAAGAACAACTAACATAATAAATTATTCAGATTCTCTTGTTGAATACTACATGCATCTGAAAAAGAATATAAATATAGTTTCTTTCTAAAAGTAAATAAAAAAACCTTCGTGTTATCGTATTTTTTCGCTTAAAAGGCCTATCCTTGTAACGTTAAATTTACCAGCTTCAGTTACCATTTTCTGAAGGAATATTAAAGCTAATGAAATGAAACATTTATAGATACATAATTGAAAATTTTGATATATTTTCGCTACTATACTATGACTCTGAAGCAAATTATAATTTATTTTCAATTTTTTGCTTTTTTATATTTTTAAATACGTTTTATTTTTTACATTGTCATATAATACATCCACAACATCAAAATAATATCATGAATGACCTTCAAAGTGATAGTTTATACAAATTCTAAGCAGATGGAAAACTTATGCAAAAAAGTAGTTTTTTAATAACTGCAGCCAAAAAAAAAATGTTTTTACAGAAAAACTAATTTTATGAGGGAAATACCAGCTAAAACCCTCCAACATTGTAAAACAACAAAAAATGATGTTATAAAAGTAAATTCAGCCAATTTATGAAATTAAACTTTTTCTGTCTTTCAAGACACACCACAGCCTTCTAGAACAAAAAGTTTCTTAGATATAGATTTTAAACTGAACAAGTGCTCGCGAAATCCTGCCCCCTTAAAAATTTAATAAAATACTCATAATCAAGGAACATTAATTAAAATCATATACAAATGAACAGAAAACTCCAAATATCAAAATGATACAAAAAAAGAGATTATTTTTAACCCCTCTCTTCCATTTAATACTTTTCTTAATAATGTCACGACTAGAGATGACCAACAAAGCTGATCTTACTACTTACTAAATTAGAGGACCCCTTGAGCCGGTTGTAGTTCAAAGGAGGTGATTAATATTGTTGCCACTTTACACTAAAGTTCTGACAAAGTAAGTCTGTGAAACTTGGAAATCAAGATTTGAATATCAAGAACTCTCTCAACTGGAATGCACTCTTAAAGGCTTCAATCTGCTAGGATTTTCGAATCAGTAACTTTACTCATCTTAACACAAGATATATTAAAACGAAACTTCATAATTGCGCCATCAGCGTTTCGCTTACTTCAGAACATAATCTTTTACGGGGGTCATAATGAAAGTAGTAAGCAATAATTTTTAAACCTCTTAATATTTATTTTTTAGATAAACCAAGTACATCACCGTAATCTACAGACTTTTATCTCACTTTTCAACATAGTCTACATTTCTTTGCACACATTTATTTTTCCCATCGTTCTGCAAGTTTGGAAAAAAAAAAACCCTTTCGATAGAACTCTGTTCCAGCTGCACGAAGACACTGACGCACTGCTTTTCGAATATCCTTCACAGTCTCGTAGTTTGGCCTCGCATTTATTCTTTAACAGTACCAAAAAGATGGTAGTCGTCGGAGGGTGCTAAGTTGGGACTGTAGGGAGGATGTGGAAGAGTTTCCCACCCAAAGGTTCTGATTTTCTTTATTGTGACACGGGCAGTGTGAGAACACGCATTATCCTGTTGCAGGATGATCTTCTTTCCAGGGCGCTTATCGCGCAATAAGCGACGGAGTTTCCAAAGTGTCTGGACATAGCGGCAGCATTTATGACTTATCCAGGTTCAAGAAAATCATGCAACCCTGTGCATCCCAGAAGACGCTACCCATAACCTTCCCAGCAGATCGCAATGTCTTCGTTTTCTTCTTCCATGACGAATCCAAATGGTGCCATTCCATACTCTGGCGTTTTGTTCCAGGCTCGTCATGATGGAACCAGCTTTCATCGCCTGTCACAATATTTGTCAAAAAATCATCACCTTTATTTTGAAATCTCTGAAGATGGTTTTGGCTGATGGTTATTCTTTGAAGTTTGTGGTCTTCGATCAATAAACTGGGACCTAACGGATATAACTGATCGATAACCTAAGCCTTTTATCATTTCTCGTACTGCACTATATCCTACTGCAATTTTGCAGCGATTTCAACCACAGTGATACGCTTATCTTCTCTAACGAGCTCATCAACTCTTCCCTTGTTGCGTTCCGTGGAGGCAATTCGCGGGCGACCGCTACGAGGCTCATCTTGGATACTCGTTTTCCTATCTTTGAAATGTTTCACCCTTCTTCCAACACTTCTTGCATCCATGCAGACATCTCCATAGGCACGTTGAAGTCTGAGGTGAATTTCAGTAGCGGAATTTCCCTCTTTAACAAGGACGTGCTTTTACAGCAAATGCTGGAGTTGTTCCTGTTTCGATTGTTTACAACCAAAAGCATGTTTCATTTGCTACTTGTAAGATCTGAAATTTACGCATCCCCGACCTAAAGATAATAGATCATAGGCAATTTTTCTTTATTTCTACAGGTATGGATTTAGTATACATCCCTGTTGTTGTAGTGAAATGACCTATACTCATTTCGAAAAGTCGTCTTTAAAGATGCAATCTATTTACATAATTATTTAGCCTTAGGTTTCAGTTATTTACATATCTGTCAATGCTCCATAAAGGCCAGAAAATGAAAAGTTAATATGACATACATTCTGGGCCTATTCCTTTGTACTGCCACATCATCACGACATAGCATATCAACAAGATATTAAGATTAGATTAATACCATATAAAATATTGTCAATACCTGCGTTGACATGAGGAGGATATAGCTTTTGAATGACGGACGTGCATTTGTATTGAGACAGTATTTATAAGCTTCCAACCCCAAATTAGTGATTATAGTAATTAATTTTGTGTAACTTCCTTATTATAGTCATGAGTATAATGGCATTTTATTTCCGTACAATATTGTGTGTAAAATGTTACTTTCTCGTACAAGAATGCAGCAATCCACCCTAGTCATAAAATCTGACCTGAAAATTTCTGTCGTCTATCATAAACAGTATTGGTAAAGCTGACCTAAACAGAATATATATTTCCTGGAGAATTTTGCAGCATGGTCCGTTGAAAAGATGTTTTTTGTATACTGTCTGAAAGCTTTGCTGTTATTATATTACGCAAGCGTAGTAAACATATGGAGTGAAAAGACAGGCTGATAACCTCTGGAAGGCAGATCCTAACGGTTACATGTAAAAAGTCACGTAAGCTATCCGACCAATAATAGAGCAGAAAAAAGTAGGAGGGAACAGATTACCCAATAGAGACGCGAAGATAGCAGAAAACATTCCAGATTTTTCTAAAAACACATTTTAAATTGTAAAGATAACTTCGTGAAACCGTGCCATGTTTATTTTGTCTTGCAATTTTGGAGCCCAGTGGCAGTCGATCCACATTCACTCTCCATTCAGTTCGAGTGGGTGGGGCATTAGTAGTGGAAATATATTTTAGTTTAGTTTAGTTTAGTTCATTAATCGAAGAGTATCATTAGTTGAAAATTATCACTGAGGTTTAGGCAGTTGCGTCTCAGAATTAGTTGAGTTTAATTATTCGAGTTATTAAAGTGCATTAACATCATAGTGATCGCCATAGTTAGTGCGAAAGTGGCACATATTCTCCACGAAGAAAGGTGACACATTTTTAGGTGGAACAAACAATAAACAATATTTTGTTTCGTTTCCCATAACGAGAAATCTTATTAATCTCCAAGACTTCTTCCCCTATGGTCACTGGACCATAAAAGTATCCAGCAGCAGAATCTTAACAGCCGTGGCAAAATATAAGTCAGTGGAAACCAATCATCGGAGAGGTAGAAGACAACTTTTACTTCTGAGATCTCAATAATTAATACAACCTTAATATAAATAATTAATCTAATCCTTCTTCCAAAATATTTCCCTACATATATTTTACACATTTAATTAACGCCCTTTCTAAAAGAAACCGCTGCAGTATACTGTTACAAATGTAATGACCTATAACGAGCGGTGTTAACACCAGTTAGGATTGGTTTTGCATATTTTTTAATAGATGACATGCTCACGCGATGTACTGATCATTCCTACTTCAGGACAATGACTGGAATCAGCTGTCTACTCGCTCCCTAACTTCACATTATATGCGGCTAATTGAAAAAAAAAAGCCGAGAAATGATTCCTGATGACTAGTGATGGGTAGAACTTGTAGTGGTTTCGGTGGGTTGTTGTTGTTGTGTTGTGGTAGTAAAGAGGGTACTTGAGACAGTTTTAAAAGCTCCGACATTTCAGTCACAAACTTTTTTGTCACTCCCAGACCCCATATTCGAGTTCCGCATTTTGGAAAGGTCTAGAATTTTGCTTCCTATAAGGGGATCAACCATACTTTATTGAAATGTGGTCGTGGACCGAAGATTTAGTACCCCCTTCTCTCTAGAACCTCACACTCAAAGAGTATATGCTTCGTAGTCTCAAAGAATTGGTTGCAAAGACTACAAATGGCTCTCCCTGAAAGAATCCCATTTTCTGAAGATGTTTCTTGAATTGTCTATATCCAGTGATAAATCTCACCACTCGTCTTAACTTTTTCCTCTCTAACCTCAGGAGTGTTTTAGTGAGTGTGGGATTCGGTCCAATAACGAAATTTTTCCAAAGGTTTGTCCTGGACCATCGTGTCTTAATGTTGCTCTCTGGCCCATAACCCAATTGTTGTCCTTGCTATGGATTTGCTAACCTCGCAGGCTGGTTCGGGTGCAATACCCCTTCTTGGCCAATTTGTCTACTTATTCATACTTCGATGGCCTGGTACGCACCTCAAGAGTTGTCGACGGACAGAACTATCAGTTTTGAAGGTATTTTTGAGTTAAATCGTTCTGAAGCAAGTGTTGAAAGCGCAGCTTGATTATCAGAGATCATAATATGTGTAACATAATATCCTTTCTATATACCTTTTTGCAAACAAGACAGGGTTGCCAAGATCCCTGCCTGAAACACGGTGCAGTTCTTTCCAAGACTTACTGGGTGTTTCACCGTAAATACCGGCTCCGGCTTAATTAAGAATCCGTGAAATACCATGTTAGTTGTCTTTGGACTTTCTTTGGCTTTGTTCCTGTGCCAGTCAGATCGAGATCAGAGATTTATCCCATAAGCTCGTTGTAAACAGAGCTGGGTAATCTGGGCTAAGATAGATACTAACTGGATATCTATCATATTAAGCTCGATATTGTATAATTCTACACTCGATGTTTTCATAGCGTTATAAAAAAAACAAAATTCTTATTTTATTATTTTAGGAATATTACTGTTATATTAAACAAAAAGTTCTGAATTTTCTTACTCACCGATTGTAGTTTTGCTGTGATTTATAATTATATTAATATGCCCCTGGAGTGATTCAAGGTTACCGAATAAACTTCTTAAACTTCGATATTTTCGATAATGTCAAATGACTGATTCTCTTTGCATATTCAGGTATACCATTTTCTTGGTAAATAGCTCTGAACCATCAAGTCCTGGTTTAATCCTGGATTTACTGTCCAGTAGTAGACGAAGCCAATAACGCTAAGGGCGATGCCTTCCAATGAAGGGGCAATGCGACTTCGATACTTGTTACATTTTCACTATCGAGTTTTTTGTTGGGACGTTTAGTAAAAGCATGTGTATTAACTGAGGTAATACATTTCTTTAGGTTTTACATCTCACAAATAGTTAAAAAAAACTTCAATCATATTGTTTGAAACTGAAGGCGCATGCTTCCGTTACTTGCAAATAACAACTGACTTGAAAATAACAACTAGATAGTAATGTAAAACCATCTTTCATGCTAAAACACTGAAAAATGATATTATTGTAATAATCGCTTGTTATTGGATGGTTTAATGCATATTATTATTGTTGTTGTTGTTATTATTATTATTATTATTATTATTATTATTAGTCAAATTCGGACCTGAGGTCATTTTGTAGGCGGAGCGTGGTTTTTCCATATCAGTGAAATTAATGCAGTAGCACATTAGGAAATATCTACTTCAAATTTCAATCCAGCATGTTTTGTTGGCGTCGTATACATGATTTTGAAAGGAATTTTTAGTTCAAACATATTGTCACCAGACCATCTGCAGAGAAGGGGCCCCTTTTTCATTGGGCGGACGGTCGGGCTTGGAAACGCACCCAATTTCTTGTTACATGCTGCCTGACATTTAAAAGCTTACAAATGAGACCAGTGTTTCTTGCAACCACTTTAAAATATGCTAGTTGTGGCAAAATTAATTAAAAACTATTTTGTTAACAAAGTGTGAAGCACATGTACAGGGCAATCATTCTATATCAATACTTCTAGAGTATCGAGAAGCCCTATCTACTTAATTTTTGCTATATGTTTGTAGCTCTATACGCCTCAATGGCGTGCGTAATCTGCTTGGACAGTTGAGCTCTATGCAATCAGGTAATTCACATGCATTTCGACAATATTAAATATCTTGCAGATATGCTTAGCAAAGCACCTGCTTTTACAGTAATGGTTTTGATGCCTAAATTGAAGTACTTGTAACATTGTTTTCCATCGTTACCTTTGCTAAATTCTCTAAATGGTGGCTTCAACATCTGACAATGCTCTGGCTTGTGATTATGCAAAACATAAAATTAGAAAGCAAGAAAGCTAAAATATGAATTTTAGCCCTTAGATTAATAAAAATAGCATTAACAAATTTCGGGTGTTTTTGTCAAATTTCATAAATTCATTCTTCATAATTTGTATGTAATTTAATTGCAAAATTATAAATAATTACTTTAATATTACAAACGTTGTCAGGTCTTTAATAGTATTTAACTTTTTACACTTAACAAATAGAAACTATTCTGCAAATAAGTGAGGTATCGAAGACGGGGAGTAACGGAAGTAAGTAGGTTTATAAACCGGTGCTTTACTGCTTTACTTTTGGACTACTGAAATTGCCCAGTCATACATGCTTTAAGAACTGTTAAGAACAAAATTGCGAAGGTTCCTTTATATCTGAGAGAATGTACAATACACACAAACTTCTAAAGTGACTTCACTTAGCAAAGGACGATTCCTCTCTCTACAAGATGAAGAAAGCCACTAGAAATGTGTAAGGATATTTCACTAATTAATGTTTGGTCTGTGTGTGCCGCTGAGATAAACGCTTCTCAACAAATTACCTACTTCCGATACACAGCGCTGGGAACGGCCATATCAGGTTTCTCTAAGAGGCTTTGTGACATAAATTTGGTACTTAGAGGGGAAAATAAGATTTATGAAGGTCGAGCAAGGCCTTTTATTAAAGCATGAAAGTCAAGCAGATACTCTTATTTCTCAGACCTAGAAAATAACAATAAATTATTATTTTGGAAGAAAAATAAGGAAAGCCTTCAATTTAAACACAAAAATATTTTGGAAATGATTTAGTATTTCGAATTTACATTTATAGATTTAAATTTTTCATCAGCATTTATGAACTTACATTTTAGAGATTTTCACACTTTACTTGGAAATAATTGCTTTCTGAGCTTGTAATGCCTTTTTATTTTATTTAATGTTTAATTTCTGATTTTTCAGGGGTCGTAGAAAACTACGTGAGCACATAGGGGGCGAAGAACAGCCCTGTAAGTAATGCAATATTTTATTACAAGGAATCAAGTACAGTCACAGTAACTTTTCCATATAGTAACCGTGAAGATTAGGGCATTTGTCATATCGATAGAAGATTGCCACCAGGTATTTTTTTTGGGGGGGGGGACCCAGCGTGCACAAAGTTTTCGATATTCCAGGTGTTCTGTAACAATCGTGTACAGAGCTGACCTTGAAATGTCCGGAAATTCCACAGACAACTCACTGACGGTAAACCTCCATCTCTCTCGAACCATTTGACCAACTCGTTAAACAAACAAGAGATCTGCGTCCTTGTCCACCCTTGGCGGACGCTCTGGTGAGGTTGGAGCAGTAGCACAGTACGAGATCCACCTCCTAATGCTTGTCTGGTCACGTAGCAGAGCGATCGAAGGTTGAAAAAAAGTAGCCCTCATACTTCCCATGAGCTTGGAAGCAGCAACCTCGTTATTGCAGAAGCTTTTGTATGTCCTGAAGGGATGGACACCTTGTGGCGTTTGTCCGTCAAGCGCATTATAATGGACCGAATCCCACACTCACTAAAACACTCCTGAGGTTAGAAAGGAAAAAGTTAAGACGAGTGGTGAGATTTATCACTGGATACAGACAATTCAAGAAACGTCTTCAGAAAATGGGATTTTTTCAGGGAAAGCCATTTGTAGTCTTTGCAACCAATTCTTTGAGACTACGAAGCATATACTCTTTGAGTGTGAGGTGCTGGAGAGAAAGAGGTACCAAATCTTGGTTATATATGGCTCACGAATATATAACCAAACTAGAGCCGGAATATACGGTGAAGCCCCCAATACTGACATTAGTTTAAGACTTGGGAAATACTGCGCTGTCTTTAAGGGAGAGAACTTTGCAACCTTGACCTGCGCTTAAAGGAGTATTGAAAAAGGCTACCAAGGTACGCGCATTCTGATCTTTTCTGACAGTCAAGCTGCTCTCCGAGCACTCGATTCTTACCAATTTAATTCAAAACTGGTTTGGAATTGTCTTCAAACACTGATGGTTTTGTCATCATGAGACAACTCCATGGAGTTGAGATGGGTGCTAGGTCATCGGGGTGTGATAGGGAATGAAGAAGCAGATAAACTGGCCAAAAAGGGAGCATTCAGCTCTTATATTGGACCTGAACCAGCCTGAGGTATTAGTAAATCCGTAGGTAGAACCGCATGAAGGTTATGAACCAGTAGTGAACACAGGTCCAATTATCCCGGACAAACGTTGAGAGCGCCAAACAAATGAAATTGCAGGAGAGAGATCCGTACCTCCCAGTGAAATTTTTAATACTATAAGAGCTGTTTTTCATTAAATCACCTTATGCTTTTGAACGCTTTCTCCAATCATTGCAGGGTCCAATAGTGCGTTGCAAGGCTCATGAATATGTATTATGTATTATGCATACAAGAGAATATGTATCATTGACTTTTGGATACAAACATCATTAAATTTTATTAGATTACATTTACTAATTATTGCTGAAATGTGTTTCCTAGCGTGACAGTCTTGTAACCTCTAATTTTTTCTTCCTAAAATGAAGCTATGATCATAAAATTGGAAACATTCTTATTACTAAAAAGCAGAAATATCCAAGTTTAGAAAGGCGATTTGGAATGTATTTATTTACAACCAAGAGTATAATATTTGAACTTAGTAGTACAGACAATACTTTACATTTAATTAACTGTATGTTCAGTAATATATTATTTTTCGCATTTACACAACTGTTCTAATTGCAGTTAAATTAATATTTAGTGTTTTAATTTTAGAGGGCTGCATGATAGTTGGACTAAAAGTTTTGGTCCGCTGTTAGCCTTGTACTGGTTCCATTATATTGAGTAGCCGTTCGAAACACCGGCCCGGCGACGGCGAGCCAGTCAGATAATGAAGAACTACTAGTGGAAAGAAGAAAGGAAAACAAAAAAGAAGAGATGCCATAGCCATAGCTACTGACTGTTCAAACGTTTGGCAGTAAGAGGAATCAGTTTATGCCACGAGGAAGTGTTCACAGCCGGCCCATGCGGCAAAGAATTGCAACAACGGAGGGTTTCCAGTAAGGAAACGCGTGTGAGATATTTCAGCCAAATTTCTAAAGCAAAGAGCAGTATACAAAATTTAGTGAAAAAATGGAGTACAACGAGATCAGTTGCGAGTGCGGAAGGGAGAAGATAAACTAAGCACAAGTAGCTAGTTACTGGTAGCAGGCCCGGATGGCTCTGCATGAGTCACGGTATACATTTCTGTAGAGGCAACATTTAAAATCGCGTTCAGCGGTTCTGAACCTCTTCCCGAGCAATTCTATCGTTAAGTTTTCTTAAGACCTGAAGGAAAAAAAACAGGCAAAATTGGTTTATTTCTTACCAAAAAACCTCAAATTATTTGCGTTAAATAGCAGTAAAAACGAAATAGCTGGTACATAAATATAGCATAGACAAGTAATGCCCTTTGTACAGTGGGAGTAAACTGAATACGTTTGTAAATTTTTGCAGAGACAAAAAAAAAAACAAAACAAAACAAAAAAAAAATTATTCCGTCATATGCCCAGATCAGTTGCCATGATTTATGTTTTAAAACTTGTAGTTTTTATATGTAAGCAAAAAATATTTGGAAAATGTATGTATTTTCAAGGTTTCACTAAGCAGTACTTTCCTACCTTTGGAAACAAATCTAATGTGGCTAGCGTAGATTTGCTTTACATTCTCAGCATTTTTCCTCTTGCCTTTCGTAGTCTATTCACTAGGGATCTGGAAGGTAGAAGCTTTACAATTACTGAATTGGCAGCACCCACGCATGCACGCACACAAGCACACACGGGAGTTGTCCGCAATGTGCAGTGCAGAATTGAAATTACTGCCCATTTAAAGTGGGAGCATTGAAGCCATAACCTATTTAACGATGCTCAGGGGATTTTGAATAGAATTTTGCTTGGGCACGTACCAGCGTATTTGTACTGCCGAAGCGCAAGATGCTGAACTTTCGTTGAGGGATGCACGCATAATACAACGAGATCGCACGATAGTTGTGTGAAGGATTTTGAAATTATAAATTTGTCTAGCGGAATTCCTCAGCTCTATAAGAGACAGAAGTGGTTTGTAAATTTTTTCCGCTATTGTTGTATATATGAAGTTACTTTTATAAATTAAGAAATGCAATGAAATGGAACGAATGTAAAATTCATGCCTTATAAACACTTTTAAGGAGATGTGTATACAACAACAACAACAACAACAACAATAATAATAATAATAATAATAACAATAATATAGTGTGATTTATAAACATGTATTAGAAATCACTCAAAATATTAGCACAGTTCACTTCAGTGACTGATTACCAATTGTTAGTCAAAATTTGATTAGGTTGTGAAATTTTCTTGCATGTAGTTTCTTGTCAGAAATTATTCTTACATTATGCGTTAAAGCACAGGCATTTATATTTCATTTATATTATAATTCATTCGCTTTATTCGCTTCTTCGAGAATCAACGTATAAACATGCAACAAAGATGTAACTCTGGCAATATATTCTACTTGTAGGTAATGGTAGACGTTGGAACCGGAATTATCGTGTGGGGGTTATTTTTGTTATGCATGGGTGATTTATTATTTATTTATTTTGATTGGACGATTAGACGCTCTTGTCTTGCCTCGGCTCTCGGAGTCATGAGTTTGATGCTTCCTAACTTTCCAATGGTTCCAATGCAGAGGAAAGGGTAATTTTGGAATGTTCTTGAATGGCGCAATGTCATTACAGTACACTGTATATTTATTCACTTTAACACGATTGTGACTATTCTTAACTATTACGCTTGCACTGCCTGACTGACTCTCACTGACCGAACGATTTACTTTGACTCTTCGCGACGGTTTAACTACTCTGCACTATTGACACTGAATAATGCATATACTGACTAATTGTCACTCTTGCTGCTACCGTTGTTGCTGTTACCACTCTTACTGTTCTGTTAGGACTGTTTCCTCTCGAGAATCCCCAAAACTTAACTTCTCATAGTTAATATTAAATCTCTTATGCCAACTCGCTCCTCCCTCGCGAAATTTTTTCTTCCTTTAAATATTATTGAATTTGGTTCCTTCTGGAATATTATTGGATCACACTAGTGCATGATTTATTACAAGTTTGCTTTTATTCGTCGGGTGTATGAAATATGGTGATTGGATGAAGATTCTGGGTTTTTTCCAGGAAACATTTCCTATTCCCACGCTACAGAACAAGAGACATCTACCCTTCACTAGATTCTTGCGATTAAGCACGTTTCTACAATATATGCGGCCCCTTTGAAACAGCCAATAAGTTGGTTTCTGTGAAAACGCGTGTTTCTGTATGCGGCATTTCCTTTTGACTGCAAATACAGTTATATTCCTAGCCGTTTACACCGTAATGGCATTTTTGGCGCCTGAGACCGGCGAAATTGTCCGGGAGTGTTTGCAAGGTTAAGGTTTTAACAAAATACCCTTTTCTCAGGTAAAGTTAGTGTCCTCCGACAAAGACAGCATTACCTTTACAAAAACATAACAAACATATAAGCACAGAAAGATAAATTTAATATTACTTGCTAGTAAAAAGACATATCTACATACATACACTAATACATATAATAATGGGGTCCTCCATTTAATTGTAATATTAATACCATTGATTACCTGAAACAAGATGCAATTATTATTTGGTAGTCAGCAGAAGCAATTATAATTAAATAGGAAATTTTGAGACATTTCCTGCTTCTACCTGCGGAAGAGAAGCAAAAGGTTTGTCCCATGTCGTAGATTTACTGCACATAAAAGAACCTCAAACCTCTGAGCAAAATGTATTGGCTGTTTTACGTCCTGAATTGAATAGGAGGCTAATGACTACAGATGTTAAAGAACGATCTTTAATGAATGAAATAAATAGTAGAGGTAATTAATTGATTTAAAAAGGGAATATAAATCGATGGAAACTTCTAAATAGTTGAAACATTTTGAAAAGTGAATGCGGAAATATGTTTAAAACTAGACTATTATACATTTTCATGCTAATATCTTTATAGGGTGCAAGAGGCAAGTTTGGGTCTTCACCGTGCAGTTTTGCTTCTTGTCCGAGTAGAATGAACTCGCATTCAACAGGTTCTTAGTTCAGGTCTCTTGAAGTCGGCCTTGGTTTTTTATGGTTTCCCTTGGTCGCTTAGGTGAATGTCGGGAGTGATCTTTCCTTTACGCAAATTTGTCACTCTCCTTTTTCATTAATTTAATCGATTAGTTCTATTAAAGAGTAGAAAGTGTCAGGCGAGGTTCTCTGGTTCGGCGTGACGGTGGCTTGCCCTTTTGAAAGATTTCTGCTCCTAGTCTTCTGAGGAACTCGAGGGAAGTTGACTCAGCAGGCGTCGGGGTGTTCTATCTGATTGTTAGAAACGTGCGTGCTCACTGCCCGTGAATTCCTGGCCAGCCAGTACCTCCTTCATCTCATCTCTTCCTTTCGAAGGTGCCCTGGGAGCGTAGGTACAAACTTCCAGCCCTTAAGCAAGGCTGAAGTACCGAGATATTTCCCTCCGTCCCTAACACATTCTATCTTAACTGGGTATGCTGCCCAGCTCTAAGAAACAGGGTACAGAGAGCGCGAAGAATCAGACTTTTCTGAAATATATTATTTTAAAACTAAAACTGCTAAACATAACATGAATACAATATTAACAAAACTGGTTGACAAATTATACAACATTTAAAGACCATTTAAATATGTATAAAAACGCTATCTTAAATATTGTCATTCTACTGTGAAAGTCTAAAAGGCAGATAAAATGACGTCAGGAGAATTTTTAAACGCCCTACAATGAGAATGAAATGATGTACATCAAAGGCCATTCCTTAAACAGAAAGTTATATAGTCTCTACTTTATAGTAATTACGAGTAAATTACCCATCCTCTTTGTTACTATGCATAAGTTTGTTTCACAGCAATATAGAGTACAAGTCAAACACAGTAGGCACACAACTCCCCGTTTAGCGCCACCTGATTCCCATTTGCACCTCTTTAACACCTATAATACGATTATATATGCATCGTAGTATATAATATACGAGTTTTAACATGCTCCACTCTGCTATTTCGAATGGTTTATAATTTTTAGGAGTTTGTTAACATCGTTTGATATTCTCTTGTCAGCAGATCCAGTAAGGTGCAGAAATTTAAGTCGGCTAGCGACCGTGCTGAGAACAGATATTTATTTACAAATTTGGATTTTTTCCTCGATTTTATTCCCTCAGTACAGTTTGCTTAATTTTAATTATGGGCTTATATTTCAGCGAAGACTGTGGCATATCGATTTTAAACTTCCTTTCTTTGCACTACCTTTGACCAATTTCCTATATACATTCAAATGAACGGAGAATGATCTTTTTCTCATCACACGGTGGAGATACGATGGCGAAATTATTTTTAATAAAAAGAACAAAATACAACGGGACTGCAGGAAAAAAAATTGGAAATACTGGCGTCGGCTGCTAAAATGGAGTTGCTTCGTAATGTTCAATACGCTGATCCACAATTTTGCTTCCGTCTGCAGAAACTCGATATGGAAGCGTACGCAAGGATGATATTCTGTCACAATCAACTGCACTTTGAGATTCAAAGATTTTAAAGAAGACTGTATTTGAACAATAAAGTCTGTCGAGGTTCTCTAACCATGGTTAATGTAACTGTCGTCACTGTTCGCAAGATAGAAGAATAACAGTGAATAAACTGGCAGAAATGTTACAGTTTTGCCATGGCAGTGCGTTCACTATTCTGCACGATCGATTACATAGGAGACATGTCTGTGTCGTGATTGCTAGCGTCTAAACGAAAGATGGTGCGAGTGGAGGTGTGTAGGGGGCCCCAGCGTCAGATAGAGAAAGCATGACACTTGTCTTCTCGAAAGCAAACAGGTGGAAACATGATGAGCATCTTTAGTCTGCAAAATCAAAGAAAGCAAAGATGGTTCGGTCGGCAGGAAATGTTTATCAACATGAAGTTCTCCTGCAAACAACGGTTAATGGGCAGTATTACAAAACTGTGATGAGTGTCCTACCGAACACATCTGAGAAAACGTCTTGAACTGTGTCCATCTGGTTGACGCCTACACTATAATAATGCATGACTTTAAGTTTGCAACGTTATTTAGTCAGGAAAAGAAACTCCAAAGTGTGCTACACCCTACATTTACCCCGAACCTAGCTCTGTGTGACTTTTTTTGTTTTTTCCTCTAAAGAGCCCTGGGGCCAGCGTTTTTGTTCATCAATGACTGTCGTGGTCGTGAAGGGTCCGGAGAGGGTTCTGAAGATGTCAAAAATGTGTTTCCAGCACGTCTTCCAGGACTAGCAAACATATTGGGTCAAGTGAACGCAATTCAGTGGGGACTGCTTCAAAAATATCACACTAGGCCTTGGTCGTTCCTAGTAGCGGCGAGAAATAAGGGTGATTAATTAAATGAGAGGATGAAAGGTAATTAATCAATAGGTATTTATACCAGGGATGTATTGTTCTCTGGTTTACCTATTTTACACCCTTCCGGGAAATTTTTGGTTTGGACGAGTTTGAGGTAGTATGGTGGCTGCGGAAGTCTTCCTGCTGTAACTCTCGATCCCCTTCTCTGCGCACTGATTCGAATTTTTTTGGTTAGTTTATTTAAGGACGCTCTTTAACATCCCAGGTCATCAGCGTCCTATTCTATTTAGCGCCTGAAATGGCCGACAACTTTTGCTCAGGGGCCTCTTCTTTCAGGCTTGAGATTCTTTTTCGTGCCGTAAATGTACGACACGGGATTTTTACGCCCGAAAAAATCCATCGATCTTGGCTGGGTTCGAACCCGTGACCTTGGGTTTAGAAGGCAAGTATGGTTACCACTACACCACCAGGACCGACTGATTCGAAGATAAGACTGCGTTGTGATGTCTCGGTCTTCTTCTGCTACGGCTATATGAGATTTCTAACCAGTGGCTTTTTTGGTATGTAAAACAATTCTTGAGTCGAGGAAGTGAATATGTTTTTGTCACGTGAATGGAGACAAAATGAGTCTAATTCACACAAGAGTTTTATTGGTGGTACATATTTACACTCAGGGACTAAAATTAGTTAATTGTCTGTAAGGAACTTTGACTATTTGTGCTACATACTTAAATTACTGTTTGTTACGGTGTGAAAATCACTCAGGGAAAGGTTAGTCAGAGTTTCATAAAAACAATAATTGCGTCTTTCCGATACGTATTCCGAACGCTCTAACTTTCACTCATCTTGCCTTCTAACTAACTGGCTTCCTCCCACTGGCCACTAACAAACTGTTGACAACAGCTAACACAGCATCTCCAACTGTGACAGACAGAATTCGTCTCTATCTGATAGTTTTATTTGGCGACAGTCTATCGGTCCTTATGACGCTTCTTGGGTCTTAATTCTACTGTTTTAATTCTACTACTGTAATAATCATTGGCTGTTCATTACGATTTATGTTACGAAATCTTCTGATTGGTAAATCTTTCGCCCTTCTTCTGACTAGAGATGGGGGTGTTAAAATCTATTGCGTGAAAAGATATAGCATAACTTGTTTTTCGTTCCCTGTTTACGAAGAAATTTGCGTAACATATTTTTTCTAGGTGATGCAACATTCGATATTCCTTTGTTTGCCTTACATAAAAGATTTTAACGGTATATAGCTAGTTTCAAGGTCACCATGGTTATTGTGAGAAGAAGGGATCGAGTCGTTTATGACCCTCCATCTGTCCATCTCGTTTAACAAAAGATTCTGTTTTGCCATACGGACAGCTTTGTGATACTTGTCTTCCCACTTCTTACGCTTTCTAATTTTGATACTAATTTAATATTCTTATGATCATCATGATTACCTGGGTGTTTGCTTGGGATGGGAATCTACTGCTTCAAGTGTACTTCGTAAGTATAAATAAATAAATAAATATTAGTCTTTATTGACTAACCCCCATATCGCTAGAGATGCCTGGTGATCTGCGAACGATTAACAGATGAAACTTGTGGTGCCGTGCGATTCATTCATTCATCCTAGCCTCGTGTCGAAATTGTTGCACTCTGGTCATTTGCAACGTAAGACTGTTAACAGGTCAGATCGTTTCAAATTAAGCTAATTACTCGTGCATGACTGTAATTTAATTTAGAAGTAAGAGCAGAGCATTGCAAGGGCTAAATCCAAAGCTAATGGATGTTGTTTACGTCTGGCGTTGTGGTCATACTAATGGGCGGGGTTAGGCTGATTAAGCTAAGAGCTTCACATGTTGAAGCTTGCCGACTTTCATAGATTTCACATGGATGAGACCCTGAACTGGCGTAATGATAATGAACGTAATGCAACATGATATGTGTTATGAACGTCACCTCTTTCGCTGACCCGAACTTTGGCTAATCCTATAAAAGCAATGTACTTGTTGCTAAACGTGCCGCGTAGTGCATCTGTCGAATTAACGAGAAATGAAGAAGACGAAAGGCATATAATGTGATATCTCTCGCAAGGTATTACAAAAGCATGACCCTCCTATGAGCTTAATTAAGAAAATTTCATTTAAACCAGACCGTACGTCATTTCCTAGCATGTTTTCTCCTCCCCATTCAGGACAAAACCATTCCATGTCATTACTTGTCCGGTTATCTCCTCTCTCAGGTCTATCCATTCCTTTCTGACCCGTATTCTTCGTTCCATTGTTCACATTCGCTTACGTCCGTCCATCCGTCTCTTCGACCCCAAAATCCATTCATCTTGCAAGTCTCGAACGCTGTTATCCATGATGAATCCAACAGCATAAAAGACATCCTGCAGATTGAGGGAGTTGTTTGTTTCTGCTTGTCACCCTGAATGTGTTGGTTTTAATCTTGTTGGATTGTATTTCTACGATCAAGTTTCTTCCTTATTCCGCTGGGAAATATGTCATAAAGCAGATGGCAACACTTTCAACAGATATAGTTTTTCATGAATGCTCTTTTGGATCTCTTATAAAAAATGCATAAGTGTATAAGTAATGCATTTAAACGTTAAAAGCTTTACATTTTTCAACTTCTTCGAGGGAGATTTCTATAAATATGCAACACATTTTTTTTAAAAAGAACGTCTTAACTAGGAATAGTGTAGTATCTTTGAACTTTGTGCTTTATCTTTCGTCTCCTTTAGTAATGGCAGCGATGCAACTTTGAAAATGCAGTCTCATTAAATAAACTTTTTGGACGAAAAGTAGAACCATTTTGAGTCGTTTAAGCAATCTATACGCAGAGATGATGTCAATATTTAGGCACCGACACCGAATACCTTCAATGATGGAACATGTAGACAATGTTACTCATGACGATAGGGAAGAACGATATGTGGGAAAATGTATTGTAGTGTCGAGTCAGTTAAAGGTTAGAAATGGTGGTTGAGAAATGTTACATGGGCAAAATTAGGATGTATGAATAGAAGGTTCATTTTAACGGCTTTCTTGAGAGTCGAGTGTGGAAACTTGAGAAGAGAGGAAATGCCGCTCTCTGTTCCTGTGGTAGACATCTTGTTAACGTCCATAAAGTATGTGAGTGATAATTACGGTTTATAAACATACCTTACATCTAACTTGAGTAATATATATTCAGTGTATATCTTTCTGTTTGGATTAATGATTGATACATCATTCTGTACATTACTGTTGCAGTTACGTCCTCAATTCGTGAAATAAGTTACAGAATGACATTTTAGCAGAGTGGAAGCAGAGGTCGTGACATTATTTCAGAAAAGAAAGTCAACTTAATTGAAATATCAAAGAAATGTAGTAAATGGGTCCCTCGAAACTTAATTGCCGATCACAAAAGAACAGAGAACCATAATCTGTCCAGAATGGCTTGCTCGTTACGAAGTTGAGTGCATTTCTTGCCTAGCATATTAACAGAAGATTTTATTCCTGCAAGTCTCTAAAAAAAAAATGCATCATCGAGACTCTCAAGCGAACTATTTTGATCGATGAATTGTCAAGTGATGAAGGAGTTGACTCTAATTATAACGTTATTGTATGGTCAGTCCCAAATTTGAAATAACTATAAGTGTGGCACTTTTTTACATGTGCAAAAATAATAACACAAATAATTTTGAATATATAGCAAAGCAATATATTGCAAAGATAAAAATGTAATGAAAGAAGGAACAACAATGCCTTTACAGAGCAGAATCTATTTCCCGATCCATGTAAAGTTCAAAATCTTTTAATGCATGGGAAAGTTGTCTAGAATGAGATCAATACGAACTCATAACGGATAAATCATTCTAAAAATTATTGTTCGAAAATTGTTGGTGGGTGCTAAGCTACATAGCTACCATAGCAACAACAGTTAAACAAATGCATGTTAAAAATAATCACCCCCTTTACACATAATGGTATGTATATGAAACCAAACGGTTACAAAAATGTGTGTTGATACAGCCATTTCAAGCTGGGAACTTAGTTTATAATTACCCTAAAAGTGTTAAATCTCTTCGAAAGTGAAGAAGGGATTCGGAAGCATCCTTTCTAAGAAATGTATGAGATAATCCTCTTTCTTTTCTAATGCCCAATAATTTAACAAAAATTCTTAAGTATTTAACATAACGTTAGGTACGCTCAAACTACTAGGTTAATACAAACATAATTTCACCTTTCGGCAGGTAAACAATAAATGATGAAAGACAGGCATATAGGAGAGAGGATGGTTTGTCACTCGTGACTTATTGTACTCCTCTCACCTATTGTTTACCGTCCAGCACCAACATACACTTCATTCTAGTTATAGTGCTTAGAAACTCCAATATAACCAAATTTCTTCAGGACAATGAAGAGCCCCATACAAGTCTGCGAATCCGAAAAGAGATCACATGAACTTCGATGAATTACTCGGTCCTCAAAAACATGCATTTCGTACGACGAGACTTCACGATGATCAGGTTCTAACATCCAGGTGACTGACGCTAAGCCATACGTTTACAAAAAGAATATATTGTAAAAATAGCTCTATATAACCAAATAATTGAGGAACATTCAGAAAGAGGAAGGGGAAAAACAGTATTACAAATTTAAGCGTATTAATTTGGCGCCTTTAAGTTTTTTAATTAACCACAGTAACCATTTTCTTTCGTACTACACGATTTCAAAGGGGGATAATATATGAACAGGTAGGTGGAGCTAAGAACATTGCAACGACTTACGAAATATTTACTGAATTATAATCGTATTTGTCCAATTTTTTCTGAAGAAAAACAAGGAAAAAAAAAACGATGAAATGAGATTAAGCAGGGATTACCTATTTCAGAAGTTTTCATTTGATTCCCATAGAAGAAATTATGAATCTTATCTATTTGATCCACTCTTGCACGCATGTTTTCTCGTTGGGTGAGCAAAAAATAAAGTAAAATTAATCAAATTATATAAAATGAACAGCACGTGAGAAACTGTATGAATTGAATAAAATTTCACACAAAATTACCACGTATGTTGTTCAATTTAAATGCAATGAGGATAGGGTGCTATTGTACAATAGAAGACGAGTTAAAATTTTGCAGGTAGTTCTTTAATAAAGGCTGTAAATAAATCCTGAAAACATGTGCTTATTTCAGGATAACATGAATGCGATTTTGTTTAATTTTCCGTGGTTATTATGATTCCACTTATATCTAAAACTATTTGGGTTAAAAATAAGCGATTTTCATAATGATCTACAAGTGTTTGTAGATCTACAATTTGCGCATAAATGTGAAACGTGTAGTTTCCTGAATAGAGTCCCCAGGGGACAGTTGCACTGGTTAATTCGTTTATTAACAGATCAGCATTAAAAAAAAAAAAAAAAGTCAAGAGCCAAGACTCCATTTTAAACTTATAAACATGTTTATGCGCTATTTCTTCAGGAATCTTTCTGTACGCCAATGAAAAAATTTAACTGCATATTCTATCGCATATTTTTATTATTTCAAAGAAAAATAGTTGTCTTTTGAGTCATGCAGCGACCTGCACATAAGTGATAACTATAGACATATTTGATACTTATGACAATCGAGTTCATATTGAATCGAATGGCAGGGAAACTGGAACACCCACAGAAAACTGCTCAGGCGTCACTTCCCCCACCCCACACATGTTCCACTTATGCCGCTAGGATTGAAACTAGATCGCCGCTTTGATCTTACTCGCTTGACTTCGGTGCGACTATTAAATATGGGGATGTTTTCCTAATAAATACGCAAGCAGTAGTAGTCTGCAAGAAAGAAACAAACTCTATTAGAGGAGCAATAATTTTAAAGTAAAAAAGTAGAACTTTTTTGTAATTTCTAAAATAATGACATATTTTATATTTCTAGCTGAATCTTGCCTCGAAGATCCAATGTGGCGGGCTAAAACTCGATTAGAGTCGATGGGTTTATTTAGGACGTAAGAATCCGAAAAAGGGAAGTAAAGCGTTGGTCCCGTGTCGTAGATTTGAACCTAAAACCTGAAAGAAAAGCCTTCTAAATTAAATGGAACACCAATAACCAAAGATAACAATAATAATAATAATAATAATAATAATAATAATAATAATTTCAAACTGAAAAAAGCAGCAAGCGTGAGAGGTTTGTAAATATAGATTTAAGTTTTCTTTAAAGACCTCTTTGGGAGCCCAAATGACTTAGTTGTAGTAATATATACTATAATTTACATTGTGCATATTTTGCCAACTTCTAATACGTTCTAATACGTTCTGTTTTAAATTTTTTCTTTAATATTTATGATTTTTTTTTCCTACCGTTCACCTCATCTGTTATCAGGTTGGTCTGTATTTTTAACTGATCCTTTAAGGATCTTTTTTAATTGTTGAGTTGTGCGAATACTGCATTAACGCATTTAATTTGGACAAAATAGACTGTAAAGCATAAAGCATTTTGTTTAGAAATTTATAAGGAATATGGAAGCTTTAAAAAGTTCTCTGTATTTTAATTATAAAATACTTTTAATTTACGGCACCAAGCTAACACAGATTTGCCTAAAACGGATATCTGATACAAATCTAAGATTACCTGTATTTTCTTTCAAAATGCTAGTAAAGTGCACGGGATGAAAAGGAGAAAATTGTGAAATATAGATTTGATTAAAAGCAAGTAACAATATTTTTAACTGACCTGGAGTACTTAAGGACTGTCAGAAAATCAGATACTTCTTTTCAGCACATTCCAAAGTCAGGTGATTCTTGTTTGGTCAGAACTCTAGACGTTGTAATCTTGAATTTCGAAGCAGTTTCCACAAATGCTGTGCGGTCCGTTCCTGAGTGACAGTCTTTTGCAGACACCTTTATTCTTTCTTCCTATGCCTCCAGCTTGAGGAAGATTGCAAAGTTCCAGTTTAGATTTGTTTTGCAGCAGAGAAATTCTCTTGAGATATGAAGTCCACTTCCTTACATGAGGCAGATTAGATAAGGCAATGAGGAAGGATATTCTGCAGTAAGAGACAGACATATCCTGGGGGTAAGGCGAGAGAGAATGTAGCACCCCTTTCTCTGAAGGCGACACAAGTAAAGCTGCCGGCGCAAGGAGCCTTTTCAGGTGATATGTTAGGGTGGCTGTGCCCGTGACAGAAATTACCCGAGCTGGCTACACCACAATATCTCCAGAGTGTGAACTTCAAAGATGTGGGAAAACTGTGCGCACTCTCAAGTAAATTCTACGTAAATGTCTACAGACCAAAGAGATGAAAGTGCTAACTTCAGTATTGCGGCTTATTTTAATTTGGATCCAGGCCGTAAGTATATGGTAAAAACAGCCTCAAGGGATTCCTGTGGGGGATGAAAGCTTGCCGCCTGAAATGTAATATACTTCTCTGTAGAGTTCTTTAAGGAAAAAATTAGAACGAAATCGGTTATTACAAATTATTAATGCTACAGGATTAATTTATGTCTGAAAACAGGTATGCTGGAAATATAAAATATACATAGACTTTTGAAAATATTTTTGGAAATTGTATACGTTTTGTACCTTTTGTGGGGACTTATGGTTAGACAATTGTTGCTTGTTTAAAGTTCCTAATGTGCAGATATTATCCGTAAGTGCCATTAGCGTTTTATGTTATAGGAGAAAATAAAATACAATATAAATTAGTGTAAGGAAATCGTATTTGTTGTTGAGCAATGAAAGATAAAAATTGCATATGTAGTAAAATGTAATGCCATTAAATATACTTTTATTAATAAATCCATTTATCCTAAAACACAAAATCTGTCAAAATTCATAGCAATTCTCCTGTATATCTAAGACATAACCAATGCTATAAATTATTACATTATTTTTTTTTTACCCAAGTTATGTCCTATTCTTAAAGCCTAGTTTTTCCTCAAAATTTGACGAACTATTTTCATTGTTAAAGATCCTTAAAATAAAACAAAATTTCAGTCTTATGTTTGAAAATAAGAATGAAAATTATACGTTTTGTCAGGGTTATTTAGCGTACCATTGGAAAGAAACCGTAACCTTATTTTTTTGTTAGAAGAGCGAGTTTTGAATATTCCAAGAAGATCGAAATATTCTTTTCAGCTGTATGCATTTAAACTCCGCTTACAATTAGGTTTTTATTTAAAATATACTACAGAAGAAATCACGTCTTTATGCTGTGAGCGATACCTTTTGTGCACTTACGAGGCTAGGTCCATAAGTTTGCTGCCTAACCATTTTCTAGGTATGATAATGATAAAAACTATATTTCACTTTTCAATATAACTAACCTTTATTTGAATACACTTTTCACATCTTTGAATTAACATTTCAACCCCCCCCCCCCCCCCAAAATAGTCAGAAGTTTTGCCTACAAAATGGGCATAAACAGCATCCATCACTTTTTGTTACGCTTACATTTCCTTCCTCGAAGGTCCTTCTTGAGTGTTAAGAAGAGGAAATAGCCACTGGGAGCTAGATCTGGGCTATAGGGTGGATGGTCGATCTGCTTGAAGTAACATTTCTTCTCAGCTTTCTTTGCAACAAGGGCTGTGTGCACAGGCACGTTGTCGTAAAGAAGGCGCACAGCACCACTCAGCTTTTCTCTTTGATGGAAGCACGTAGTCTGTGCAGTAGGCCAGCATAGTACTCCCCATTTACTGTGGTGTTCCTCTAGTTGAAGTCAATGAAGATTATTCGTTCATAGTCCCAAAGAATTGTGGCCATGGTCTTCTTGGTTCACTGAGTGACCTAGGCCTTTAGAGGCGGTGCTTCCCAAGGTTTACGCCACTCTATTGATTCTCTTTTAGACAAGGAATCATAGTAGAGGACCTTAGTTTCATCTCCTGTATCAATGGTTTGCATAACTGCTCTCTCGTTGCCACCGCAGAGCTCAAAAAAAAAAAATGCCTGAGAACAGATGACTATTTGTTGCTTTTGGACTGAGAAAAGAAGTTTAGGCACTGCTTTTATTCATGTTTAAATGTATATTTTGGTTATTTTGAAAGATAGTTGGTTTAGAAAGACCCAACCTTGCTGCTATTGCTGTAACTATGAGCCGCCGGTCTTCCATAATTTCTCCTTCCACAAGAGTAATGTTTTCAGGAATGAGCACTTCCAAGGACCGGCCGATCTGCAACCCTGCGTCTTCAATGCTTTCTCGATCAATTCGCAAAAGTTTGGTCCATTCTTTTACGGTAGAATATGAAGGGGATGCTTCCCCATATTTCACTGTACAATCGCTGTTTAATTTCGTTTGGAGTAAGCTCTTCCTTTGTGAAGAAGTTAATAACAGCTCGAAACTACATTTTGAAAATGTGACAATCTCCTATACATAGCCTTCTTTATGCAACTATATCTGAACAACTGAACACAACGGAGCGGAAGGTACAGCTTCAATTATTTACTTACCAGATGCCACCAGATAAGGCCTTTGTTAAAGCGATAATCCTTATCGGCAAGGAGGAAATCATCGCAGAACGATAGAACGCGAGTTCCCACCCAGTCTCAAACAAGGATAAGCCCGGAGTCTACAAGCAGTTATCTAGACCGAAGACGAGAGTCGACTGTTATGAGTGACAAAAAAAGGATTAGGGAACCAGGACACTACTGGCGGAAGAGAAGGAAGGAAAAGCTCGACGATTAGAGAAGAAGAAAAGATTACTACGTGAACAAGAACGCACTCAAACTTACCTATATACCACTGCAGCCCTTATCAGCATCACGTTAGCATGCTCTCTTAAACACCGGCATATATTGGTCAATATTGGATATACTTTTATCAACAATGATCAAGTTTTCATGAAGGCATAGTCTATTCCTGATGGCCAACTTCATTGGATGCGCAATGATAGGCGTTTTTTTGAGTTTCGCGAAAATATGGAAATATCAGCCTCGAGTTTGGATGGTATGGTGGTTGCAATAATGCGATCTCGTGTGACGGCACGGAAAATGTGTGGGTTTATATTGTCAAGTTGTAGAAAATTATCTTAAATTGTCCTTCGGATCCTCTCTATGGGATTTTTAAAAATTCGAGCATTAAAATATAAAGTTCTGAGTTCGATGTTTTATGTACTGCGTTGCAAAAATGTTGACATTTATATTTCTAACTGAAGCATGAGATGTGAAGTTCTTTTCATGAAGTAACTCTTTGTGTCATATTCTTTGGATTGATGTTTCGTCTTTAGTTTACGGTACCTCAGTCACTGTGTTATCAAGAAAACATTCACCGATTCCACGCTCAATTATGTCTTCACGAAAGTGAAAATTTTTAATCATCTGGTGACGCTTTAAGTAATACTTTTAGGTAACTAAAGAGAATAGTCTAAGAATGTTTATGGTGTATTAATTAAAATATTCATACCACAAATTATTTTTCATTCACCCTGGTGTAACTTCTTTATATTGTTGAATTATGTACGAGGGGCATCCAGAAAGTAAGTCCCAATCGCGCCTAGAGATGGCACCACTAGTCGGATAGGAATGCGCATGCGCAGGAATAGAGAGGAAGTATGTGAGAATAATGCAGTAAAGTTTCAGCCTTGTGACGGTCATGGTTATCGCGCTGTGCTAGGAGAAAATGGCTGCTCTGATATTGTCTCCCGCCAACTGCGAGGTTCGTGCAGTCATCCGAGGTTTGCACGCCCAAAAGCAAAGTCCAGCAGAGATCCATCGCCAATTGTGTCAAGTGTATGGACACGACATTAGTGCGACAGTATGGTAAGACGATAGTGCAGGCAATTCACTGAAGGACGAACCAATATTCACGACGACGACTGTAGTGGCCGACCGTCCCTGGTGACGGCAGAAGTGTCAAGGCTTCCGGGAGACAATTTCGTGAACAAGGGAGCGAGACATCTGGGGAATTGACAAGAGAGTTCTGAAATTGTGAAGCGCCGATTCTGCTCAATTGCTTGCCGCACACTTTCCAACACTTCTGCCGTCACCAGGGACGGTCGGCCACTACAGTCGTCGTCGTGAATATTGGTTCGTCCTTCAGTGAATTACTTGCACCATCGTCTTACCATACTATCGCACTAATGTCGTGTCCATATACTTGACACAATTGGCGATGGAACTCTGCTGGACTTTGCTTTTGAGCATGCAAACATCGGATGACTGCACGAATGTCGCGGGAGACAATATCAGAGCAGTCATTTTCTCCTAGCACAGCGCGGTAACCACAGCCGTCACAAGGCTGAAACTTTATTGCATTATTCCCACATACTTCCTCTCTACTCCTGCGCATGCACATTCCTATCCGACAAGTGGTTCCATCTCCATGCGAGATTGGGACTTACTTTCTGGATGGCCCTCGTATATACTTATGCTTGTAATATCTTGCTATGTAATCAATCACTTTTATTTTTACACTCTCTGCTCTTTTTGCTTGCAGTGAGTCTGGCAGGACTGTAGTATAATTAGCTTATCAGATGTCTAATGGTCCAGTTAACTGATCTTATGACACCGTTATTTCTGCTGCAGCTTGAACACCAGAGATGAAAACATCTCTCCAAAGGAAACTTTTGAGATTTATGCATACAATGATAGGCCAAAAATGTATTCTGACCGACATTGCGCTGACCCATCCATGTCATATTTAGTCCATTAAGGTTTCGTGGGCTTTGATATTATTACAGAATCCTAAATGCAGGGCTCATGAAACGTTTCATGAAACGTTTAGCTTTGAAGCAACCAAATAGATGATCGTATAATTATATCCTCTACAACAGGTGTCTTTGGGGCACTTATGTGGCGACAAAAGCGATTTTTTTTGATAATTATCTAAGAGTTTCTGTTATTTCAAGCCGTTAGTTCACTCGTGAAGACATTGTTCTATTTTTGTCTATTTTGTTACGTTCTTTGATTTATACAATTATTTATGATATTCTTTTATAATTGACGGGATAGTAACATTTTTAAACTCTTAGAATCAGCAGCAGGACTTTTATCTTGGTATGTTTTTATCTTCGACCTTCACCTTCATTTTTCCACGTTGCTATAACAACACGCTCTGGCGAAAGAAACATCCAAGAATTGATGCTTTAAATAACTCCGGATATATTTACAGTGTTTAAGGGGCAATGAAAAACAAAATAAAAAGAAGCTATGAATAGAATTAAGTGGGACACATGGATTACCGTAATCTCAGGGAATCTGAAGAAAAATCTCATAGATGAGAGATATGCAGATGACAGTCAGGGTGAAAGGTGAATGCATTGCGTCAGCTGTAACCAATGAGAAATAGCCAGGGACTCTCAAAATACCAAAAGACCTTCAAGTTCTTGCTTGGCAATTATGAATCTGATCAATAAAAATAATTATTATTCAGCTTTGTTAATTTAGCTACTATCATGAAATTATTGGGTAATATCACGAAATTATACCTACTTAAAAGCGCTATATATTGTGTTTCATCTGTAATCTTGGTGGCAGTCTCAATTAATACTTAATAAAACTGTGCTGATTGTGTTATTGAACAATAATTAAGAAGCCTGCAATAAAAGCAAATTATTTATAACACATTAACCTTTCTTTTTTTTTTTTATCAAAAATTTAATAACACGAAATAAGCAGAGTTTGCCCTATTTCTTTTTTCGTAAAATGCATTTCAATGCTCTATTCCTTTAATTAAATCTTATTTTGTTTTTAATGATACATTTTGATAGATTATCCGAAAAAACCACACTTTTACGTTTCTCTTTGTTTTTCACATACTTTTTTTCAACGTTTAATTCAATTGATATAGGTACATTTCTTTATGAATTGTTTATTCTGCCAACAAAACATGTTCAAAATAAAATTAATAATTTCAGTTGGTTTATATCAACTTTTTCCTTTCATATTTTTAAAATTTACAATCACATATTAAAACTTAGATATTCCATATCTTTGGCATTTCCTACAATGACTATTTGCTCTATCATAAACAGAGTTAACAACGCGTTGCATCTTGCCGTCCTGTTTACAAATGACAGGTGAAAGTGACAATAACCTTTTGTTTTACAAGATAAAACAAGAATAGCCAAATGGAATTTTCTGAAGCAAAATAATTATTTTAATACAAGCTGTCCAAAAGCTTAAGAACCAGTTGTAGCCACACAAACTCCATACAGTACAACAAACAGCACACCATTAATTGTCAAGACTGTACTGTCAGCAGAGGTGGAAGGAGATAACAGAGGATAACTTGAAGGGCCAGGGAGATTCGCGGAAGCTAACAGGTGAGTCAGGGAGATAAAGACTGGCAAAAACCCTTTGCTTGACTCACACATGTTACTTCTCTCTATTGTGAGGGGAATATCTCATAATATTAGGTGCAGCTCTGCAAAACTTGATATGCCTGCACTGTCTTTCCGTTGAAAGGCAAAGCTGGTGAATTTAATATTGCGAACATTGAGAAAGGTACGGCTAGTAAAATGTGCTCCCTATAAGAAAAACAGATGCTTGCTCCTAGTTGTAAACTTTCTTTGTTTATACTCAGTTTTCTGGAAAGCAGCCAGAGGTTTAAATTTGGTACATTTTCAATATTCTGGTGTGTACCCAAGGGAAGTCAAAAACCTTTAACTTACCAAGTCGATATAAGAGAAACTCCGACTAGCATCCTAATGCATGTGAGCTAGGCCGAGAAGGAAAGGAAGTTTTGGGAAAGAAGATTTGGAATTTTATAAATGCAGTAAACAATGATTTAAAAAAGACCAGGGCCCAAATTTATAGGAGTATATACTTCTACTTTTCGTATCTATATAAATAAATGAACATCTGTTTTCAGAGATAAGACTTATAATTATAAGTAAATACATTTAATATCGTCTACAATTTAAAATAAATGGAATTCATTGCAAAATAACAAGCTCATGTAATCAATTTGAAATTAACAATCACTGCATTTTGAAAATAGTCTGAAATGTATTATTCATTTCAGCTAACTGCATCATTAACTGTGGCGTCGCCAGTGTAGTTGTTCACAAAAAATGATTGCGGGAAGCGAGACGATATGTGGGGATAAAAGCATGATGTAGTAAATAGTATGCAGCCCAAATAGTATTATGGAATTTCCTGAATATTATTAGAACAAAAATTATAATACATTCTAAAATGTATAAGTATCATATTTTGTTTAACACGCCGAACGATAACCGTAATAATCAATGAATTGATTGAATTCACCACTAGTAAAGTAAATTGAAGCGGATATTACTTTTTAATTCATAACCATTTTTCCTACAGGAGAACTACATTTTAAGTAAACTTTCAATTGGCCGTTTAGATTAATTTGGGAAAGTTTAATACATATTTTTCATAGTCATTTATAGGACAACTAACAGCAATTATTATTTTATAATAAGTTTAATAAGATATTGTGTAAAAGGTAATTTTTCAGTTGTGACTAATAAAGTGAAATAATTTTAAACATAAATATTCAGTTTAAAATTAAATATTTTGAGTACTAATTATATTTTTTAAAAAGTAAATATTGATTGGAAGTTTAATATGTTATTTTAATAAATATGTTTAACGAAAAGGTCTATCTTTATAACATCAATTTTGGTCGTGCCCCACGCGTTCAAATGCATTTAAATTAAAGGGATGGGTGAAAATATCCGGATTCCCGAAGACATTGGTCCTAAAATTTCTCGTCTCACATACATTTTTGTTGTTCTAATGAAATACTCATCGTAAATAATTAAACAAAATAAAATAAACATTCATTAGCTACTTCTGGTAAAATATGATAATATATATTATGTGTTGGGGGTTTACTTATTTTGTTCCATTATTTGTGAAATTGAAAGGTGTTGTTTTGGTGTTAAAATGTTTTTTAGTTATTTTATTTTATTAGCTATGAGGTTGTTTTGTTAAAATTGATTAATTAATTATTTTTATATATTTTTTAAAGTTTTATTATTGCTTATATTTGCTTTGATATTATGTTTTACAAGTCACCAAATATTGCATTATACAAAATATTCATTCCGTTATTGATTCGGAAATTCATTTTGCCAACGGAAGTTACTGGGTAACGGACTCTCCACCTGCCAGTGAAATCATGTCACGCAGTCAGTACCCATAGAGCGCATTTTTTGCTTATTCTGTTGTACCGCCACGGGTGGCCGAGGTCGGGTCGTTAGGTCGCGGACTCGTGAGCGGGAGGTCTAGGTTCGAATACCGCCAGGACCATCCTTCCTGACTGAGGTTTTTTCCAGGTTTTCCTCAGTCCTCATAAATGGTAAATGCCGGGGAGGTACCCTAAATTTAGGCCTGGAACGATTCCTTCCTTAAAAAAAAAATCCTTTCCCAATATATCCTTTCATCTCATGTATCATCAATGTCCATCGCCAGTGGTACCTCTGTAGCAAAAACGGGCGTTAAACACTATTCATTCATTCATTCTTCTGTTGTTAATTACTGAAACATAGTATCCATATTTTACTCGGCCTTACAGTAGATGCTTTAAGTGCCTGTGAGATAGCCCTGAATCCTTATGAATATTTTTGAGACACTCGCCTCAATAATCCTCTAGAATATTTTGTTTTAGCGCCTTCATGGGTTTTATTTCAGGTACAGAGGAAATTGTATTCACGAATATGCAACAACTGAGTGGTTTTATACGCACTGCCAACAGATGCACCAACGTCCTGGATTAATCGTATTAAAATACTTTCGAGAAGGAGTTTCTAGTCGACAGCCTATTTCATCAAGCTTCTCCCTCCCCCGCTACAACTTTGGTCTCTGCTTCATGCTAATGAAAACGTCTCGGTTGGAACTTTATTCAGCAATCTGAAAGTTGCACTACCCGATTGAGGTGTTACACCTGGAAATTTAGCACAAAGTTCTATTTGTATGTTTCCTTTTACACATAATCATCAAAAATAAACATTTTTTGCTCTGGTGTAGGTACATATCACTCTCGAAAAATACTCCACAATACACAAATACACAGTAGAAGGTCTAACATGCATCTTCTACCAAAATACAACTGAAAAAGTTCGCATTTTGTTTGATTTGGTTTATTTATGGAATCTTAACATCTCTGGTTATCAGTGTGTCATTCAATTCGGGGCGTGAAACGGCTGATAAATTTTGTTCAGAGGCCTCTTCCTTCAGGCTTGAGGTTCTTTTACCTGCCATAAATCTAAGACATGGGGCCCACGACTTTACTTTTTCTTTCGAAGGAAGCTATAGTTATAATTTTTATGCCCGTGGCTAGTATTGAGCCAGCGATCTTGTGAGATGGCATGATAAACACGACTGAGCAAGCGTAATTTTCTTTGTCGGCGAAATTTTAACTCCAGTCTTACCGGGCACAACAGCTGAACCAGTTTTTAAAAGGTATACAAACGGCGGAGCATAACAGCACGGTACTTATAACATGTGCAATGCATTTTTTGGTTTCTTTTCACGATAATTAAAATATATTAAAACAATTTTATCTATAAAATAAACCAAATAAAATAAACAAATTTCCAAACCAAACAAATTTGAAAGAAGCGTATTATAAAATGAGCAGATGGTATAAATTTAGCCATACAAATGTACTACAGTCATTGTGACATTTACCCTACAACTGTTCTTCCAGTTCCTGAATGGAACCATTTTCTATTAAGACGAACTGACAAAGAGAGAGAGAGTGGGGAGAGATCTGACAGAAATTGAACATTTTCGCTCCCTTTCTCGGCCCGCTGTGGGGGAGAAAGGGAACAAGAAACTGAATTAACACGCCATTGAGAAAAGACGGTGGATGAACTGGTCGAGAGAGAGAAACTCGTGAATATTTCATCACCGCAAGGCACCCCACTTCTATCGCATAAACGGAGACTATACTCTAATATTTTCACCTTTTATACATTTGCAGAGGCTACACCTCATTACTGAAATTAAAGCGAAGCAAATAAGAAGTACTATCACATTTTCTCCAGAAATGATGCTCTTTTGTTTTCGTTCTTATCCCATGGGAAGTTGGTTCAATAGTCTTCTGCAGGATTTGAACTTTAGACCTCGCGAATATGCATTCCAAACGTTGTCGCCTGAGAACCTCGTCGGTACATTTCAATACAGTACATTAACACTGTAATTAATAACATTGGGGAACCTGTAATAACAGGTAATAATTAGACATCTGATTTTTAGGCTGTAAATATTGCAGTTTTAGGTGCCTAAGCATTAAATTGAATAAATTAGGCCCTATTTCAGTTAAACTAGGTGTTTTAGGCATATAAAACTAATGCTTCAAACCTATTTATTTCACTAAAATTAACAATTATATATTAAAATACATGGAACAGTACATTTAAGAAATGCAAGCAGACAATTGTATTATACAAACACAATTGCACAAATTGAATTCTATTAAAAAAAACTTTGGAAGTTTTGAAATTTATTTCCATATTCATTCTCTTTCATAATTATCTGTACCGTACACCACCCATGGTGCCCAAAAATGTATACACACTTTGAAGCAGTAGATCTTCACACCACACAAACCCCCCAGGTAGTCACCTTAATCAAGAGAATATAAAATTAAAGAGGATATTAAAACAATATTGAAAATTAGACGGCATAATATTCTGAGCGAGAAGCGGAAGATTAATACCTCCCTAGAATCTCGCAAGGCCGTCAGTTTGACGAGCACAAAATCTTTTGTAAGCAGAAAGGAGCGGAAGAGAGCTATAAATGCCCACACCCTCCTTCTTGCAAGGACTACGATGACCATGAAACTAGTCGTGTACCGTTGGGTTATATTTTATAAGTTGTACAAAAGGAACTTCGACTGTTGCACCCTCAGGGAAAGTTGGTACGCAAACTTCTTGCAAACAGGAAACGGAAAACTGTTACGGAATATTTTTTCGCGCAGTAGAAGGTAACACCCCACATCTAGCCAGAGGTACCGCGAAAAAATATACCAATCAGGAGATTGCGTAACATAAATTCATACTCAACAGCCAATAGTAGTATAGCCTAATATTTTAAACATCTGAACTAGACCTCGGAAGCGTCGTATGAACTGACCGACTGCCGCGACATAAAACCTTTCGATTATGTAGAATTTGGGGGAGTTATGGTTGCTGTGGGCAGTCGAAGTGACGAAGTTGCTGTTGGGAGTTGAAGCCAGAAAGTTAAATTTGGCAGTTGTAGTGAACATTTATAACTAAAGACTTAACGATATTACATTTTGTATCAAATCTCACGCGGGAGTCCTTACAATGAACGAACTGTAACTAAAATTTAACGTAACCCCTGAGTGTA
The DNA here is from genome assembly GCA_030762175.1 of Metallyticus violacea. Classification (NCBI taxonomy): domain Eukaryota; kingdom Metazoa; phylum Arthropoda; class Insecta; order Mantodea; family Metallyticidae; genus Metallyticus; species Metallyticus violacea. The sequence continues at coordinate 129,936,912 of CM060831.1, forward strand.
AGAACGAACTAACAATAAAACTTTTATGTAGACCTGATTTGTATTCGCACTTGTTCATACGACAAGGGCCGGTTCAATTTCTTCTACCTGTGAATGGTATTACCTTCCCAAAATCCCCTATCTTTAAGTCTCATATAGCCGGACATAAGGAGTCCAAGACATCTCGACGCAGTCACGACCTGAAGATGCGCGGGAGGAGGCAAGGAGCGAGAGGAACCGCAGGAATATTTCGGCAGCCAGCATATCTTCCCAAACAACTCGCAATCTACTTCCTCTCATCCTCCCTAGACTCTATACCACCGCATGTGGCACCCAACATAAAATAACTGCCACCGCAACTTTCACAGTAGATATCTATTTAATATATTTCGAAGTTGAACCGAAAAACAACAGCAATGTGTAGTATGATGTTCTGTAAATAGATGTGACTCACATACATTATGATAGCATTGCTACGTGACAGGTAAATCAACAATGAACAAATGAAGCCAAGATTATCCTATGATGTTCTGTAAATATATGTGACTCACGTTATACTAGCGTTGCTACAACAAAATGCAGCCAAGATTATCGTTTGAACAGCGGAAAGCAATTTTGAAGTGGTGTTGGAAAACCGAGAATGTTGTTGAAGTTCAAAGGCAATGGAGACGTGTGTACAGAACAGAACCGCCAACGCGAGTGACAGTTGCACGCATTCGAGACAAATTTGAGACTCATGGTACCCTATGCATTGTTCACAAGGGCAGATCCGGCAGATCACCGCATTACTACCGAGATATACGCGCGTACTTTGATGATAATCTTCCAAGGCACTGGATGGGACCAAGAGGTCCGATTGAGTTTCCGCCGCGTTTTCCGGATCTAACTCCGTTGGCGCTATAAAAGTTTATGAATATGAATTTTCATGAAATATAAATATTAATAATTTTCATCTTTTCTCCTAAAGGAACGAAATAGGCATTTGCCAACAAAGTATTTTAGATATTTTGAGCGGAATATTCATAAATTAGGCTATAACCACCATTTTAAGGCGCTATAAAACTTTATGAATAGCTTTCAATATTCTTGAAACATAAATATTAACAATATTCCTCCTTTCTCCTAAAGGAACAAAATAGGCATTTGTCCTAAATCCTATGTATGGTAATAACTAAAATTTCGAGTTTTACTGGTCTCTCTCGTAACATTAAACCGAGTTACAAAGCTAAAACCAATGCATGATTTCTTAACAGCAAACTGCGACTGACTCGCAGCCATTACCGCGAGAGTTCTCTGGTGTGATCTTTGGCCCAGCGCACGCTGCACTCAGTTGTGGATGAACGATATCAAATAACAAAGTTCTCTGTTTGTCAAGATAATTAAAATGTGCTCGAGGTAGCGGAGACGAAAATCTAAGCATCCCATACCACAGGAAAATGTAAAACTTCAACCATATTGGAACTTTAGCTTGTTATATATTTCTTACATTTATAAAACAGATGAAGTTTTGCGGCCTTTTTTTTTTCTTTGTACCCCCGAAGATAAAAACTTTGCTTAAAATGTTTTTCTTCTTTTAACTGAGAGGTTAAAGCTCTAGCTGCGACTTACGCAAAGCTGGCGTTTGCGCTTGCAGTGTTATGTCGCCGTTCTCTTCATCCCCAGTCTCAAGCATTTGGATAATTTTGTTATTCTAGAACATAGCACTTCTAAAGTTATTACACGTTTTAGCAAAAGTATATTAAGGGAAAAACTTTTTCCATCTTGAGACAATATCGACATATTGACAAGTGCTTCGTTCTTTCTCCCGTCGTCGATGACGTTCTCACAGACTGTGATAAGAGAACGTGTTATGAGAAAGTTTCACGAGAAGCTTGCAACTTGAGAACGGTCTCGGCAATATAATCGACAACAACTAACATAGTTTACATAAACTTTGCGAGGAGAAAGCGGAAATTTTCATCTTATATCAAAGATAATCCTCAAACGAGTAAGTTCTTCGTTCTACTTTCTTTGCTAGAGTAACTTAGAGCATGGCGAAAAGAAGGAAATGACTGGGAAATTTACAGAAAGAGAGAGAGGGTAGAAAGCGAAGTTATTACGTCAAAATATCAAATTATCACCACCGAACATCGTCTAGTTATTAGCTTTAGATTGAGCAAAGAGTGGAGAAAACTTCCAAGCGGCAATTATTCCAGGGAAATTATTCTGTAAATTGCATTTACCTTCCTTATGTTTTTATATAGAACACAAAAATTGAGTTATAGTGCTTCCTTACATTTTATAGCTATGGGAACATAGTCATCTACTCTGTGAAGTTATTTGTAAGTGAAAACAATTTGGGATGAAACTGAATTTAAAAGTCATATATACGATGAATTAAACCTGCGTTATTAGTAGAATCCACGATAATCCATTTAAGTGTTAAATTAGTTCCCTCATATCTGATTCCTATCACAGTAACAGAACAATACATAGATATGCACTATCAAAATGTAAAGTCTGCAAATACCCTGCATCCCAATCAGGCATATGCCGAGTAACACTTACGCCATTATTTCTAACCTTTCCCCGTTGCTTTTTGCAGGCGCAGATCCATGGAATGTACCCCGGAGTGATAACGCCTAGTGGAACCGTGGAAAGGTGACGGTAGTACGGAAGTTTTTAATTTATTTATTTTTATTTTGTTTATTTTGGACATATCAGGTCATCAGCATCTCATTCAATTCAGGTTGTAAAATGGCCGATAAATTTGCTTGGAGGCCTCTTCATTCATTCTTCAAGTTCTTTTACTTGCCGTAAATGGACTGAGGCTTTATTTCCCTTCCGAAAGGAGCCATACTTAGGATATTTACACTCGAAAAAATCCATCATTGCTGGCCAGGATTGAACCCGCGATCTTGTGCCTACTAGGTTACCATTCTGTCTATGGTAAGAAGGACGTATTTACAATAAGAAATCCATAAAAATTTAAAGAAATACAATGCTTTCCCGATACTTAAATACCTGGGTCACTGGAAATACGTATACGGGGCTACTTAGTTCTAATTGTAATTGTCTGCTCAGAAAGAAAGAAAGTTATGAAGCATCAGAAAATATTTTCTCTACTCGGAACCTAACATACTCATCTGTTAACGGGCAAGGCGTCGCATCCAATAGGTGAACCATGTCCACGTCGCAAGCAAGGAAGGTAAGGGCGAGGTAAGGGAAACGGAACTGAATATTGATCCGGATAAATGAATGAAGTCAAAAACGTTAAAATCGAAATGACCATATCCCCGGCGTTATTTATTTGCAATTTTCTCATTCAAGGTCATCTTTCAGGCACCATGGCAGCTCTGTCGCAGAGTTCGTTGGTGTTTTGCTCGCAGCGCATTAAACTGTCGACGTGCCTTTTCTGTTGAATATGAATTACATTTAGTTTACTGGAATGTCACCCTCACAAGATAACGTTAGAACAGAGAATATTTTATATGATATATGGGAAAACATAATTTTGTAGAGCACTGTGTAAGATGTTTGTACAGAAAATTTCTGGCGTTGCGGTTTCACATAAAAATGCAGTAAGAAAATCGGTTCATAAATTTTGGGCGCTAAATGACATAGTTCTGACCGAAAACGACCTGTTCTAACTTTAATAAGAGAAAATTGATGACATTAGAGAAACATTAAAGTGTTCATTTCAGGGCTTTAACAACAAACAGGTCAATCTTATGATTCTTTGAGTAATCTAAGCAGTTCAGTGCTTGCAATTTATATTTTATTTTCTGTTGGGCAGTGCACAGTTTGGGTCAGAGCCGTTGGGGACCCGTCTGCCTTATCCATGAGCCTGGCAGCTGAATTTGATTGATGCCACAGGCTAATTCTGACAGTCACCGTTAACTGTGCTGCAAGCAGTTTAACCAATGTCTGAGCATACAGGCTGGAAGCAAACCTGCGACATTTTTATGCAAAGGACGATGCTTTGTGATGAATAGAATAAACATTTAGCATAATTTTCCATTTTAAAGCATTTTTGAAAAAGAAAAGATGACGCGTCGTTTATTTAATTAATTGCAATTTAGAGATGTTTAAAGGTGTTTCCTTCTTTACAAATTCACATTTATTTTGCAGCCGTAGCTTTAGCCGACTTATGATTTTATAAACTTGCATGATCAGTTATTTCCTATGATTATTCAGTGCTTTAACATAACATTCCAGATCCAAGAGTCAAGTACATTGTATATTTTAATAGGTTTTTCGTCTGTTACTGTGCTCCGTATGTTTTAATAGCTGACGTCAACTGTTTATCTTTAAAAACAATCGACGTCGGTTTTCAAGATGATATGGTTTAGCAATGCAGAGTATCTCATTTATTGCGAAACGTATCGTAATAAAACTACTGGAAGACAAATTCATCGAAAAATGTTTCCAAAGAGAAGAGAGTGGCATTCTGGGATGTTTATTAACCTCTGTCAGCTATCTATGTATGAATAATATTATCTTAAACTCTTACGGTTGCATTACGTTACGTATAATTTTCATTGCTTTGACGGAAACACTTGTTAACCACATTTTTTTCGCGTTTATGGCAGCTGCAAAAGCTAAAGAACTAACCCGAAGTGTTACAAGAAAGATCAAAATAAAATAATTATCTTAAGGAGAAACAGCATGGAAGAACAACGTCTTGTCAGTTTAATAGAACGCCATAGTTCTTCTAAAACCCTTGTTATACCATAATGCGTATATTTTTGTTTTACTGTAGCATCATTGTATTTTATATATGCATAAAACAGACTGACGTTCACTTTTGATAGTTACTGTAATGAACTTAATTTTGTACTTCAAATATGATGTAATACGTGAATAATATGAAAAGCTCGGCCCAATAATTTTCATACTTGCTTTGAAGGAGATATTTCTGTGTATCTGAGAGTTAGGAATCTTTCAGTATACCATGTTCAAAGTGTGAAAGGGGGGATATATAATTAAGAAATGTGGATTTGTATAAGATCGATGTCAGCTGATTGTGAGAAACTAAACTTTCTATTTTGCAGCTTACTTTCAGGTAAATTAAGTATCATATATTTCATAAAAATTAGAAAATACATTCTTTTTGCTAGTTAATGTTAGTACAGTGGCATGTTCAGGGTTAACATTATCGTTGGGGTTGCTTACAGTTTCAAGAATGCTAAGCCACGTCACTGAGTGAAGAATTATGGAAACAACCAATTCCTCCAATAGACAGAAACCGTAGAAAGTTCATCATGACAAATCTGGGCTTCAGGCAACCACTTATCCTTTCCAAACGGATCATAAATGTTCCAACAGTGCAGTGATGAGTTCAATAAAATGAGTGCTTCGGCGAGAACTGCAAGGGTTCCACATTTTCAGTTGTGCAGATCGGTACGTCCCAGAAATAGAAAGCATCTGGCATGGCCTAAGGGCAACATCATTGTAGATGTATGTAATCCAGATGCATTAACATCAGAATGTATCCAAAAAGCTGCAGGGTTTTCTGGAGTTCGGCTCTTAGACAAGGATTGTCGTATAAGAGCTGTTATCTGTGTGCTGTAACTCATTGACTTTATGTCAAGAAGGATGTCTCCCCTACTTCAGGGTAACCCTGATTGAATTATGCAGCGTTGGTTTTAAGAACACCAGAATGGTGTCCTATTCGGGTTAGTTAAAAAACTGAGTAATTTTTTTTTATTTATGAAATACACTAGACAGGATGTATGATATTTTTAAGTAGAGCTCATTCAGTTGACTGCATATGGCGCAACGTGTCTTCTAATCTTGAATTTTTGATTGATTTTGTTTTATTTACGGACGGTCTTTAATATCTCAGGTCAGTGGCGTCCTATTCAAATCAGAGCGTGAAACGGTCGACAAATTTTCCTTAGAGGTCTCTTCTTTCAGGCTTGAGGTTCTTTTTCGTGCCGTAAATGTACGACACGGGACCCACGGCTGTGCTTCCCTTCCGAAGGAAGCCATACTTAGGATTTTTACGCCCGAAAAAATCCATCAGTCCTGGTCGGCATCGAACCCGCGATCTTGGGTTTAGGAGGCAAGTATGGTTACCAATACACCAAGTAGTGGTGGCAAGTCGCTCCTGGCACAGCTGTAAACCGCTTTTTGACTAATCAAAACACTGACCCTGCAGTTCATTTTTGAGACGAGAGAACATAAACAAGTCTCGCGGAGCTAGATCCGGGTTGTATGGAGGATGGGTCAGATCAAGGCGTTTTGGTCGGATGCGCTCGGCCTGGACGCTCTAAACAAATTTACAATACCCCGATTAACCGTTATTTGCAGGGGGAATTCAGATTAAGAAACCATTCCACGAAGTCACTATAGCCTTTCAACAACTTTGGCTTTCTTTAGTGTCGGAGAACCAGGTGATTTCCAGACTGACCTCGCCTGTTTGCTTTCCGGATCGTAATGGTGAAAACACGTCGCATGTGTAATGATGCAAAAAATGCATGCCTTCCGCTACCAGGTGCTGAAGCTCCCGACATAGGTCCACTCGCACCGTCTGTTCAGGCATCAGCAATCTCGGCACCCATCTGGTATAGACGTTTCTCATGCCCAAGAAATCGTGCAGAACGGTGAACTGACAGTCATGGTAAAGTTGTAACATATCTGCTAGTCGATCCACTGTTATCCGTCGATCTTCCCGAACTGTGTTAATCATAGTCTCATTCACTGCAGTGTTTGGAGCACCCTGGTTTGTTGTTGAAAACGTCCCTCCTTAAACTCAGAAGTGGGGTTAATTATGGCAAAACTTCATCACCACATACTTGCTGTATCATCGGATTTCTGCAGACAAAAGCAAAACTTTGGATCAGCGTGCTCCTCGTTACGAAGCGACTCCATTTTACGCAGCCGACTGGCAAACACTTGTTCTTTTCTAAAGATGCATGCGCGTAGCGCTTCTAGTTTTCTTCCCCTATCAATTATTTGAGATATGTTCTTTCCACAACCGCCACGGGTGGCCGAGGTCGTTTAGGCACGAACTCGTGAGCGGGAGGTCTGCGGTTCGAATCCCGCCAGGACTGTCCTCCCTGACCGAGGTTTTTTCCAGGTTTCCCTCAGTCTTCATAACTGGCAAATGCCGGGGAGGTACCTAAACTTAGGCCTGGAACGCTTCCTTCCTTAAAAAAAAATCCGTTCCCAATTTATCATTTCATCTCATGTATCATCAGTGTCACCGCCTGTGGTGCCTCTGTAGCAAAAACGGGCGTTAAACACTATTGAAAAAAAAAATGTTCTTTCCACGAAAAATTGTGTGTGATGAAAAAAACACCATTATCAGTCTTTATTGACTATCGTACATTTCAATGGATCTCTTTATTGATAATTTTTGAGACATGTTGGATTGGATCTTAAAAATGAAATATAAACTGGTTAAACCTGTCTGCACTGAAGGATATTTCCTGAGCTTTTATCTATTACACTTAGTAGCGTATATTGTGTGTGATATGTGGTCACTAGACTTGTAGGTAAGATAAACAGGAGCGAAAGGTGATAGAACAACGATACAATACTAATAAGCATATTAGAGAAGCACTTCTTCAGGAATGGGATATGAATAATGCATTGCACAGGCAGGAAGAACATTCCAACTGTTTGCAGACTTAAAGGAAATTTTGTAAAAGAAACGTCTAAATAAAAACAAAGGTTTATTAAAATACCTAATGGGACATGACCAACACAGAGTATATCTGTACAAGATTGCAAAATTACTAGTCAACATCTGCGTTACAAGCTGACACTTCCAACACGTGGTCTCTGAATTGACGAGGTTCCCGTAAGGGGAGCGCGACTCCGGCAGATGCTCTCGGTGCGGCCTCTGCGGACCCTGAATACCCGTGGTACTTCTGACGTTACTAGAAGCAGCCGGGCCGGGCTTATTTGGAGCCCTTCCCTGCGGAGAGTTGTCCGGATGGGTTGGACTCGGCGTGGCAGTGGTCCCGTAACTCACGAGTAAATGAGTACCCATGGCGACAGTGTGTCCCAGGGTAGTGTCTATGGCGTGTGCCTTGGAGGCATGTTTACTTGAATCCCTGTTTGTCATGGGGAGGGTGGTGGCTACCTTAATGCTGGGGTGACTCGCCTCTTAAATTGAGTAGGTCTATGCTATACGTGACCTATCCGCCAGTGAGAGTCGCTTAGCGCGTTTGGGCAAGGGGATCGTCAACTGCCGAAAGGCGGGTCGCGTTAAGAAATTACGTACCGTCCTGAATGGAAAAAACCACTGGGTTGCATAGACTTCTGTATATATTCCCTTAGTACGGGGAAGGATCCCCCCACATATACATACAATAGACGAGGGAAGAAAAACCCATAAAATATCTCCATCAATAAAAAAAGAATAAAATTAAACATTCAACCTGCCAAAGGTTTAGTACACTTCATTACGGGACACAGCCCTTATCAAGTCTATTTAGAATGAATGAAATTACAATCCAGCAGCAACTATGACAATTACAAAATAGAAGATACATCGGAGCATGCAATATTTGAATGTTCCAGTTACACACAGCTGGTCGGTGGAGGAATGAAGATTATAGGCAGGAAAAAAATACATAAATAATATAATAAGAAATCAATAAGAGTTTCAAATTTTATAAAAAAAATAACCGCGAAAATATCTTATATAAAGAAGGAAAATTTTAGAAACACAAGAAGCTGTAACACTGGAGGGAAAATAACAGCAGATGGGTCAAAAAGTGTTCAACTAAAAGTATCACAAAGATTTATAAAAATATATGAGGAAACGAAATACAGTCCTAAATGAAATGACAGAAGTGATTAGCAACATCGAAACTGGGCAGGAAGAAGAAATAACAACCAGTAGTTGAAAATAAATTGGCAGATTACTGGTAAGTACGAAGAAGAGTACAAAGGAGAAGTAGTGGGGGAATAAGACACAACGATTACACGAGAAGAGTTGTAGAACACACAGCATCTAAGTGCAACAATTAAGGAAGCCATTAACAGCGAAAGACACTAAGAAGAAATACACAGATAGAACTCTACACTACTAGGAAAATGAAGCAACCTATGTAACTTTCTCATCTTAGTTCTAACCTTAACCTAAAACTACCAGCTGAAGATTGACCGACATATCCAGTGTGCGGTTCCAGTGGAAGCAGCCAGGATGCTGAGCAACAACTGATGTGTATATAAATGAAGAAGAATGCGTTTGCATACTGAATATTATAAAACACAATTTGAAATATTTCAGTACACAATTAAATACTTACAAAACATATGCCGTATTGAACAATGTTGTATATAGTTAAAATTAAATGACTACTGGTTACCAGTAGTTGCAGGATGTTGATAGAGTTTTTGTAAAATAGGTTACGTAAATTTGTGTTGTAATTTAAAATAATTTAGCTATTTAGTACTCTAGTTCTGTACATTAAATTAATTAAAAAAAAATAAATGTCAAAATAATAAAAAAAAAAACTGTAATAATACGCCCTGGTATAGGTACCACCAGATATCAGGGTGTAAATATTGCAGACATTAAAATAAAAATAAAAAAAAAGTCCCAGGTATCCCCAAGATCTAAAACAGAACAATTAGTAGGACAACAAATAGGAATCATAATAAGATACCAGCATAGATATAGATATGAGGATAAATAAGATCGTGACAAGAAAAGCTAGCAATGAATAAACTGGGTAGGAGCAAAGAAGGTCAGCAGGAAGCCACCAAGCTTTACAGCAAGTACAAAATGTAATGAGATCACAAAGATCTACAAAATACCTCATACAGAGCAAGAAAGATAAAGAACAAGAAGAAAATGAAGAAAGAGCTTTAGGACGTCAACGAGAGGCAGGAGTGGGCAGAGAAGGCGGATAAAACCAAATAATCAGAGGGAGTACCACACAGGGACTATCTAAAATAAAAGTCTTCAAATAAATAGGCTGACTCCTTTCTCTGATGCTATGAAATTCTTCACCGAGATATGGGAGGAAGAGCATCTGGATAGCGGGCGTAGCGAGTTGTGGGATATTAAAATGAAACTATAGAAATTAGAAATTAGAGCTACATGTTGCACAATATATTTAGAAATGTTCAAACAAGCATAATTGTACTCAAATAACTAAATACATGCAGCAATAGCTTTGCTATAGTGATTAGTATAATAGATGTTTAGCAGGTGATTTTAGAGTAGAAGCGAGCTTGCTACAGTGTAGTGTAAATCATAATTCACACTTGCTGTGTTATTATCATGGAAATAACAATAGAGCACAAATTGCAGTCTATAAACTGCTAAATTCCAGTAACCGCCATTTTAGACCTAGCAACTGTAGTCAGTTGTAGTTGTAGAGGTTTCTGTAATGCTATTAAAGCTACTACATTACCATACGAATTACAAGGGAAATTTACACACATTTGTGAATACTACATTCTGATATATATGCACACTTTCACAGTAGATATTAATTTAATATATTTCATAGTTGGACCGAAAAACAACAGTAATGTGTGGTATGATGTTCTGTAAACAGATGTGACTCACATTACGTTATGCTATAGCATTGCTACAACAAAATGGAGCCAAGATTATCGTTTGAACATCGGAGAGTAATTTTGAAGTGGTGTTGGAAAACCGAGAATGTTGTTGACGTTCAAAGGTAATGGAAACATGTGTACAGAACCGCCAACGCGATTAACAATTGCACGCATTCGAGACAAATTTGAGACTCGTGGTACCGTATGCGATGTTCACAAGGGCAGATGTGGGACACCTCGCACAGCAATAAGCCCCGTGCATCGGATCCAAGGTACTATTCTAGACACTATCCAAGGCACTGGATAGCACGATGAGGTCTGATTGAGTTTCCACCGCGTTCTCCGGATCTAACTCCTTTGGACTTCTACCTATGGGGAATTCTTAAGGATGTTGTATACCGTAGAAAACCAGCTACACTGGCAGCACTTCGGGAAGAAATTGAAACGGCATGTTCTGCAATCTCTGAGGACACTTTCGCACTTTCAATCAGTAGTTCAACGTACTCAGAAGTGTATGGATGCCGATGGTGGGCATTTTAAGCAACTGTTGTAACTGTAAAAGTCTTAGATGATTAGTGCTCATCATTTTCTGTTTGTGTGAATTCAGTTTCGGTATGTTAACGCAGTTTTTTCTTTGCTTGAAGTGTGTATACATTCTTGGCACCCTCTACATATGTAAAGTGATAAATTAAACCAAGTTAGGCAATGTAGGGATTAAGTAGGAATTATAATCTTATAGCTGCTAGCTAGGGAGTGAAAGGTGCTGATTACCAGCCCTGACCGTTCGGTTCCCGGCGGTTAAACTTAGTTTAAGTAGCTAACTGGCTACCAGTTAATGGTAACTTTACTGGCTTGCAGTATTTTTGAATTTTATTAATGAAGGTTTAATTGACCTAGCGTCTTAGTTTAAATTATAAAAATTATCTTTGCAGTTTATGTTCTAAATTCTAATAATTCTTTTTATTTTCTTTTCTATTTTATAGTTTGTAAAATTATTAAACACATTGAAAATTAATTAGGAATAAATGATAAAATGGAAATATACGTTTCAGTATAGGCAACAAAGTGCCGGAATGAAATATAGTAGATTTTATTTTATTTTATTACTTTTTTTAATGTCTTCCTCTTCAAGAGGGCCCCTTTCTCGCTTATGTTGTGCAAACCATCGCTAAATGATGTATTTTTTTTTATTTTGTGTAGTGTTTAACGCTCGCTTTTACTACTGAGGCACCACAGGTGCTGGGCATTGATGATACATGAGATGAAATGATAAATTGTGAAATGAATTGCTTTTAAGGAAGAAAACGTTCCAGGCCTAAATTTTGAGGTATCATTTTCCATTTTTGAGGACTAAGGAAAACCTGGAAAAATACCCAGTCAGTAAGGACGGTCCTGACGGGATTCGAACCTCAGATCTCCCGCTCACGAGTCCGCGCCTTAACGACCTCGGCCACCCGTTGCGGTAAAATGTCTTGCGAAGGGCACAGATCCGCAATCAAGACATTCTCTGTCTCTTAAATCAGCTTTAAATACATAAAAGAAATCATGGCATGGTTTTCTCATGCTTGAAATCTATTCTGACACGTGATTTAACAATTAGTACTTTTAAGATAGGTGTACTGGTCGAGGCGCTGTTAGCTCACTTGACTGTTCTCAAAGCCTTCAGAGTGACGTAGAAATCCCGTCCTGACACTCCTGCATATTGCACTTTGGTGAATATTTGGATGTGCATTACCTTAAAAATAGCTAATTACATGACCGAAGTATGGCATACAGACACTTTGACTTTTACTTGTGGCCATGCGCGTACTTTTCTCATTCAAGCACAGCTGCTACAGAGGGAGGTTGTGCGCAGTCGCAGTCCGTCTTCACAGAATCAACGCACTCTTAAGTGCAAACTTATGGTGCGCTAAGAATATATAAGATGGTTATATCTGTCATCAGTGTAAATATTGTGCTAATCCGGCAGCCATATTTTAAATTCTTTTTCTTTGTGGGGGGATTATTGTCTCATAGCACAGTTTTCTGCCAGCACACTATCATGAATTAATTCTCTTGTTATTCATCAGCGTAAAATGCTGTGCCTTATGTGAGGTGAATACTGGGAGTTTTGTTTGCTGTATTAAAGGTATGATGTTGAAACATGGCCTTTTTTTTTAAAAAAAACCACGCGCATTACACCTTTCGGTAAAATTACAGCGCATTGCAAAAAAACCGACCTTGCAAATCCTTTCCATTGTTCAAGGCTTCCACTGTGCGAACTCCCGCCCTGTTGTAACCGCCACTTTTTATTTAGCGAATGAATTTGTGTGTCTGTGTGTTTGCCCAAGGGAAAGCACTTTTATGAACATTTGCGCCGCACTTAGCCGCCCTTTCTCGTCACACAGACTAAAAAAGAAGTGTGAATTATGAGCGTGACGACCGCATGCAGTTGCACACGCGCGTATGCGGCCCAGTAACAAAGGCCTTTCTTTAATTAAAACGAAAACGCCATGTTATTACGTGCGAAAGTGAAATAAAAAAGAGAACAAACGAACATCACAGGGCGACAAGCAAACGCTAGTGTTTTTGTAATTCACACCATTTACGAAGATATGAGCTTACTCGGCAATGGTGTATGTTTTAATGGCATTTAGAGTGCGAGCGTTACCCCACTTGGACTTTTACTTTTAAACCTCTCTGCTGAATGCTGCGAGGTCTTAGGGGACGGGAATTAATTATTTTGGACGAAAATGGGTCACTTACAATAGAATAATTGTTAGCTTTCACAGAGTAGCGACAGAAAGCCACGATCTCTTTAAACTTATGAACATCGTCTGTTTGAAGTTGATAGAGAAAGGAAAATATTTCAAATTTTAGCTCTAAATCATCTCATCTACAGAGAGATTATGACTCTCAACAGAAATGTGTAGTAAATTATCATAACCAATAAAGAATCAGACACATGAATCGAGAAACAGACAAATTATGCGGAAGATGGATATAAATTATATACAAAGACCTTATGATTCTAACCTAAGAAAACTCTGAAGTGCAAAATAAAGACCAGGAGTAAAGGAAAGACATAGACAAACAATAACGTTCTAAATTGTGGGCTCTGTCAAGGTGACTGGATACTCAAATACTCTGTCGTTTTAAGTTACACATTGTTATTCGTCATGTTTACCCCTACCTCTCTCTCATTTCTTTTCCATTTCTTAGAACGTTCACTTTCCGGTTTGTTTCACAGCCGTGGTCACTGTTTATTGGTTAAAGTATGTTACTACATTAAAAATAGATCACTTTGAATTTGATGTTATCCTACCTTGGCCTATATCCTATATCAGTGATGTCTAAATGTTTTTCATTCATGAACAATATTTTTTTCCAACAAATATTGAGGGCCATCCTTAAGTTTTTGTATTTAAATAATAATAATAATAATAATAATAATAATAATAATAATAATTATTATTATTATTATTATTATTATTATTATTATTATTATTATTATTATTATTATTATTATTATTATTATTATGTCGAAAAATGCTACGTTCTTCAAAATAAAATCAATGAAAAACACACACACATTGTATATATATAAAAGAAATGTTAAACCACAATGAACAGATTGTTCAACACAAAACTTGTAAAACACAGTTAGGTAGATCGTTGAGAAAATATTCGTGCTTCTTGAAAAAGGGGTGGACTCTAAATATAGAGTCCGTTAATGTGTTTTAGAAGTTTGTAATTCCTTTTGAAAGTTTTGAATAATGTATTCATTGTAGTTTAACATGTCTTAGATTTAAGTTGTTTTATTTTTCTCCACTAATATGTATACTAGAATGTTGGGTGCGTAAATAAAGAAAAATGCACAAATGGAACATACATATTAATATAATATTTCAATGTAATTAATTTTTTCAAATAGAAGTTTAGTCTATTTTCAACGTTTCTGCTTGCCGTGTGTGCTATTACAAATATTATTTTTTGTGTTTCACTTGTGTTTTATTTCTTTTATTTAAGCGATGAACATTCTAGCCCACTGTACTTGTATAACACATGGAAGTTATTCTATCTTTCCTTGACCTGAAACACAATATATATTTATTTGAACTCGTGATTAAACAGAACAAGCTAAGTGTAACACTTTCACACATTTCTGCTAACTCTCGACCGACCTAAGAAACAAGGAAAGACGTTGGAAATAACTGTTATCGCTTATGAATTACCAAGATTTTCTCTTCTGCGGACATTCCCTTTGGTGCTGAAGTGACTTTGTACTGTGTTGCTTTGACATTCATGAAATGCAAAGCTGCGCAGTTTTCTTAGAAAAGAAATCGCAACAAGAAGGGATGAAGAAAGAGATTTGAACTAGTCTAGTATTTCCGTTTCTCACTTACTCTTCAGCTTAGTACAAAGTTCATTATAAACTTAATTGTTGCTATTTTAAGGGACCTCCTTTCAAGGGCCAGAGAAAAAAGCCCCGGTGCGGTATCTGGTCCTGAGGTTGCCTGTTGAACCACACTGTGTTTTATTATTGTTACCTTTGAGTTGATCCGGGAATGCCGAAGGGATAAGTTGATTTGGGCAAATCGTTATTCCATGCGTGGCTCATATTGCTTCAATCATTCTACGTGAATGTCCCCTCTGGCTAGCTACCATTAAATTGGCCAGGGCTTGGCCCCACTCCACCGCATTTGACTCAGTGATGCATATATGTCATGCATTGGTTATCTTTGTGTTTTGGTTTATTAATTATGTTGTAGTTTATTAGCGAACTGTGTTAAATTATTGTACTAATGAGCAAGAGGAATATCTCTTTAGTTAAGACTTTGGGAGTGCCTTGTTATTAGTTTATATGCTTAACTTGTTTGTTAAAATACATTTACAACACAGTTTTGTGAATACTTCTGTTTCTTCCTTCATATTGGCAAACTGAGCTTTCCATAGCTACATCCTGGTGATTTTCTTATTTCACATTCTGGATAGTTTATGTAATTGTGACGGGCAACACAAGCAGGGGGATGTGGAGAGAAAGCAGTAGGCACAAGTTTGGTAGCAAAGCTTGCATATTAAACTGAATCTGATTCTTATTGTTAATGTACCAAGGCCAAAATCATGCTAAAAATAAATCTGAGCTCCTTTAGTTATACTAACCAAAACAAACAAAGTTAAAATAACTCATAAACCATACTTATTTAATATATCTTCCACCTAAGTTGCAAGATGAGGTTCTGAAGAAATAAAGTGTACAACATGCATGTGTGTATAGAAGAGGGCACTATCAGATAATATAAACCGCCACGGGTGGCCGAGGAAGTTAAGGCGAGGACTCATGAGCGGGAGGTCCGGGGTTCGAATCCCGCCAGGACAGTTCTCCCTGATTGAGGCTTTTCCCAGGTTTTCCTCATTCCTCATTAATGGCCAATCCCGGGGAGGTACTCTAAACTTAGGCCTGGAACGTTTCCTTCCTTAAAAAACGATCCCATCCCAATATATCATTTCATTTCATGTATCATCAGTGTCCACCGCCTGTGTGCCTCAATAGTAAAAAAGGCGTTAAACACTATTAAAAACTATCAGATAAGAATGACCACCTCCTTGGTTTAGTGATTAGCGTTACTGAATGCTGGCTGCCAGGCCCAGGTTCGATTTCCGGTACCTGCTTAGGAATTTTTCTAAGTTCTGGAACGGGTCCATCCAGCCTCGTGAAGACAATTTGTTAGCTGCCTGATGGAGAGGTGGCGATCTTCGATCTAGTAAGCCGCGATATAGCAACCGGCGGGATGCGGTGTGCTGATTATATACCCCCACTGCACTCTGCAAATGATATCACGTGATGGAGGTAAGCGATCGTCGCGGAAGCCGACGTTCGTTACATGCCGAAGGAAATTGGAGTAATATGGTACAAAATAGGGCGTAACAATAGGACTGGGTAGGATGTTTAGGTCCCTCAGCCATTCTGACGGATCTTTTGCACCTATGGTCCTCAAGGTTGGCATCTGCGACCCCACGGACATAGGGTTTCAGATCCTAGGTACCAGACATAGACAGGCCTGCGAAGTCTAGACGCCTTCCCCAATCGCAAGTCTTGAAGGGGTCCCCAGGCAGAAGTCACCAGAAGCCAGGGTAATAACTTTCTGAATAGCGAAAATCACTGTCACGCCCCACAGCATTAATCCGCTTTGCCTGACACTTTCAACCATACAACCAAAACTATGAATTAAAAGAGAACAAAAAAGAAAGATTGGAAAATTCGTGTTAAGGAAAGTTTTCATTCCAGCATTCTCCCTAAGTAACCAGGGAAAAAAATGGCCAGCCTCAAGGTATTTGAACCGGAGACCTACCGAATACAGTTCAAACAAAACAATATGTATTAGTGATTCCAGGTAATTGGAAAGCGGTTCCTACAAAAAGAGCATTTCCTGGATTGTGTATGACGGACAGAGAATGCTTTCTATAATAAAATACACCTGCAGAAAAGAGCAACGAAACATTGTCGAAAATTAATAAAGTTAAAAACACACACATGTATAAAAATGTATAATTGAAATAATCTTTGTTTCAGTATGTAACGGTAATACCTCTAGGGTCACTGCCTAGCACAGTACTTTCTCGTAGAGTTGAAACAAAAAACTGTTTATTTCGCATGCATTAACTAGCTTCTTTCCTTCCTGTCCATTAGCTGGCTGCCAAAATGTGAAACAGCAAAAAACGTTAAAATGCATGAACGTATTGAATTGCGGTATTCAGCATAGGCTCAGATTTCTTCTGTTTAGAACGTTCCCTTCCACACCGATGTTCAGGAAAACTCCTGTGTCAAATGTCTTATGTGCTGTCTTGTGGGTCATTACGTTGACCCCTGTGTGATTTTGACCTCTCACAAAGATATTGGCAACATTAGCTCTATGCTAGCTGTAGATCTCCATTTTTGTTTAGTTGTAAGGAATTATATTTTTTGTTTTGAAAATGGACGATACTGAAACGCTATTATATTGGCAGATTTGAGCTTTATACTGTTTAATGAAAAGTTAATTTGGGCGAATTTGCAATTGACAGATTCTGGTTCTATTTCCCGATGCTGGTATCAGTCAGCGTTACCAGATTTTCTTCCTCTTTTATGCTGTCAGAAAAGAAATGCCTAATCTTAGGCCATCTGTCAGTAAATTACGCAAGTAGATGTACGAAGTGCACTGAAAAAAGCGGTAATATCAGAGCGATATGCTTCATTGCAATACTAACCGACCGGCCGATTACATCTGTTGTACTTCTGTTCCAGAACTTAGTAGCCTTAACTGCTATTTGGTTCTCTTTTTGACTGAAATTAAAATGCTGCCATTACATTAAATTACGTTTTGCTGAAAGGTAGCCGTTGGTGCCAAAAACAGCAGGAGACCTGTTAAGAAATGCAAAGTCTAAATTTAAAGCCTTTTTCGTGGACTGTTTTTGGTGTTATTATTAACACATATCACACAGGCTTAAATCAGAAGGTTTTTACTCTTATTCTTTATTGCGTATTAAAAACAAGGATCCATTCTTTCCCATACAGTAATATTACTTCAGGTTTCACCTTATCACAATCCAAGAACAATTCTGTGAGTTGTACTGTTCATTATTTAATTGTTTTAATTTCATTAGTTTTATTTGTAATATGTTCTAGTAGAGAGCGTATGTTTATTTAAGGAATAATAGCTATGAACTTTCCATTTATATTCCACCCAGCGGCTAATTCATTCACACCTGCTTCTAAACATATTTGGCGTACTGATTTTCAATCCAACCACCTCCTTGGTTTAGTGATTAGCGTTACTGAATGCTGGCTGCCAGGCCCAGGTTCGATTTCCGGTACCTGCTTAGGAATTTTTCTAAGTTCTGGAACGGGTTCATCCAGCCTCGTGAAGACAATTTGTTAGCTGCCTGATGGAGAGGTGGCGATCTTCGATCTAGTAAGCCGCGATATAGCAACCGGCGGGATGCGGTATGCTGATTACATACCCCCCCCCCTGCAATACTGCACTCTGCAAATGATATCACGTGATGGAGGTAAGCGATCGTCACGGTAAGCCGAAGGCCCATGTGGGGCTATGGAAAACTAGGCCTAGAAGATGTTCATACCAGTATAACACATATCATAGCTGCTTAACTAAATCTAGAACTGCACCGAGGCGTCCCTCATGTTCTACAGATGTGAAGCACACTGCTGCTGCTGCTGCTGCTGCGTTGATTAAGCAATTCAATTTGGATAGCGCAAATTATCTGGAAAATGTCATGACTATTCCCAACACACCGATTTCATGAGTTATGGGCTCAACGCTCTGTATAACAAAGAGCTTAAACAACACATGGCAAGTTATGTCTGTAATTGACACACACATACATACACATATATATTATATATGATATATATAATATATATAATTGTTATTAGGAATTGTTTCATTATACTCGAGTAAGTGTGTGCGAGTGAAGAGACGGGAGAGATCAATGCTGGACGTATATGATATAGGCTTGTATTTTGAAAACTGTTTTTCTTACAATAACCCCCATCTATGGATGTTGAATGTACAGTAGAAAACATTAGGCCAAATTATGTATATATATACATACTGCCCATATATATGTATATATAGGCAGTATTTTAAATCCCAAAACAACAGCACAACTGGAGAAACTCCGTTCCACTGTCTGAAGCTTTGGTGGCATCACATTTATCTAATAATGGGTGCCTTTTCTATTATAAACAGCCTATTTTACTAATTACCTTGGAATATCCTGTGATATGTAACCTTTATCATTAATCCTCTCTATACAACCTAAAGAATTAGCAGGTTTTACCCAAAATAAAGTCGTGTCGCGCGCAGAGAAATGTTTGACACATGTGAAAACAGTCTGTATATTGCATGGTTTGATGCATGTACGCCTCAACGACATGAGGTTGTAGCTACAGCTTTGCAATTTAATATAGAGTGCGAGCAGAATTTGTCATAAAAATTTAATTAATGGCAAATAACGACGGCGGCACTTCAACAAAGTAATGTGACACTAACAATATCGTTTCAAAAAACCTGAGCAATGGCACACAAGGCTGGAATAATAAGGCAAGGCTTAGCAATATATTTATCGGTAATTTCTCTTCAAGTCTTGAAGATATTATTTGGCTATAACCCGATCTCAATAAGATTTTTCGTTCACTATTTTTTTATTGGAAATGGGGCGATCATTTTTAAAGAGGTAAAAGAAAGAATTGAAGAGTAGGTTGCAGCAAACTCACAGTAACTGTTGTTATAATTATATAGACTATTGAGAATATTTGGTAAGAATCTCGCATAACATTTCCTTCGGAAGGGAAGTAAAGCGGTAGGTCCCGTGTCATACATTTACGGCACAATAAAGAACCTCAAGCCTGAAAGAAGAGGCCTCTGAGCAAAATTTGTCGGCCGTTTCACGCCGTGAATAGAATGGGGCGCTGATGACCTGAGATGTTAAAGAGCGTCCTTAAATAAACAAATAAAAATCGTATAACATTATCTTTACACATGATTATTAGTTTATTTTATAACTTGTCTTAAGTTAAAGCATATGTTTATAAGCTAATAAAATCTTTGCCACAAGCAGTAATTGAAAACAACTGAAATTCTAAGGTAGACTTAATCAACGCACTTTTGTCGCTATTGCAGAGCCCACAGACGAATGCACATGATGGCTTCAAGCAGTAATGTCAAAGAGCACTGGGCTGAAAATATGTTTTCTAGCTTTGAAGAACGAACTTTGATCAAAGCTGAGCTGTCGCATGATAGGATTGATGAAGAATGCCATGCGGATATTGATAGTTATGCCTTGCTATATTGACGGTCGGTGGCATGTTGGGTGGTAGTGTGGAGGATACGCCAAAAACAGGTCGCCTGACACTGCAGCACATTACTTGGAGTTTATACATTGTCTACTGGAGATATATAAACTTTTGAAAATGAGGACAGGGCAAAACTACATCCCGCTGGAGTTAGAAAGTACTCGAATATTCTCCATATATGTTATACATGAGCTTCTGCGACTTCAATCTCTTCCCCAAACTAAAGGAATCACTCAGAGATGTGCGTTTTAATATAAGAGAAACAGAATCTCCAGCAATTGTTAACATCAACAAATGTTGATGTTAACCAGAATTATGGCAATGGGTGATAAATATTCCTGGAGATAATGCAAATGTATGCTGCAGAAAAAATAGTTTCTTAGGAATTTTTTGCCTCTAATGCTGCTTTGAGCACAATGAGTAGATCATAACATTTCTGTAAATAAACCAATATGCGTCAAAATAAAATCAAGAAAGAATTGTCACACGGAAGCTTCGGGGAAAGGATTTTAATCAGCCCTATAGACTATCAGCCCTAAAAGGGACACTATTGTAGGAAATAAAAGATGGTGCATAAACTAGAAATTGTAGCATTGTATTTTAACGACTTGAAATATTAACATCAAAGTTGGGTCGTTATCAGCAGTTTATGTCGGACCATCACACTCCACGTAATCGCGTCGACAGATGGGATCATCATACAGCGATAAATTCCTGAGTATACCGTAAAGCCCGAACGGAACGGCACCGGTTGTATCTCCGAGTTTTGCTGGAATTCCAGACTCGTTACCTCCCTCTACAAAATGAACGGCAGCACAAAGTTGTAAAATATTCGCCATTGAGGCCGGGAGGGGGCCGCTGCAATTAATTCTACGTTTCACGCAAGGAGCCTAAATTATTTGACGTGGGACCTGCCGCAATTAACACCTGGGCTCCCTCATTAAGTAAATGGTAGCCGTATTGCCGCAAGCTGTATGCATGAGTTTCCACATTATTTCATCGATCACAGCTTGTTGCATAGGGGTTTTAATAATAACTATAATGTGGAATTAATTAAAGAGGAAATAAATTACACAACGTCAAAGAGGAATTTGAGAATATACCTGCATCATAGTAACTGTTTCTCTTTTTTTCATAGCCCTCTACTTCTTTTTATTTAGTGCCCTCGACTCCAAAACTCAGCATCCTACGTGGTCATTAATTCGGCACACTCTACTTTTCTCTTTGGGCGCTTATAAACATCGTACAAGGTTTTGTTTGGACTATTCATAAGTCTAGATAGTTTTGGAGTTGCGTGCTTGGGGCCATTAAATCATCGACTTGATATTGATGCGCAGTAGGTTGACATTCAAACTGAAGAGAAAATTCGGTTACTAAGTCATCATTTATCATGTGCACAGTTCTAAAAAGTTTTCTTTCATTAGCATAAACTCTTTTTTAGCGTATTAAATGCAGTTGTGTTTTTCATTTCATTTTTGGTGCTTGTTAATTTTTTTTTTCTGTAATTCCGGGAAGGTCTACCATACTTGTGGCGTTTATTAAAAAGATATAAATTTAAATAAAACCAAAAAGGACGATGAAAAGAAAAATGCGTTATACTTCCTGGAGAATACAAAATAACATTAATCTCATAGTCACGGTCCCATTTTGTTATATTATGTTATTTTTCCACTACCTTCTACATTTAATATGCATAATAATAAAAACGAGAAATTATACCAAGAGCAGTAACAATAAGAAGTTTGAACATTGTTTTATGTCCAGTTTACACCGTCACTAGTGTGCATGGAATCGTGAGCGTTCCTACCAGGACTACCCTTACTGACTGACGTTTTTCTCGGTTTTCTTCAATTCTAGCAAATGACAAATATCGAGGAAGTACTATTAATTTAGATGTGGAAAGCTTTCATCCTTTAAAAATAATCCTGTTCCAATGGGTCATTTCTTCTCATATATCACCAATGTCTATTAACTGTGATGCTTCTTCAGTAAAAGCGAGTGTTAAAAATAAGTTCAATTGCCGTAAAAAAATCCAGGAAATATAAGATGTTAAATGCTTATTACGGATTAAATTAGTGAAAACCGAATTTATTCTATCTTTCTTCTTGACATAAATTAAAGGAAAACTATTTCACATTTTTTTCAAAGTTTATTCTTTTGCACATGCATTAATAAATTAGTTTTGTTTTTTTACTTATGATATAATCAACATTTATGCGTTTCTGAATACATACAAAATCAATGAGGCACTTTATAGAAGAGTAATTAAACAAACATTGAAAATGAACACAGTTAAGAATATGTTTATAAATAAGAATTCAGACTTTTGTATCAATTATTTATTAATTTGTTTATATATAAACATTTAAATAAAACTTTCTAAACCTGGTATTAGCAATTATTGCAGTAACTTTGGTGCAAAAAACTAATATAGGAAATTTATCACAGGGCAAAGATATAAAGAATCACATTTGTTTGCAATATTATCTTTGAAAATTTGTTCCTCACAATTTTTAAAGAGAAACCAATGATATCTAGAAGTTGTTCTATATTTAATTTATATCAACCCCCCCTAAAATATAGCCAGTTAAGTCTTATCAATTTTGTGTTACATTTCCTCCAAGGCAAGAGATAAAGCAAGTAGGGTTTTTATTCTTTCCGTTTGTTTTTCCAATCGCATTCCAGATCATCGGTGGACCTCATCGATGTAAGCGAAAGGTTTACATATTTAAATATATGTACTAAATTGGAACATATTTCCTCAACTGTAAATATGGAGCATTGCCGATAAGCATTCTCCTTCACTAAGTGACTTGCAATACGTTCCTCGTTTCGTAAAAAGTTTGGAACGGGTATTATTGTGCCCCCACAGTTGGGTGCCAATTTGGAACGGTTATTATTTTGTTCCAATATAGGGGGGATTGATGGGGTGTGTTCTCAGGGTAAATTTGGACTGTTTTTAACGACTTGAAAGTCGTTAGGGGGGGAAGGAGATTGTTCACTGTATTAATAAGTCCGGCACTGTTTGAACATTTGCTTTATTTAATAACTCAGCAGGTTACTTCCTGACGGCTCGTAGCTGACCTCACTACACACTTAGACTGACTTTAGAAAATGATTTACACTGCCCTCAACTGAACTTTAGAAATGATCTAGACTGATTACTTTCGGATGACTCGTATATTTCTGATCCCGTATATTTCTTTCGCGTCTCTCGTATGATGTCCCTGTTTCTCTTGAATGTCTGAATCTCAATCTGCGAAGGTCTGAATGTGCGAGAGAATGTCTCCGTGAATGTCTGAATGTATGACTATGTGTCTACCGAGTGCGAATTGCGCCTCTGAATGTGTGTCTATGAATAACTCTCTGACTTCTGTACTCCAGTTTTTCTATTACATCGCCACGCCTTTCGCTAAATTAAATTCCCTCGTATTTTATCTATTTCTGTGTTGTACTTTCATCATTGGCTATCCTAAAATTATTTATTGGTATCTAAGTTCTTCTGATTCGTTAACTTTTATCCGAAGACCATTGGCTAGAATTATTCTTTCCCCCCTGTTCTAATGTCTTCCCACGAACTTGAATTTTCCCAGAACAACCTGTCATAAATTTCGGCCCTTTCCTTACATTCTGATTTCTATTGAAAATCTTTTGCCTTCCTTAGTCTGTTGATTTCTAAATGTTACCGGAGATAACGCACGTGTTTTCGGCTTTCCTGTAATAAAACATTTTCGTCTCCGTTCTGACATTTTCATTTTCTCTTAAATTATTGCTACCTCTGACTTTGTTAAATACTGTCCCGTTACGGCCACATGTTTCTCTTATTGTCAACTCCTAAGTATTTCCCGGGTAGAAGGTTCGTCACCTAACAAAAGATAGTTTACCCTTTCTATAGCCTTGTCTAAGGAGCGGTCAGTGAGTGGAGTCAGGTATACATATTCGTCTTTCTCACATATTTTACACAAAATGTATACAAAACTCTTTTGTATGTTACAAGTTACAAATTATTTCTATTCCTGTTATACCTATCTCAAAATGATTTTCTTATATATATATATATATATATATATATATATACATAACAATTATCCTTCTCAAATATAATGCCTTTATAAATATAACTCTGCAGCCTTTTAATTAAATTAATAAAGGCAGCCATATTTCCGGCTTCAAGTTTTAACACATGCTCAATATTAGGAGCATAAGAAGTTTGTACACTTATCTCTTTTAAATTTTCATGATATACGTTCACCTGCAAAGAAAATCTCCGATTAATAATTACAGAGTTTAAAAATGAAATAAAATATTTTATTTCATTTTTAAAATCTCTAACAAATAAAACACCTGGCAGGATATGTTTTCATCTATGGTGGTATCTTTTAAAATGACTTCCATTGCTACAACGGGAGACATGATAAATACTTATTGCACTTAAGGAGACACCGAAGTGAAATTTGGAAATTTTGAATGATTAAATGGAATTTAGAAGTTTCACACATTGCTCAGAGAGGCCTCTGAGCAAAATTTGTCGGCCGTTTCACGCCCTGAGTTGAATGGGACGCTGATGACCTGAGCTGTTAAAGAGCGTCCGTAAATAAATCAATCAGAAAAAAAAAAAACACATTGCTCAGCTTTTAGTACTACCTGTAAAAACTTTTGGCCTAATGATAAATTATTTTCACAATTATTTTATAAATCCCCCCACTTTTTGTATTCAAAGCTATTTTTCCCTATAAATTAAATACTGGTTAAGGATAATACGGTGGAATCAAGCTCTTCTTCGAGCAGTCTGTCTAAGAGAGCAAATAAGGGAAGGATGGGATAAGGGATGGGCATCAAAAATAAGGAAAGGCTTAGACAAAATTGGATTGAGTTATATTTGGTTAAGGCGAAAGAACATTACACGAAATATTTGTAAAATAGTTAACAGACGTTTGTGAGATATAGATAGGCAAAATACTAAGTCTCAATGCGCAGAAAAAGTAGCACTTAACCTGCAGGCTCAAATATATTCGGTGTGGAGGAGGGAACATTATTTAGATATCTGTAGCAGGGAAGAAAGAAGTTGTCTCGCATGGCTCAGATTAGGGGCGTGGAAAGGAAACAAAACAATTAATGCTTTTGGGGAAAGAATTTGCCCATTGTGCGGAGAAAGCGATACCTGGAGGCATATTTTGACAGAATGCAAAAAACGGAGATTTTAAGAAATAAATTAGTAAATGGAAGGGGGCTAAAGCGTAAGGGTTCCGCTCACTTATGTATTTGTATATAAAACTAATAATAGAAAACACAAGTTTATTGATGTGTTTGTATATTTGTATGTATGTAGGTATGTGTGTATATGTATATATGTATGTAGGTGTATGGGCCTTTTGATTGTTACAAGGATGATATTAGCATGTGCGTCCATTACTACTACTACTACTACTACTGCTGCTACTACTACTACTACTACTACTACTACTACTACTACTACTACTACTACTACTACTACTACTACTACCACTACTACTACTACTACTACTACTACTACTACTACTACTACTACTACTACTACTATTCCACTCATGTAGGATATCTATAGCGATATATTTATTTGTGTGAATATTGCTTTAAATAAGAATCAAAACACGAGCGTATATGTATATTATTGACAGGAGAAAAATTAAAGGAACCTAAACAAACCCTAAACAAAATCGCTGCAAAAATTAGCACAAGTGGAAGATTCTGAACGTAAAAGAAAACACTAGCCATGAAATCAGTAACATAACGGTGGTTGAACTCAATGTCAATTTGTAGCACCTTCTAAAAGATAGGATTGAATATTTATGGTAGGAAAGGAATTGCAATAGATATGGGCGCCGCCTGCTTAGAAGCTGAATCGTAAAACAGCATGAGCGGTCAAGGTTCAACTTTATACCGTATATCAATTGCTTTTAACTAAGTTCCATGTCATATAAATGCAATATATTTGCTCACCATTTCATAGTGTTATCACTAAATATAGGTACATACTATTTGTGTGCTAGATAACAAAACTATTGAAGTAATTTAGACACGTACAAATAATGAAGATAAGGTTTACTTTTGGAAATTTGGGACTTAAAGTGCAAATTTCGTCGGCAGATCTATTATTATATTGATCGATTCGGGTATAATAATTATCCAGACAAAGAAATAAAAAAAATAAAGCATGGCAAAAGAAGCAAAAGGGGAATGCATAAATCATAATATCAACAAATGTTTTAAGCTTTTCTCTTTAACAGCAGACCAGGTTCGGCAGTCTTAAGTTTTAAGACTTGGCAGAAAAGTCACAAACACGCCCAAAACCGATAAATCAAGTTGCAGAAAACTTTCTCTTCTCTTTCAGGTCACGACCTTACTGGACGTGAAAGCGACCCTTGGCTCGTCTCCCATCTTATCCAGCTCGTCCTAAGGGACCAGCCGACCTCTAAGAGGCCTTTATCTTTTTCCTTCACTGCAAGCGATAAAAATCAGGGAAACATGTGGAATTTATTCATTTTCAATGATCAGCGCCGAGAGAAAGAGAGAGAAATCTTCCAGCTTTAATCAACGTAGGAAACTACTTTGCTGCTCGATATCTGAAAACACAGAATACAATTCTTACAGTGGAGGTTTTAGCGTTAGTATGCCATGTTCGGATTTGTTTTCTCACTCGAGATCAATTCTCATAACCTGTTACATCATAAACTACATAACGCTGCACCTCTTTACTTGTGTTACCGTTTTCAAAATCTATTATTGTAATTTAGGTACCAAATAATTATACCCTGCCACAGGACCTCTTGTATTCTCCATCATGTATTGTCTCTGTTACTCAAATTAAAATCAAGTGAAGTTCGGACAATACCGTTATTTAGAGCAGTGGTTCCTAAACTTGTTCGAACTATCGCGCACCCTCTTCATAAAGAGCAAACCCCTTATTAATTTACAAACTATTTCACAACCTTAAATTATCCTAAAGTTGTTGTAGTTGGGGTAAAAGGCCTAACTTAAGATTTCCCTTAAAAAGGAAAACCAGCACTTAAAATGTTGAAACTGCATAAATTCAAATAATTATACGCTTATTTTACATTTAAAATGTTAAACGCCAAATTAAATAAATAAGTTAATAATGAAAACACACCTTTATATTTAAAACATTTTAATCTAAATCAGACTAAGAATTATTATTGACTGTTAGTGAAATGTTTCCCTTAATCGCAGAATTGTATGGGGCTTAAGACATGGTTACAGGATAGTTTCTAAACTTGTATCTTAATTTCAAAATTTTCATTATAGATTTATACATTTCTTCATTCGAAATCAGTGATTTTTAATAGCGTTTTTACTACTGATATCACAAGCGGTGGACATTATTGATACATGAGATGAAATGATAAACTGGGAAAGTATATATATATATATATATATATATATATTTAAAGGAATAAAACGGTCCTGTGGTGTAGTGGTAAACATACTTGCCTTCTAAATACAAGATCGCGGGTTCAAAACCTGCCAGGATCGATGGATTTTTTCGGACAAAAAATCCTAAGTATGGCTTCCTTCAGAAGGGAAGTAAAGTCATGGGTCCCGTTTCGTACATTTACGGCAGGAAAAAGAACCTCAAGCCTGAAAGAAAGACCTTTGAGCAAAATTTGTCGGTCGTTTCACTCCCCAAATAAAATGGGTTGCTGATAACTTGAAATGTTAAAGAGCATCCGTAAATAAACCAAATCAACAAAAAGTTTAAAGGAATGAAAAGTTACAGACCTAGGTTTAGGGTACCTCCTCGACATTTTCCATTTATGAGGACTGAGGAAAGCCTGGAAAACATCTCAGGAAGTACAGTTCTAATGGAATCGATTTCCAGACATGCCGTTGCCCGTTATAAATAAAACATTATATTATATTCTAATTGCATCTATAAAGTTAAAAGGTAAAGTTAAAAGGTCAGCTAAAGAAATTCCATTCATTGAAAGCTAAATAAACACTTCCATAAAATGACGAAAGCTATTATAAGAGTTTGGAGAGTGTATGAAGGTAGGTTCATAAGTTTCCGGCCTCGCGGATAAGGATTATCGCCGTCACAAAACCCTTATCTGGTGTCATACCTTATTTTTTAATTGCAGCTGTAACTTCCGCTTTGCTGTGTTCATTTGTTCAGAAGATATCTTTGCATAAAGAAGGCTATGTGTAGAAGATTGTGACATGTTCAAAATGGAGTTTCGAGCCGTTATTAAGTTCTTTACAAAAGAAGCACTTACTCCAAATTAAATTAAACAGCGATTGGTCGATGTATATGGGGAAGCACCCCCCTCAATTCTATCGTAAAAGAATGGGCCAAACTTTTCGAATGGGTCGGGAAAGCATTGAAGACGAAGAGCTTGCAGGTCGGCCCTTGGAGGTGCTCCCTCCTGAAAACATCGCTCTTGTGGAAAGAGAAATTGTGGAAGATCGACCGGCGGTTCAAATTTACAGAAATAGCAGCCTTTTTAAAACAACAGTCCTTCGAATTATTCATGAACATTTAAGCATGAATAAGCTTAGTGCAAGATGGGTGCCTAGACTTCTTTCCTCAGTACAAAAGCAACATCGAGTCATCTGTGTCAAGCATTTTTGGAGCACTGCCATGAAACGAGAGAGAAGTTCTGTAAACCATTGTCACAGGAGATGAAACTATGGTCCTCTACTATGATCCCTTGTCCAAAAGAGAATCAATGGAATAGCGTAAACCTGGCGAAGCACCACCTCTAAAGGCCCAGGTCAGTGAGTCAACCAAGAAGATAATGGCGAAAATCTTTTGGGACTGTGAAGGAATACTCTTCATTGACTTCAAGGAAAGGAACCCCACAGTAAATGGAGAGTACTATGCTGGCCTACTGCACAGACTACGTGCTTCCATCAAAAAGAAAAGGAGAGGAAAGCCGAGTGGTGGTGTGCACCTTCTTCACCACATCGCGCCTATGCACACAGCTCTTGTTGCAAAGGAAGCTGTGAAGAAATATGGCTTCAAGGAGATCGACCATCCTCGCTACAGCCCAGATCAAGCTCCCAGTGTCTATTTCCTCTTCTCAAAACTCAAGAAGGACCTTCGAGAAAGAAATTTAAGTGTGACGAATAAGTGATGGATGCTGTTTATGCCCATTTTGCAGACAAGACTTCTAACTATTTTGGAGGAGGGGGATTGAAATGTTAATTCAAAGATGTGAGAAGTATATTGCAATAAAGGATAACTATATTAAAAATTGAAACATATTTTTTAGGTTAGGCCATAAACCTATCGACCTACCCTCGTACCAAATGGAATCTGCGAGCACGAAGGCATTGACATAAAAATAAGTGCCTTAATATACGCATGGAAGCAGTGAGCGTTATTTAGCTCTATACCTAATTTTTAATAGTGTGCCGTTTTAGTTCTAGAATGAAGGCAGACATAGCTGAAGAACTGATTTTCATGCCACAGCCTAATGCCTTATAACCCATCGTTCACTAAAAGTTAACTGAATTCTCTGCCTGAACTTCATAATACTTAATTATCTTCAAAGTTATATAAAATGACTTTTATATAACAAAGTTATATAAAATAAACATTATTGCAACTAATATCGAGAAACTGAAATTGGTTCGTGATGGAGAAATAAAACATTACTGCGCAAATGTTATGCAATGAAAACTAAGCTCGTTTAAATGCTAATAAAACGTTTGCTGACTATTTTCTTAATAAATATATTATAATTCACAAATTGTATTTTATTGCACAAACTTTATTTAATCTAATCCTTTTAACAGCTATATAATGTGGGGAGTCTTTTGTTGTCAATGAAATATTAAGTTGAAGCAAATGTTACGTGTTTTAAAGTACTGTGTAACTTTGTGGTCAATCGTGTAGATACATATAGGGTTCAAGAGGGTCATATGCTGTTTCAAAGCGCGAGATATTTGATATGCATATCACTGAAATAGCCTCTGCGCTTCTGTTTCTCTCTTGGGAAATAAATACTCTAATCAACTTCATGGCATCATCGTCCATCCGTACCAACAATTATTTCCTCTTCTCCTCCCCACCCGGCAGCCATCATTTACAAATTTAGCTCTTAGAGTCAACATCAATTTTCTTTGAAACAGGCTCATGATTGATGAAATTGTACAGATGTACATATTGCAATAATTATTAAACTGGAAGTGTTAGCAAACAGTATTTTGCAGCAAAATTACTCCATCAGTTTTCACTACGTCATTCATTCAACAATGTAAGAATCATAATAACTGACATTTATGTACTTAAAAAGAATGAAAGTGAAAAAATATGGTGGATTGTCATTAAAATATAAAAATGTTATAATTTTTTTTGTACGAGTGCTGACGAGCAATGTTTGTGACTGTTTTGCACTTGTGACTTGGCCTAGCTGTCTGTAAGCTTCAGAATGTCCTCAAGAAAAAATCTGTTTACTGTGGCCTATAACTAATTTTGCTTCTCCGTTTTTATTTGCATACCTTTGACCCAGCAATTGTTTTAAAGGTTCAAGCAAGTTAAAGTAGAACGGTGTCATGTCCGGGGTGTATGGTGGATGTTTCGACACTTCAATTTTTAGATCATTTAGTTTATTTACTGTATCGCAGCCGCATGGGGGTGGGCGCTTTCGTAAAGTACAATACTCCTTTTGGGGGAAGTCTCCGGCGGCAACTTGTAAACGAACAAACCAATGTATCACGAGACCCTTTTCCTATAGGTTACCAATATACGTAAATCCTTAAAGATCGCCTACTTTCCCATCCTACACCTTGAATTTGCTCTTGACGATGATGACGGTTGTCTCTTTCTCTCTGGCTCATAATGATGCACCCAGAAATTGTCTCGTGTCACACTTCATAAGACTTTAAAGTACTGCCGAAACACCCTCTGCTGTGAATATATGAGATTATCGGATAACTGCCCTGGGACACATTTGTTGAACTTTCTGTAACACGCGAGATCATTGTGGATAATGTTATATGCAGAGGCTCAACTCATGTTGAATTCTACAGCAGTAACTCCCTGTAGCCAAACATTAGCTGCTCAATTGTCTCAATTGTATTGTAAACTAGTCCCCTACTGAACGACGTTTAGCTTTTAGTTTTAAACCTTTCAACCGTCCTTACTCAAACAATTGTCTCCGCTTGAATCCTCGTTTTACTGTAGATTGCAGAAGCTTCATTCTCTCTGATGTTGTTCTTCCAGGGAAGTGGAGAGCCATTTTTACGACCTATTGCGCACGCAAATACTTTTCGATCATCATGACCATGATGCCTGTATGTTCTATTGCTAAGGGGTCTTTTTGTGTCCTAAATAAGTTACATTTTCATGATCTTTGGATTGGATTGTTGCAATGTTTGGGGTAGAGAAGAACACTTCGGTTCTTAAGCCTTGCACACGGCTGCCATTTGTGCCTACACCCTCAATGAAAGCACCTTAGGGAATAAGTGAAGAAGTGAGGGAAACACAGGGTAGATCTGAGCGCCATAGACGGGACCTCTATTATGTTTCCTCTATAATATTCCGACGCCTATGCCCCCCCCCCTATAAGGAATTCAATCCCCCCAGAGTGTCCGTTTCCATACAAGTCGCCGGGACAAAAAACTTTCTAACGTGCAAGCCACCGTCACACCGCGCCAGCCAACCTTCGCCCTGTAATAGTAACAACGGAATAAAATGGAAGAATATGGAACAGCCAAAAAGTTGCAAATTCTTGGAAAATAAAGCTGCAACTTAATATTCGGCTAATCTACCAAGGGAAACCATAAAAAAAAACCCTAGATAAGAATGCTTGGCCTCAAGAGTTGCTGCCTGGGCCACTCAATTAGATCCGATTATCTAATGCTCATAGCAATGCTTTTAGTACTTCCTCCGTATAAAAAGACTTCGTGATTAGAGCCTGTTAAAAATGCAGACTATTTATAGTTTTGAAGGCAGAGTCAGATAGGAAAAACTCGAGGTTACGGCCGGTACTTGAACCCCAAATCTTCGGCTTATCGCGCTGAGTTACCGTGCCTACTCTGCAACGAAATACTTTTATTGATATCCATGATAATAGGCCCACATGGGAAGATTCGCGGTTATTGTCTGGCCGGACATGGTGCCTGGGATGGTAAGAGCATCCGTAGTGGAGGAGCTATGGTTCGAGCTCCCGCCTTGACCTCGAGATTTATCTATTAGATTAATTGCTAATCTGTTGTGTGATAAAATCACATTTAGATTTTAAGGCAAATATTTACCTAAAAATTGTATGCCGTTATATTTTCTCACACTTTCTTATTTCTTAACGTCCGAACTGTACTGTAACTAAAACAACTAGGTTAACTTATAGTATTTATTATAATACTCGTTAACTTTTGAAAGGAGTTCTCTGTAACTGTTTAACATTATTTATACAAATCTTCCTTAGTTGCTAGTAGAGCACATTTTATTAGGTGTATTACACAGCTAAGTATATCTTTTGGAAGGCAGAAAATGTGGATATTTTCTTTGATAACAAAGTAATATGCTTTGAACGTAGAACATTTTAAATAAGATTATATATGTAAGTCATAAAGAGGAAGGAAATGAGCATTGCAGTTATATAATTGATAAAACCATATTAGAAGGATTTAACCAGCTTAATTGTTTAAATGTGTCTCTTGGACTTCTAGTTTGGTAAAATATCAAAAACTTTAAAACTTTCGGGGATAAACGTTGTACCTATCACCAGGTAACTGATATGCTATTCCTAGTGCTGCATTGTGTATATATATATATATATATATATATATATATATCTACATATATATAATAGGTACTTTATGAACAAAGGGAGTGTTGGTTATTTCTTGGAAGTTTTCCATAATTTTACCATATTGAAAGCCTGAAAGAAGTTAATTGAATTACGTTGCCAGTAAAGCTTTTTTAAGTTCTTTTAATATTTAATGATTGTTTTATTGTTTCAGTTTCTTTAGCTTTATGGGCACTGTTTTCCCTTTATTGGATGAGCCTTAACTAAACAATTGCTTATTCATGCCATTTTGATTTATTTCTAAATAATACTGGGATTTTGTTATAAATGTTGTCCGCTCACGCGGTATTATATGTCTCGGCTAATGAGTGTGCCTAAGCGTCGGCGTCAGTAAGTCATTCCTAAAACTGTAAATTTGTTTATGAGGTAAATCTCTTTTACCAGGTCTTATATTCATTTATATGATATTAGAATGCAATTCTGAAGGTATAAAAAAATAAAAATATTAAGACTTAGATAGATCTATTTCTAGTTTTGAAGGATATTAGTTTATCATTAACTTAAAGTCTTTTAATAGATAATGGTGAATAAGGAAAGCTTGTATAGTAGTCTGAAAGTTCTTCCAGGCTAAACATGAATTATTCGGGAAAACGTACCCTAAATGCCACGATTAAATTTAATCACCATAATGTTTCTGATTTCATTGCTATTTTTTCACTAAATTCCAAAATACCCACCTGTTCTGCCAATTTAGAAAGTTATTTTACTGGCGAACGTTCAAGACTTGCAACAATTTCGTGTATATTTCGCTGTATTAGAAATGTACTTTGGCGTTGGTATTTTTTGTATCGAACTGAACAGTGTTTCAAAATTGCTGTTCTGAAAGGAGGAAACTAATCAGGAAATGTGTAATTAAATTTCGCAATAACACTTCACCTGATTAGCATTTAAAATAATGTTTCCAGACAAAATGCATTGCGCTAGAGTAAACTATCCCTCCAGTTTTAAGAATTAATATATACTATCGTGAGACCGGTAAGGCACAGGTTCAAAAAGCGGCGTTCAAGTCATGATAGGGGAAAGCGAAGAAATATGGGCATCGGAGCTAGTAGGGAGTTGTATGAACAAATAGCATGAATGGACAAAGTTTGCAATTTATAATGCTGAAATATTATTTTTTTGTAATAACTAAACAAAAAATTCCAAAAAAATGTAAGATTGTTTATAGAAATTATCGATTACAAATCTTGAATGTTTTCCGACGCTCTAGCACTGAGGTATCGTGGCAGTTTCTGTTCTAATTAACACATTTTTTATCTACAAAAAGTAACATTAAAACTGTTCGGTATTAAGGTTCATTGTTCGTTTTAAATGATAATGCTAATATTAGTATTTATAAATCAGCAAACTGAAGGCGTGATAAATTTATCATGCCCAGCCGGTTTCTAAATGGATTTCGCATCAACAGATTGTTATACAGAGCTTACGCTTGCGTGAGAGTTTATACATGCATAGTCATCATAATAGTTCGAGGAGAGATGACCTGGTGCTTTGATTGTACTGCTAGCCAAAATGTGACAATTCAACTCTCTGGGGGTTACAACGCTCACAGATACTGTTTACAAATGTGGGGTTTGAGGACTGTTAGAAAGGTCATGTGTGGGTTTCAGATCTGGAATAATGTGGGGGAAGAAGAGAACTATGAAACAAAAGAAAAAATTACGTTAGGGAATGCCTTTGTTATTCCTCTTATAACAGCTATGCACGCTTCTTCTCGAATTTCTCTCTGATTCCGAAGTTCAAAACTTGTAGTAACTTTAGTTTTGTTCCTGTGAAAGTCTATTCTCGACCTACATAGTGCATGCAAGGGGTATTTGGGTATGTCAGAATATTTCTATATGTGGAATTTCGATCATTTAAGAATTATACTACAATTTGGGCTTATATAGCAGGATAAAAATAGGCAAGAACAATTATATTTCATTTACTTCTTTCACGTTTCCAGCATGATAAAATTATCGAAAGATTTTTAAACTTTTTTTCATAATCTGTGAGTTACTTTAATAGAGCAACAATCTCTTTACATACATTTGTAGTCTTTAAGAAAAAGGCAAGTGACCTAGTATGTCTCATTAATGGAGGAGCTCTCAAACTTTGCTCCTCTAAAGTGCACACGAGGATAGATCCATAAGTTTCCGGCCTCGTTGATAAGGATTATCGCCTTCACAAAACCCTTATCCGGTGTCATACCTATCTGGTAAGTAATTATATCAACCTGTAACTTCCGCTTCGCTTTTTCATTTGTTCAGATATAGTTGCATAAAAAGGCTATGTGTAGAAGATCATAGCATGTTCAAAATGGAGCTTCGAGGTGTTATTAAGTTCTTCACAAAAGAAGGACTTACTCCAAATGAAATTAAATAGCGATTGGACGATGTATATGGGGAAATATCCTCCTCATATTCTACCGTAAAATAATGGGCCAAACTTTTTCCAATGAGTCGAGAAGGCGTTGAAGACGTAGAGCGTGCAGGTTGGCCCTTGGAGGTGCTCACTCCTGAAAACATCGCTCTGGTGGAAGGAGAAATTATGGAAGACCGGTGGCTCATAGTTACAGAAACAGCGGCAAGGTTGGGCCTATTTAAAACAACAGTCATTCGAATTATTCATGAACATTTAAACATGAATAAGCTTAGTGCAAGATGGGTGCCTAGACTTATTTCCTCAGTACAAAAGCAGCATCGAGTCATCTGTGTCGAACATTTTTGGAGCTCTGCCGTGGCAACAAGAGAAAAGTTCTGCAAAGCATTGTCATAGGAGATGAAACTATGGTTCTCTACTATGGTCCTGGTACAAAAGAGAATCAATGTAGTGGCGTAAATCTGGCGAAGCACAGACTCTAAAGGCCAAGGTCACTCAGTCAACCAAGAAGATCATGGCCACAATCTTTTGGGACTGTGAAGAAATACTCTTCATTGGCTTCAAGCAAGGGAACACCACATTAAATGGGAGTACTATGCTGACCTACTGCACAGACTACGTGCTTCCATCAAAGAGAAAAGGCAAGGAAAGCTGAGTGGTAGTGTGCACCTTCTTCACGACAACGCGCCTGAACATACAGCTCTTGTTGCAAAGGAAGCTGTGAAGAAATGTGACTTCAAGGAGATGGACCATTCATCCTACAGTCCAGATCTAGCTCTCAGTGACTATTTCCTCTTTTCCAAACTCAAGAAGGACCTTCGAGGAAGGAAATTTGAGTGCGACGAAGAAGTAAGGATGCTGTTTATGTCCATTTTGCAGACTAGACTTCTGACTACTTTCAGAGGGGAAGAAGAATTGAAATGTTAATTTAAAGATGTGAGAAGTGTATTGTAATAAAGGGTGACTATATTGAAAAGTGAAATATAGTTTTTGTCTTAACCATACATAGAAAATGGTTAGGCCGGAAACTTATAGATCTACTCTCGTAAAATAATTAGATAGCTATTTAAAGTGCCTAAATTGCACTAATATTATGTGGAATTTTGCACTACATATTTACTACAAGGTACTGTCGTAACCCTTTCCACGTGCTTCTCTTGCTAGATCGTTTCTATCTACTCTTTCAATAAAGAGGTCCGCCCACCTGTGTCGTGGCCGCTTGCCTCACATTGTGACCTTCAACGTCTCTGTGGTCTCAGTCGTGACTTTTCCACAATTCCATTTCGTTCTGTGTCTCCGATCTGCTGCATCAACATAGCTGCCATTGCCGTACTGCTGTGCTCTAGATTCTGTCCCACAGCGATTATACCTAGAAATTTCCTTCTCGTTTTTCTAACGCAGACTTGTATGTTTCTAAGCTGGCGGTGAGGGACCCATAGAAGAACACTGGAATAACAGATGTCTCCAGAGTGTCCAATTTGAGTTTTTGGTTGAGTGCTTTTTCAAACAAGGGCCATAAAGCAGCCAAGCAAAAGCAACACTTTTATGCATTTCCCTTTCGATCTTGGGGTTCAAGGTAACTAACTAAACGTTTTCGGATGCGCAATGTACGTCCATTACGTCAGCTCTTATTTACAAATCTTATCTATCACATATCATATTTAACACAGTAAATCATATTATGTGTAGTAAACATAAGCATATTATAATTCAGATACGCCAAATTTACCATCTACCTGCTTCTCAATGTAATGAAATTTTTAAGTGAAAAAATAAAATACTTTTTTCTGTGTTTGGTTTGAAATATAATGATCCTTACTAAATTTTGAGTAATTTTGAAAAGTTTTTTTGTATCACGTTACATTTTTTAGATACACAATAATAGCACGTATGCACATAATAGAATGTGGGTGCACGTTAATGATTTTAAATACATTAAAACAACTACACTTAGAGATAATAAATATGTCAATTTATCTAATTTTGAATTTCAGAATTCAAAAAATTACTTTTTCTCTATAAGGTCACAGTACCTAGATACACATAGTTAAATGCAGACTCAGAACTCTGTAGTGTTTTTCTTTTTCAATATACATGTGGACATGATGCAGAAAGGTGCAAAATTTAGTTCACAATGCAATTGCAATGTTACTGTTTATTTTGTTTTGAAAAGTGTGCCGATATGCTCTCCTTTTATATAGTGTTTCAGCGCACTACCTAAGAAGACACCAACATTTTTCGGGAAGAAGTCAAGATGTGAATGTAAAAAGTGGATTTTAAGCGACGTTCTATACCCCGTGTTCTTGTAGTTCTCCAACAGATCATTCACTTAGTAATTTAGTTATCAACTTTTATGTTGTCCAGAAAGTCATTAAGAATTACTTTGAAAGAGGACCAAGCAACTAATTCCAGTTTGTGAGCTTAGCATCAAAGAATGGATATTTCAATTGATTTCTCATTTGTGACCTAAAAATGCGAGGTGGTATCCAGAATATTCGGGACTGGTGCTGCCATCTGGTCAAAAACTTACTTTGAGACTAATGACCGCCGTCACCCTTGAAGTAGTTCCCTTCCACACGTCACACCGGTCCCAGCGATTCTGCTATTTTCCAAGTGCATCTTGGAAGTCGTGCTCTTTGAGAGTGTTTAGTACAGACAGTGTTTAAACTTGATTTTCAGTTTGAGAAATAGAGGAAGTTGCAGGGTGCCAAATCAAGCGAGTACGGTGGATGGGGGACAACCGTCACATTGCTTTTCGTCAAAAAGCTCCTGGTGCGCAACAATGTCAGGCGTTATGCCGCTAACTGGCCTACCGGTGTGAGCATCGTCATCAATATTTGTACGGCCGGCCCTGAACCAAGTATGCCACTCAACGGCTCATGCTTTGTCCCCCAAATACTTGTTGAATCATTGCGAGGGTCTCCGTAGCATTTTTCCCGAGATTTGCACACAATTTGATGCACACTCTGTTCTAATCTTCGATCATAAAATCGCCACACATTACACACAGAGTATCATGAAACGTATTATAAAATCTCAACATATCTATCCAATTGCATGAAACTTTTAAACATTCACTCATCAGATGTGTTAGTGTTGCCACCTGGCGGTACAAAACTCTAGTGCAACTACTGTCGAGATGGCGCACCAGTCCCGAATATTTTATGTCTACGTTTACTTGAATAACCTGCAATTTTTGTGAGGTAGTCTGAAATGGTCATTTGCTTATACCAAACCATTGGAACAACAAATGGCATACTTGGCGATTTCCTTTCAATCATTCTATTAGAGTAGAGGTATACATTACACAGACATCATGAGGTGCAACATTTTAATTTTAATCACCAAGAGGTCAATTAAAATATAATTTATAGCCTTCTTAACTAAATCATTGATTCGGTTTCTTTGAATTGTTAGAGTAAACAAAAATTGTCCAAGTAGTTTACACAAAACGAAGTTTACTAGTAGGAATTTATGACTTCTAAACACAACAAAGTTTTACTATTTCTCACAAGAAACGCCAAAATACAGGTAAACACAAACTGTTAATAAAAACTCAAAATAATTAATTTGGCTGAGGTAAACATGATAAGAATTGCATCATGCGTGTTCAACATATGCTAGACCATAAAACCTCTTTTGGGGAACATTCTGTCATCCAGCGACTAAACTCTTTTAAAAATCTTAATATGCCTCCCATCTAGTGATTATTTTTACAACTTCCACCACTGTAATACTTCTTTATATTGAAAAAAAATAGTAGCAAACAAAACAGCATCAGACAAATAAATAATGTAAACAAAAGAACAGAGAATAGCTAAAAACCAAGAAAAAAAATCTAAAGCACTCAAAACCTTACGTGTTAGCACATTTTAAAAGCCAGATTCGAATTGCATGCACAAAACAATTTACTAATTGATATAAATGTCAGAGAAAATGATTGTTGACGGGTGATAACTGAAAACTTTTATTCTCATTTCCCTTAAGTATACAAGCACATATATTCTTATCATTATAAATTTTTCTTAAAATGTAACATTCTTTGGGAAAAATAATAATTTTATTTATTATCACTAGAACTTAGATTGTATGTAATATCAAATTGAGAAATATGTAAATATAAATATGTAATCAACACTTCACAAGAATAGATATGTAATGAAGCAATAATATGTAACATCAAATATTTAATTTATTTTTAAAGTAAAGTTTAAGACATATTAGAAAAAAATATTTGCCTTTTTATTTTCTATAAGTTATAGCTAATGAAACTGAGAAATTCTTACACACAACTTCAAAATGGTGGGTAATAAATAATTACTTCAGTGCTGATAGACAGTCTTGAGGATTGGTAAGTAGGCAATCCTGAATTTTACAGTGGATGGGAAATGCAGGTACTCTCAAGAGACGCGCCACATTCACCAGACTGTTTCTACTGTATACAGATTGCTCCATAACTACTCCTATATATATATTGGCTTTCTTTCCTGTGTAAGAATACATACAAAGCGTAAAATATCATCCAATGCTTTATGTTTGTCATTTTAATTAATGCAAATTTATTCGCATTCACTTTTATGTTCAGTAAAGCACATTTCATATTTAATTTTTGATTTAATTGAACATTTACTTAATTACCACTAAAGCCCAGCGCCCGCACAGTGCCAGAACACGCCAAGAGGCACATAGCAGCCGACGCATGTGATAATGTGTAAAACCGCCGGGATTGTATAACTTCCCAATCCACAGGAAGAGAAGATTCGCTCGGTATATTTAATGTTTCTAACATTATCCGTTTAATTTCTTTCCATCAACTCCTTCCCCTTACAGAAGTTAATGAGGGGAACAACTCTTCAGCAGTACTTCAGCAAGATTGTTCATTATATTGTCAGATATTTTTCATATACTTGTATTAAAGGGGTTAAACTTTTACTTGCATTTATCCTTATTCTTAACATGGATTGCAAATTGAATACCAAATAACTTTTTTTTTCCCCCGTACTTAGCGCTTGATGGATAAGTTTTTACTGAAAGATTTCCAAGTACTTAAGAACCAAATCTCTGGATAAAAGTTGAACCAAGGGGTTAGTAAAGGGGTTTAGCGTAATATTTAACATTAGCAGCATTTATATTTGGATTGTATATGGATAAAAGGCATAATTAATCGATATTTTATCCCAAGACAATGTCAAGAGACAAACTTGCCATTAAGCGTTTGCTCCGTAAAATAAGAAATCACCAGAATTAGAAAACTTCATTTTGCAATAAGGTATAATTTCTTTACATCATGCTACCAAAGTAACAACCACATACAATATTACTTTTTTTACAAGGAATTTGTAAGGTGGCATCTACTCTAGGAGATTAACAAACCTAAATCAGCACGAATTAAAAGAAACAGTTATGTAAAATGATGGATGCCATTTTGAGTAATTTCTTTTAAGATGAATGTAAATAACGTATAACAGTGTAATAGCTAAATGACTTAAGAGACGCCCGCTATTATTGTAAATAAAATATTATTGCGATATTAAAAAAAATAATATTTCTAGGAGATTTTCATCTTAGAATTCGTCGTATGTGTTTATAAATTTATGTAGCATATATCTTCCTGCATTCTCACAAATATCCATTGTGTCTTTTCTATCTTAATGATTTCAAATTAGCCCTAGTTCTAAGCTAGGTTCCTAGTACCATCCTCTTTGCTGTAAAGAAATGATCATGGGTGCTTCTCTCTGAAGGAAATAAAATCGGAATTAATTATGGGACAAAGTAATAAATTCTCTCTTGAATGGCTTCGTAATGCTAATAAAAACCTTTTAAACTGAAGCTACACTGCAGTAATTCCTCTCTCTATATGTGGGTAATTAAACCGTAAAACATCCGTTCCGGAACCAGGAAAGTCACTCAGGAGAAGTTAATGTGGATATAAGACAGTTGCATATCAATGAAATGGAATAGTAGTTCGTAAATTGCAGCTTCGAAAGGGTTAAGGTTGGCAATTGTATATTTGAGTGGTTACAGACGACCTCACAGTTAACCGCATTACGAAATACATTTTGAAGACCTGGAGGATGATAATAAACTTTATAGATAACATAAAATAGTATTTAATTTAACAGCTCTGCTCTTTAAAGCCAGTTAAATAAATTCGTTAATATTGCTATGCTGTCCAAATATTCAATGCCTTTTCCCCAGCACTGTACCAGCTTTCGTATTCTATTATTCCATCAAAATGAAATTTTTATGCATCCCGTAACCAATGGAAAACCGCCTCACCAAAATAAAACTGATGTTTACGAAACCTCTTCAATAGAAAATGAGAAAATAAACCGCCTAACATACTATAGTGATCCGCAATGCAGACCTGTCTCTAGAAATAATGAACTTACATACTTCTTACACATTCCAGCTTAAAATTATGCAATATGATTTTATTATGAAATATTTCAGCGGCTAGTATGTTTCTTGATGGGGGGGGGGTCAAGGAATTTTTCATGCATTTTATAATTTTTATTTTAGCATTTTTTGCTTGCTCTAATTAATGGTATTAGCATTCTTTTACATGGGAGCTAGAAATCATATGTATTATATTTTAAATGGTTAAGCTGAAAATATTTCCCTAACTGTAATCTTATTTATCAAGACAAAAGTTATAATTCTCCAGCATTTTTGTGACCTTCACTCATTTGCTAGGATGCAAATTTGTTGGTGATACCGCCTGTCTTGGTGTTATAGTGGAAACCACACTTGCCTAATAAACATAAGATCGCGGGTTCACTCCCGGCCATGGTTGATGGATTTAAACTTTCAAGTTGGCTTCCTTCGGAAGGGAAATAAACCGATGGATTCCTTGTCGTAGATTTATGGGCCGTAAAAGAACTTAAAGCCTGAATCGAGTAGGACGCTGATGACCTGATATGTTACCGCTACGGGTGGCCGAGGTCGTTAAGGTAGGGACTCGTGAGTGGGAAGGCTGGGGTTCGAATCCCACCATGACCGTCCTCCCTAACTGAGGTTTTTTCCAGGTTTTCCTCAGTCCACATAAGTGGCAAATGCCGGGGAGGTATCTAAGCTTAGGCCTGGAACGTTTCCTTTCTTAAAAAATCCTCCTTTCCCAATATATCATTTCATTTCATGTATCATCAGTGTCCACCGCCTGTGGTGCCTCAGCAATAAAAACGGGCGTTAAACGCCATTAAAAAAAACTGAGATTTTAAAAAGAGTCCGTAAATTAAACAAATAAAAACTGTTTGTGATATAAATATTTGGAAGAACTGTATGCAGGCGTTTGTGATATCTTCAAGAATATTCTCATCGGAAGCATTTTTGCTATATATTAAAAAATGCCCAAACACGCAACTTCTGCCGTTCTCTTCTTCTAATTACTGAACTTTCTGTTTGATCGATTTTGATCAAAGGGCAGTATTGCCATATGTAGTATCGCTTGAATTCTGTTAAATTAAACCTTTAAAATATAGTAACACGCGGTACAATTGCTCACAGTATAATTCAGTGTAAGTTACATCACCATTTAGATAAGTTTTTAAATTTATGGTCCTTCAGAATTCCACCCTCATTTTTTATCCAAAACGATGTTGATGAATCATTAATTAAGTTGTTTTTCCTATTAGATCTACGCGCAAACTTAAATTTTGTAACTGAAGGTCGTCTTGAGCAATGTTTATATTCATGGTTAGCATGTTCTAAACAACACTGACACTGTTCTAA
Organism: Metallyticus violacea; assembly: GCA_030762175.1. Lineage (NCBI taxonomy): Eukaryota > Metazoa > Arthropoda > Insecta > Mantodea > Metallyticidae > Metallyticus > Metallyticus violacea. The sequence goes on from CM060831.1 coordinate 129,980,142, forward strand.
CACAAACTACATTTTCACCTTCCACTTCATAAAGTTCCTCAGCTGCTGATTCAATGTTGAAACTTTCAGCAAAGGAAACTAAGAAGTTTCTGAATTCTGATTTTTTTTCGTTGCACGTTTTCGGTTAGATTTTGGATACCTGTATTAATTTATTCATCAAACAATAATATCGATATTTGTAAATAAATATTTATATGCCTTTTTTCAAGTAAACCAATGTAATTTAATTTGTAAAGGCATTCAACAACATGGAAAGATAAAAGTAATGTAATACTATGTATGAAACACTTAATAGTAATTAAAAAATAAACATATGAAGCAAGAAAACCTTTAAAACAAGGGTTAGGAAAATACTCTCTGCCAAAATAAAGATCGGCTCTTTTAATGTGCATTTATAGACGCTGCAACTTATAATACAAATATACATATAAAAATTATTATGACCACGGATGAAATTTTCTATGAATTAGCTGATATTATTAAGTCCTGTATTTCTACCATTTCTGTTGAAAAGACTGAGATTAATGCCTTTCAAAGGAAATGAAAAAAAGTCAAAATTAGTCATTATGAATGAAATTTAAAAACATATTTTTATTTTTTGGCTATTACATATAGAAGAATGTACATTAAACTTGAATCGCAGAAATTGAATCTAATTTGCAGCACTATCAAAAGAAAACTAGAACGGAAACTCAAAATACATTCCAATCAATAATTGATATAACGCAGCGAAATTTACACTACAAAAGGATAAAAGTAAACTTCAAAATCAAAATTTCTCAATAAGAGGTGTAAAAATGCTCTTTCCCTGTCGATGTTCAATTTAGTAAATTCATTATACTTTCTGTAAAAAAAACTATTAAGATGGTTGATGGTTAATTTTAAATATAAATATGCATATCAATTTTATGTGACTGTTGGAAAAAGAAGACTTTTAAAAAGTGATAAAGTTAAACTTTTCAAAATATAATGCACTTTTTAGTTAAAATATTTGCATTTTAATGTTTTTAAATTAACTCTTAATAACATTATAGTATTTTATTAACTACCTGTTATTCTGTTCAAAATAATTCGTAAAACAATCAAATCTTATGCCTACAATTATATATAATAGGGAAATTGTATGAAAAGTATATTTTTTAGAAATAAAATTAAAAGAAAGTCACATTTGTAGCAGCAATAGAACCTCCAAACCCACGGATGATAATTTTCCATATTTTTCTCTTTATCCACATATAATGAATGAATGAATGATTCAGAATAGCATAAAAAGGAGCTGTGTAACATTATCCCCATTCCTTATACCCAGATTAGTGAGCCCCTACTGGACCCAATTGTACTAGTAACTAATCTTAACTTATAGACTGTATGCTGCTTAGGGTATTTCCCATCACGACATCATTTATTTGGCACACTTGCTGAAATACCTCTAGCCTACAGCCAAAACGCATGGACTACGTTGCTCCAATTGTCGATGCTCTGGAAGTACCATGGAATGCAATCTGGAAACTATTTACTGTTGAAGAAAAAATTCGCTAATTTAACGAATTCATAATGCCTTTGTTTTGACAAACCTGCACCCTAGAAAAAGAAACGTGTCAAAAGAGTCCCTGCTGACAAAACATTAGTGACACAGGGAACTCAGTATATCGTAAATACAGACAGGTGCTAACTTTGAGGATTATAAGTATTTAAGGAATAAAACGAACAAGATTATACAAAATGGAAACTTAAACACTTTCATTTCCTTATCTCTCCCGGCTCAAACCCAACAGATCTGTGGAAGGATTTACGAAACATGTCACATGTGCTTAGCAAGACTCAGGTAAATAGCATACCATTCACCCTTGACGCTCTTAATGACGCTTTTGTAACGACGCAGTCAATGACCCTAAATAGCAAGGCAAGAGAAGTGGAAATTGAAGAGCTAACAAAAGTCTCTGTACCGCCAAGAGAGAAATTTCACTTCACGTATATTTCAGCTGACGATATACGCTAGACCATAAAAAGAATCTCAATCAATGCGGTAGGAGCAGAGGGCATTAGCATTATGATGCTGCAGAAAAAAATTGACATAATATTTCCAACACTAGCAGACATATTTAACGCTTCACAGTAAGTACTTACCCCACACTATGGAAATTGGCCTTTATCCCCCTATACCTAACCATAAAACACCCACATCTCTACAAGATTTCAAGCCAATCAGCATCCTCCCTGTACTGCCTAAATTACTGCAATGCATTGTAGTTGATAGACTACCTTAAGTGCATTCTTGACAGCAAGTAGTTTTGTTTCAAAGGAGAACATAATACTACCACGGTATTACTGCAAGTGACAGGGTATCCGTGAAACCTACGACAAGCAAAAACTAACACTACTTGAATTACTAAACTTCAGGAACGCTTTTGACACTATCGACTATAAACTCCTACGGTACAAACTTAATAACTATAATCTTTCCAACAGTGTCACTACCTGATTCGAACCCTCTCTTAGTGAGCGTCGGTGTTTTTCATTCTGATGCCTCATTAAGGCAGGAGTTCCCCAGTGTTCAGTACTACCTTCACTACTATTTATGCTGTACACCAATAACATTCCTAAAGATATAGAACACTTCAGTTATCACTTATATGCTGACGATTTACAAGTATACTTTCACTAGCTGGGCGTCCATGACGTCGTCCACAAAATTTTGCACTAAAATAGAATTAAATTAAATAACAGGCTATAGTCCACATAAACGTGCACTATGTAAAATAAACTCAAACAATATGCCGCCCATTATGATAAACAGCGATGTAATTAATTATACCAGCACGGCAATAATACCTAAGTGTTTATATATATTCCGATCTAAAATAGCGCAGCCAGGTAACCCATACATCCAATAAAATGTTTTCTTTGATTCACACATTAAAACATGTAGCTAAAGATCTACCTCTCAATCTCAAAAAGAATATCATTCATGCCTCATTGATTATTGTGATGTCTTGTACTCTAATCTGAATACTGAGCAGATCGATAGATTACAAAGGAGTCATAATGCCTGCTTTCGTTTCGTCTTCAACACTCCTAAATTTGATCATGTGACATCCCTACACAATCAATTGTCACGGCTTTTTCTAAAAGAATGTACGATTTTCCATTCCCTTAATCTGCTGTTCAAAATCCTCCATACCTCCATCCCTCAGTATATCACTTTTCTCTTCCTATACCTGTCCCTACCTCGAATCCGGAATATGACGTTACTGTCTATCCTTCGTCACCGAACACATTTCTACTCAACCTCATTCAGCGTGTCAGTTCACAGAATCTGGAACTCCCTTCCTCCTGAAGACAAGAGATTGTCAGACAATAAAGCAATGTAAACGTAGATTAAATTGTCTTCTTAACTCTAAGAATCACTGCAGTTATTATTATTATTATTATTATTATTATTATTATTCTCTTTCTTCCCCTCTCCTTTTACTCCAGAAAAATTGCTGAAGAACGAGTGGAAATCTAACACTATCTTTTATCAACTTTCCAACTAATATGTAATATTTACATGTAGTACATATATTTAAATTGACTATTTTCTGTACTTTATAAAGCTATGTATACTGTACTCTGTAATTTTGCTGTTTTTTTCGCCTGGTAGAGTGGAAGAGAAGGCCCCGTGGCCTTAACAATTGCTAGGGTATATAAATAAATAATGTTAAAAGACACTCTAAAAGGGTTGTTCACAATTATTGTACGCTTTTACACATATTAAAAACAAGCAAAAAACCGAAATATTCAAAACAGCGTCGAATATTTAAAAACATGTAAAATATTAAAATAATTTTTTACATTTGAAATAAACGAGAAGAGTAAAAATATTAAAATAATTTGTTTTCACTTACAATAAATGAGAAGATTAAAGCGTGAAATAATAATAGAAACTACACAGTTAGATACATGACAGGTTGTTTTACTTTAGATTTTGTACTTACAAAGAACACCCTCGGGTTCGAACAATTCCTGCACCTGAATTTTGATACAACTTATTTACTTATGTCTGAATTCAATGGTGATATTCATTTGTTAAAAAAAGTCGCAGTTAATGACTTGAGATGTCATTTCGAAACTTAAAGAACGGATATACATGAAAACCTATGTATCTATGTATTTAGGACTGTTTACTTCTATTACTTCATTGCGAATAGTAAGGGTGTGCAAGTGTCAAAAAATGAAGGCGTGTGAGAGTTTTCTATAAAATGATCAAAACTCTTTCTACTTCCATACCAGAACGCCCTTACGTCGTACAGCCTCATATATATTATCGTCTCACTACGCACATAGACAAACAAGACATGCCATGTAAGCACCTCATAAATGACCTTTGATGTGATTTTGTTTGTTCGAACCCGACGTTGCTCCTCGTAGTTTTTTTAAATAGTGTTTAACGCCCGTTTTTACTACTGAGGCACCACAGGCGGTGGACACTAATGATACATGCGATATGTATATGGTATACTGTGGAAGGATTTATTTTTAAGGAAGGAAGCGTTCCAGGCCTAAGTTTAGGGCACCTCCCCGGCATTTGCCAGTTACGAGGACTGAGGAAAACCTGGAAAAAACCTCAGTGAGCGAGGACGGTCCTGGTGGGATTCGAATTGCCGACCTCCCATTCACGAGTCCGCGCCTTAACGACCTCGGGCACTCGTGGCGGTAAACCAGGGAAAGAAATCCATTAAGTACCTCCCCATCCAAAAAGAAAGAATTTATTCTATGCAGCCGCAAAGGAAAGGTCGTAATGCATACAGCAGATGATATACGCTGAATATTTCTTTAATAGTTTCTCACAATACTCTTCTCCCGACTTTTGATTCTGCTCATTCTTTGAACTTATTTGAAGATTGCATGTTGTATACTTCGCGCTGCACTATTCAAAATTATTTTAAATTCGCACCAGTGTTGATTTTAAATGTTAATCATATTTTATATTAAATTATTATTTTCTGTATACTACAGAAACAAATGCCAATTGCACAGGAAGAATTCTAACTATGCGAAACTATTTTTAAGCAAGTATTTTTTTATTAAAGTAAGAAAAATGTTTGCCAAACTTCTTATGAGGTTTCCGGCCCCGCTGAAAAGGCTAATCGCCTTCACAAAACCCTTATCTAGTGTCATACTTTATCTGTTAAGTAAATAATTGCGGCTATAACTTTCGTTCCGCTGTGTTCAGTTATTAAGATATAGTTGCATAAATAAGGCTATGTGTAGAAGGTTGTGACATGCTCAAAATGGAGCATCTACCTGTTATTAAGTTCTTCACAAAAGAAGGACTTACTCCAAATGAAATTAAACAGAGATTGGATGGTGTATATGGGGAAGCATCCCCCTCATATTTAATCGTAAAAGAATGGGCCAAATCTTTTCGAATAGGTCGAGAAACCATTGAAGACGAAGACCGTGCAGGTCGACCCACCCTTGGTGGTGCTCACTCCTGAAAACATCGCTCTCCTGGAAGGACAAATTATGGAAGACTGGCGGCTCAAAGTTGCAGAAATAACAGAAAAGTGGGGCCTTTCTAAAACAACAATCCTTCGAATATTCATGAACATTTAAACATGAATAAGGTTAATGCAAGATGGGTGCCTAGACTTCTTTGCTCAGTCCCAAGTCATCTGTTGTCAAACATTTTGCAGATTAGTCATGGCAATAAGAGAGAAGTCCTGCAAAGCATTGTTACAGGAGATGAAGCAATGGTTCTCTACTTTGATGCCTTGTCCAAAAGAGAATCAATGAAGTGGCGTAAACCTGGCGAAGCAGCGCCTCTAAAGATCAAGGTCACTCAGTCAACCAAGAAGATCATGGCCACAATCTTTTAGGACTGTGAAGGAATACTCTTCATTGACTTCAAGAAGAGGAACACCACAGTAAATGGGGAGTACTATGCTGGCCTACTGCACAGACTATATGCGAAGAAAGCTAAGTGGTGGTATGCGCCTTCATCACGGCAACTAGCCTGTGCATACAGGTCTTGTTGCAAAGTAAGCTTTGTAGAAATGTGGCTTCAAGGAGATCGACCATTCACCCTACAGACCAGATCTAGCTCCCATCGACTATTTCCTCTTCTCGAAACTTAAGAAGGACCTTCGAGGAAGGAACTTTACGTACGACGAAAGTGTGAGGATACTGTTTATGCCCATTCTGCAGACAAGACTTCTGACTATTTTTTGGGGGGGAGGGATTGGAATGTTAATTCCAAGATGTGCGAAGTATATTGGAATAAAGGGTAACTATATTGAAAAGTGAAATATAGTTTTTGTCTTTTTCATACCTACAAAATGGTTAGGCCGGAAACTTATGGACCTACCTTCGTACCCATATAAATCTTTTTTAAATTGTTATTAATTGTTATTTTCAATTAAAAGATAAACCTACGGGATAAACAATATAACATAGGGGCAAGGATAAGAATAAAGAGGTACATTTATTCCTGGTAGTAACTTTTAAGAAGATAAGCATATAATTTAAACACAGAGAGCCTGGCAATTCAGAAAGCAGTTAATAGAGGATTATCTTATGTTCAATGCCCCTTATCTCGGTAGTGTAACATTATAATGTACACGATTGATTCTAAATTTGTTAGTCAATACAAATTGAATTGGATAACACCATTATACGACTGAGTCGTGTAAATACTAAGTAATCGTGATTAATTGTAATCAGATCTGTATAATTCATTGCCCCTAATCAGAAATCGAGATAATCTCTGCTACTATGCCATTGCACTGAATATCAATTACAGTATGCCCTTTTGTTGTAAATGGGAAATATGGACTAAAGAGCAGAATTCAGCCGCTAAGTGCTTTATAGCTTTAATCTTTGCTTGTTGAAATATATTGCAGTTAGTAATTGTCAGATTTAATGTAACATTATTTTACTTGAATGGATAACATGCCCATTTTATAGCCAGCAGCGATTCTTACAAAAATAATAATCTCCAGCCTGTAAGCTTTTGTCATATTTTTTTGTTCTCAGATCTGTGGTTGTAATGCTAAATACGTTTTTGTTATAAAATTCTTATACTAAATAGCTTACTCGTTTGATATGGTTCAGAATATATAGAATTTCACCCAAACCGTTAAATTTCTATTAAAGCATTAAAAACAGAACATTAAAAGCATTGAAAACAGAACAGCTGTGAGCAAAATCTTATCTACAGAAAGAATTCAAGTCAATTGCAGGAAAAATACATTTTTTTAGAGGTAGGATTGTTGTATACTGGCTCAATATAATTATTTTTGCATCTTTTGTGTGAAAATTAAAATGTGCAGTGCGATAATTTTTATAGTATGAGAATTAAATTCACATTTCTACCGACATAATTTTCAAAATAACTTGTTTAGCATTGGAGGTACTTGTGAAATGAATAATGTAGTCATTTTTTACTTATGAGCTTAGAAAAGAACAACCCAGCAGGATAGCTCAGGTGGTAACGTATAGGACTTGCATTTGGGAGATTCCGGGTTCAAATTCGTTCTTCCTGACTTTGGGTGTTTTTATGGTTTCTCCTGATTGCTTAGATAGGAGCCTATTTTTGCATAAATTTTCCGCTCTCTCATTTCATAAGACTTTATTAAGATGGTTCTGCTGCAGGATTGAAAGCGCCAGGGTGAGGAGGGCTGGTGCTGTGTGACGGTGGCTTGCGCTTTGGAAATTTTTCTGCAGCAGTGTATGTAAGGAAATTAACCTTTTGAGTGGCTCGAACTCCTTGGTGGTGAGGGAGCTCTACCTCCGTAGGAGTTGTTAGGGACCCCTTCTACGTCCGAGCCTCACCGCCCGTAGATTTTGAGCGCTGGGTTTCCCTCACTTCATCCCTTCCTTAGCTACTGGACAAGGCTGAAATATCGAAGTATATTTCTCCGCCCCTAACAATCCAATCTAAAGAAAATAATAATTATTTATACAGATAGATTAAAAAAGAAGCTTTGTTAGCAAGTGGGTCAAATTGCTATAAGACCAAAGGGAGTGTTTAAAGCTTCTTTTGTAACATACAGTATATACTGTTTTATCTACGTTTTGTACGCTTTACTAAAACTTAAGAAATTTAGCAGAAGATAAATTGTAATTTTAAGTTCATTTAATTTTAAAAAATCAAGGTTATCGTTAGTATATTGTTAATGTTTTGTATGATTGAAAGATTTATACAATATATACTGTATAAGGTTATATTGTACTTGGTGCGGAAAAACAATGTGCAGAAAATTGTAGAGTAGAAAGGCAGTACCAAACTAATCACAGGGGCAAGGGATCGAAGAAGCATTTTTACTGTACTACATACCTCAACATTAAATCATGTTAGAATCTCAGATTGTAAAACTGGCCTTGCAGATGTAAACAAAAAAAAAACGCACATTTGTACAGCACTAGTCACTGTCGCTAGGTGTGTCTGATGTTCAATGCAGCATTTGTGTTTTGAAGTCTATTGAATGGTATGGTAATAATGTTTTTGAAATTAAGCGAAAATTGCGATTACAACATATCGGCGCCCCTGCACATTTTTTACTTGCAGCTTCAAATCACCTAAACTGAACATATGCTGGATCGGGCGTGGTGGATCAACGCAGAGGTCTCCACAGTACATCAATTAAGTACGTGCATGTAATATTTAGTTTCTCATTGTGTACGCTGGTACATTAGTACTCATTAGTTGAGAGAGTACATACACACTTGTCCTGTGAGTTAAATTTCATTTTGACTGGCAAATGAAGGTATTTCATAAAGTTTGATTTCAGTTATGATTATACAGTGCTTCTGTCATTATACTGCTTCTGCAGCCCCATGTTCCTAACTTCAAAATGCTTAGTTTAGCTCTGACTTTCATTTTCAATGTGCAGAATAAATGGATATATATAGCAATGTATCTTTTGTTTATAAGTAATACAAGGATATTATTTTGCCATTAAAACCTGTGAAATATTCCCTACTTTAACAACATTAGTAAATAAAATAAACACTTTTCTGTATAACAGAACAATAAAACGGCTTTAACTATAAACGGCTTTTTCTGGTTGGTCAAAATCGTTAATAAAATGCTGTATTATGACGCTAGTTTTATAAAATTACTATAGTAACAATTAAGTCATTAACTTTTTTCATCGTTAAAATGCTATCATCGATTGAATATTATGTATAATAATATTAAGGAAACTTTATATAATTGCTGATAAAAGAATAATTCATATTCAATGCATAATACAGAATTACACAGTTAGTATTAGCCACCAAATGAATTAGTAGAGTTTTATAATGCTAGCCCTTTCTTACATATAGACCAACACTAAAGTTTCTGAAATAGTTTCACTATTCATCCAATTAATGACTCTGTTATATTTCTTCTAATAAGCACCATAAAATTATCTCCATATTAGTGACAATTCAGTCTTTTTAGCTTGGTTTTAATTTTGGCACGGTAAATTCATTTTTTTTTTTTTGCAACAATAGACAAACGAACTAAATATTCTCAATCAATACATTTTGTTTTAGAATAATACAAGGAGGCATTTACTTCGGAGTAATTTATTTAAAAACGGTCATCAATAATACTGTCATTTTATGATTATCCTTATATAATTCTTCTTCTCACGTTGGACCACTGTGGAGCGATAGTTTGGCAGATGTGGGTATCCGTTATGAGTGTCCAATTGCAGCCGTACGTATAGAAAATACTGGAATAGTGAGGTCGTAACACTGCATTGGTGTTAGCTCAGACTGCTCGATTAGTGATTCAGGTTCGTGTCTCGGCGTTAGTGGTGTTGAAGCCTCTGACTTAGGCCACTCTTACTCTGACTGCCGGTTGACGCAGCGGACACGGAGCAAAATAGCTGGAGAATGTGTTACTGCCCTCCTTTCAGGTGGGAGTCCGGTCCTTAAACATTCAATAAAAACCGACGCTCACGCGAAAAGTGACGCTATCTTTTCGCGTTCTTGCTGTATTATAATTTCTCATAGGCTAATAGGACACCATGGAGCTTCTCTAGGATTCGCTAGACAATTTTGAGCAACTATCGTCCGTTAAAGAGCGATAACCTCTAACTGAACCACAGGTGTCGTCAGCCCCGTCACCAGGTAACTTGCCCGCCTAAAGGGTGACAGGCCCTGTCCTTGAGAGCAAAGAACAAATTTACTCGCATTGTTTGCCAAATTGCCTTCCTGCCATCTGAGAGAGAATTCAGGTTTCCATGACATTTCTACACGCTTACAAACCCTTTTACGCTGAAATAAGTATTTTGTGTATTCTAATTAATCTTCTGTAATTGATAGGGTACCAAGAACAGTATCATAAGCTAGCGAATAAAACTCAAAATATGGTTATAGAATATGAATGTATATGGCTCATTCAGAAAAGGCAGTAGAAATTAGTATTGCTACCTCTAACATGTTACAGATTTCTGAATTATAAACAAAACGAAGAAATAACATTAAAATTGCGTATAATAGAAAGGAGTTTTGAGGAGGAGCTGGTTGACTATTGCCTCTTGCGAGAAGACATTGATATTTGCATGATGAAAACTTACAAATGAAATTATTATTAGCTGGATATTTACTCCGGCTTTCGCTCATGGAGAACCTGTAGATATGCTCTACATAACATATTTATTTTGCCAACTTAAATTTTTAATATATGAAGCGTTTGATTTTGTATGTAGAATGTAATTTTAAAGTTATAAGATATACTTTTGCATACAGCACCAGTATGTTCTATTGCCAATTCTGTTATCAGAGGAAAATAAAAGGAGATTTACTTCATATTCTTCAGCAGCATATGAGCTTATATTCGTATTTTGAACGATACGTTTTTATTATCGTCTAAATATTTCTGTTTAATGGAGCCATGCACTTTGAGCAGTTTTTTTCCTGAACATTCGAAAGCATTTACGTGACAGTCTTAAAGTCTGTCTTATTGGTTTGAAAGAAATTCTCATCGAAGATGTTCCTCCGGTAGTCCCGTGCCAATGTAAGCGGAATATGACCCTTTGGGTGGGGAAACAACGTGTGGTGATGCTATTATTTGCTTCTCATACTTCGCGAACACAGCGCCGGTGGGATCGAATGGAACTATCGATTGGACGGCGCATACATCTGTCTGCCGAGCTGTCCATCTCTGCTGCCCGTCACCGAGAGTCAAAAAAAAAAGCGGAGGGAGGGGGCAACGGGAAGACAGGTGGATGGAAAAGTTGGAAGAGAAGTGAGAGTTTCGTAGCGAGGGCTCTATAACAGTTTCCGGTCACTGCCGTGTCACAAGTAGGCTTGAGAGATTTCGCCTCGGCTTGGTTCACGCTTCAAAGAAAGAGCACACGAGAAATTTCTTCCTTTTATCCAGGACGGTAATGTATTTGTGCAACATTTCTTTAAAATACCCCTCTAATAAGTTTAGATTCTGTGAAAGTTTGATTTAAAAATATTAGTTACAGAATATACTGTTCTTAAAAACATATAAATTAACATTACTGAGAAATCGGATATATACGTGGAATTAAATGTAAATAAATTAAATATCAAAATAGAACTCCTTGTTCTGTCGTTTTGAAAGTGCATATAGAATTACTCCTAACAAAACACTTTTCCTTCTCGTTTTATCATTTTCTTGTTATTCAAGTCGTAATAAAGCTGTACAATAAAGAATGAATAAAAATGAATTAATAATGTTTAACACCCGTTTTTGCTACAGAGGCACCACAGACAATGGACACTGATGATACATGAGATGAAATGATATAATGGGAAAGGATATTTTTTAAGGAAGGAATCGTTCCAGGCCTAAGTTTAGGGTACCTCTCCGGCATTTGCCATTTATGAGGACTGAGGAAAACCTGGAAAAAACCTCAGTCAGGGAGGACGGTCCTGGCGGTATTCGAACCCAGACCTCCCGCTCACGAGTCCGTGCCTTAACGACCTCGGCCACTCGTGGCGGTTTCAATAAAGAATAGCCATAATTCTTTACAGACATAATTTCTCGCGCTTAAATGTACATTTACAGTATTTAGTAACTTAATGCGTAAGGTGCACGTGGTACTAGTTTCATTGTTGTTACTTACAGATGCAGCCTGTGAGAGGTGTGCAAGTTGAGATATATTCATTTCCTCCTACAGGAAAATTTAGGTGACATGGTACGAACAATATGCTGCTCGGAAATTCTGCTTTCGTCTCAACAAAATCTTCGCTGAGACTTGTGTTACTGTAGCAGAACTCGAATATGGTTTAAAATGTGTACATAGAGGAAGGAATCAATTACAAAGAAAGGTGGACCCGGGGCTTCACGGAAGAAAACAGTAACAACGCTGCAGTCATTATGAGAAAAGATCGCCGAATATCATTAAAACACTTTATTTATTTATTTATTTATTTATTTTGGAAATTTCACTTGTTACCATTTCTGAATAATTGCATATGTAACGTGTTTGTGCTCGGCAAGTTCTAAAATGCTGATCCCAGGACAAAAGGGTGTTCGCGTGCAGTTAATGATAGTGTTACAGGAAGATGCGGAGTTTCTTTCAAAGGAATTTATCTGATGAACCTTGGCAACAGCATTTCGATCATGACTGCACTTAGGTCCATCATCAGCACAAAGCAATGGTTTATTAACATGCACACAGAACTATAGCCAGGCAATGCTACAGAAATGCTGTGCAAGGCCACATTTCCGTGCAACAAGCTGGGATGCTGTACCACGATAATGCACGACCGCACGTCGCAAATGTTGTTGCTGAATATATTACAAACTGAATGCAACCTTCCTAGTCAGATTTACTCTCCCCCCCCAAATAGAAGACACCTTCGTGGAGGCATTTTCCACCGTCAGAAGTAATGGTGAAGGCCGTTTTAAAGGACCTGTAAAAAAATGGTTTTCAGGATGTGTTTGAAGACTGGTAGAAAAGTAGGGACACGGAAGGATATGAGTAGGAGCCTAGGTATATTGTCAAAAAAGGATGATAATTTTTTATTGAACAGCCCTTATGTCTTACTTTAAGTACAGGTAAGTATAAAGCATCTTTCAAATGTTAAGGTAGGCATTTCATATTTTTAATTGTACATGGTTATACTCTATAGGGCGGCCGTAACACGGGGTCTGTTTCCCGAGCTAACAGGTCGAGCATCAGCTGATAACTGCTCCGTGCAATGTCGGAAGCACACATGTATCCTTATTTCAAATTATATGTAGAAAGTGTCCTACTTCCGCACATATACGAGCTCCATATCATTCGTCTAAGTTCATCAGCTGACATTTTGTTTAATTCATACTCAACATTAATCTGGATTTCCTGTAACTAATGAATTGGGATTAGTATGAAACTTTTGTCTTGTAAATAAAAGTCAAATGGTTCAATCGGCAGAGCGCGAAAGTCACTAATCAACACTAATTACTCTTACCATCCTATCTTATTGTAATTAATAATACTTGATGGTATGTGCGGTTGCGCAGTCCTGTTGGAACCAAGTACAAGCTACTAAAGAAACTGCGTTAAGTAGTATTTGTTACCGATTCGCTTTTGTTGTTTGCACTCTCGTCTTATGCGGTGTGAGTCATGTGTGATTACCGATATTTTCATTAGGAACGATCGCGTAACGTGAGTGCCGGCCAATGTAGAGGCGTTCCTTCAGGATGGATATGCCTTATATTTGTCATCCACATAGCTCTTTTAATAACTCTATATTTAAGGGTTACTGGAATAACCAACTAAAATTACAGCAATTGTTGAACATCTTTTCAGAAAGTCAAATATTTCTAATCTTCCCAGAGAAGAATTTGGATAGCGCCAAATCTTAGGGGAAAAAAATTGGAGCAATGAAAATGAAAACCATGAAAACTGATAAAAGCAGGAACTGATAAAGCTACACTAAAATATTCAAAACATTGTTATTAGGGATTATGGTCATAAGTATTTATATTATGATCAATATTAATGAGCAGTGACATAAACACATTTTGACAATAACTTAAAATATATATCGTGTACAAAATTCCCTTTGTTCAACATAAAACGAGCTTATAAGGAAAAAATCAGGCAGACCCTGATATTAAACTCGGTTATCATTCATAGGTTCATAAACGATAAGTTCTGAGTACAAGAAACTGCAATAATAATGCAATGCTGTAAATGTAATATTTCAAGATAAGGGCTGTTGAACAATATTTTTTTATTATAGTTTACCCTGGTCGTGGATGGATCTATCCTTTCCAAGAATTTTCGGTTCTCCCGTTTCATGCCATTTCATTCCTGTTATAGGGTCGAATGTGCCAGACGATTTGGGCTAGTGTGGTGTGCCGGCGGCTTGCGCTTTGGAAAGGTCTCTGCCTCGGTATGGAAGCAGTCGTTCTCAGGGACCCGAACTTCTTGGAGTGGGGGGGCTCCAACAAAAATTCCTTAATATTATAAAAAAAAAAAAAAAAAAAAAAAAAGATTCTGGCCGTGCAAACGACGAAAAAATAAGAAGAGTAGAAATTTAGCGAGATTGGAACTCATGCATATAATCTGTCAAGCAATGTCTTTAAACGCTCGAAATCTTTGAGGTTAGAACGTTAAAACTTTAGCTAATTGAATGCCTTTTAATGAATGAAAATCCAACACTTGTCTAAATGTCTAGTTTTAAAGATGAAAGTGGTAAGCTTCCATGGTTTTCATAAAGAAATAAATGTATCATTGAAGGTTAATTTATGTCAATACTATTCGCAACCACATTATGTAATAACATTGCTTGTAGGAGCCTGCCTGCGACTTCGGCTATGTTCGGAAGTACGAAGTAATCTTTGTTTTCGACAAGTGGTTATTTATAATTTGAGTAGGTACAGTAATTAAAATACCTAGTGTATTGTAAAGGCATGTACGATCCACTGGACCTGTGCGCCTGTTGAAGTTGTATTACATTTGTATCACTGTAATAAATACATTCCTTCACTACTTGTACTTTAATTACTCTTATATTAAATAAACATTTTATAACAAAAGTTGGTAGTACTTTTGTAAATCCTTTTTGATACAAATCTAACATGCGATATTTTGAGAATTAATAATTATTCAATATAGGGAATATATTTACATTTTATAATGAAGAGTATATTTTAAACGTTGAATACAAAATGTTTAATTTGAATAGCTTTTACTAAAACGGAGAAAACAATATGCAAAACATACACATTTTTATGACAAAGGTTGAGTAATTTTATGGTTATATTAATCTGAGATAGAAGCGTTATGAATGGCGCCTTTTATAGAACGCCCTGTACGACAGTCTGCGTTTGTTCCAAATAGATTAAACGATTATTTGAGCTGACGTACTTCTCTTTACGTAGCTCGTTTTGAGTAAATCCGATTTACTACAAAGAGGACTCTAAAAGGCGATTGGCAACACTTAGACAGAAGAGTTCTCAGTCAGACAAACTTTTCGAAATGATCCACTAACTGTGCTGACCACTCGAGCGCTAGAGTCACCCCCTTTTATTCGCTGTTAATTGATATCCGCTTGTTGGAGATCAGAGAGGCAAGGAAGAGAGGCCGGGGAACTAACAATTGGTAGTTAAAGAGGCAATTATGGTTTCTCATTTCTCGGAAATAGAGAGTTGAAGGGTCAAACAATTTCCTTGTGCACGTCTCATTTTGTGCCAATGTTAAAGGGTAGCTGTTATGATGTCGAGAGTTCATTCTTCTTTCGGATTCTAAACTTTCAGAAGATTTTTTCTAAGTTTTCGGTGAGTTTGGTGAACTATACAAAGAAGCTAAAGGTTGCGGTGAATGTTGTCATAATTCCTAACAAGACAATTTTTAATGTATTTCAAAGCTTTAAATGTAAACAAATAAACGAAAGTATTGTATAGTTATTAAGTAATAGTGCTCTTCAGACATTATTTGTGTGCTTCAAAGGCGTGTAATAAAAATATTTCCGGCCTAAAAGTTACGTTTTAAAATTTTCTGTAGCAATATATACAAAGCACACCAGCCAAGAGTTTACGCATGTTTCAAGGACTGAACGAGCGGCCAAAACTTGAACGTTCTCCCATTCCCATTTTCACTCTCTCTCGGTAATAGTCAGAAGGCATTTGGATCGTGGTCTTTACAAAAGATGCCATTAAGAGGTATGAATTTATGAAAGCGGTATGATAATAGTTGCAATTGAATATCATGCAGTGATAAAGCTTTTTGTAAGACGGTTTAACGCCAAAAGAAATTAATAATATCTTTATAAAAGTTATTTCCAACGATTAAAATTGGTCTACTGAATTTTAACATATCACACTAACCTTAAATATGTCCACAAAGTGCAACAGCGGCAGAATTTTTTAAACAAATACATAAAATGCCATTAGATTCTCCGCGAGTTAAAGATACATGAAATTACTGAGGCTATAAAAATATCAAAGGAACTTTCTTGCTATATGTACATGAAGATCTCATAAGAAAGTGTTTGGCAGGATGGTTGCCACGCTTGTTAACAGTATATCAAAAACGTATTCCTATTAAAATGTAGCAACAGTGTTAGAAGCGTTTTAACGGCAATAGAACGCATTTTGAGCACCAACTTTAGAAAGACTTTTTGTGACACAAAAAATCCTTATTTTCAGAAGGGAGAATCATAATCGGAGAGTAGTATTTGAATCTTTTGAACCAACTAGATGAAAACATTCGTGAGAAAAGACCAGGTTTGCAGAAGAAACTATGATTATTCATCATGACAATGAACCTGCTCACAAAAGTGCTGCAGTGAAAGGAAAATTGAGAGTTTTGAAGTATGCATTTGTTGCACCACGTTCTCCATATTTGCCTCCCCCTGATTTGCATCTTTTCCGAAAGCTCAAACTTCGTTGCTCAGCGTTTTTCGCCCAATCAAGAGGTGCTTACAGTTGGAGAGGAATATTCAAGAGACTTTCCGGAAAGATACTAATTGTGTTGGAGCATCGCTGGAAGAAATGTATTGAGAGAGATTATGTTATAAAATAAAAAGAATGTTCCAGTTACAAACTCGTTTCGTTATATTAGGCCGAGAATCTTTCACTCCGTCCTCATATGCTAGTTTCAAGTGCATTACTGACAACACAATCGGTAGTATTTAGCTATTGCTAATTACAAATTATTATTTTATTAAGTACATTATTGAGCAGTGTTTATAGTTCAGACTGGCCTGTAAGAGACAGAATAAGTCAATAAAATGCACTAAGGGGACAGAGGAAGGGAAGATAAAGAACCAATATACGAAGTTTTATTTTATACTATGGCAACCAGTGTATGCTGTTTCTTCACAACATGCGGCAATACATGTACCCTGTGTACCTTCTAGTTACAATTATATATTTACAATAAAACTTGTCCACTTATGCCGCATTTTAAATATTAGCTATTAAGGGTGCCGCATCCGGTGGCTCCCTTATTTCAACGCCGCTTCCTAAACCATGAAAATAATTTTACTTTACAGGAGATTCTAGAAATGTCGTCCTATCTCGCCTAACAGGCATTATACGGAGAAATTACATTCTGTTTGACGCTATTAAGCATAATGTTAATGTATTTAGTGCTAATATTGTTTTGTTTGCATTCCGAAACTTCCTTTTGCCATGCTAATTCTTGGAGTGATTTTTTTGGTGAATGACCAAGATATGGTTAAATGTCCTATATTAAAACTGCACGATTTTTCTGGTGTTTTTGTATTTTGAACTGAACTAATAAATTGAATTTTATGCACAATATCGTGCGTTGCAGTTCTGAGAGGAGACAAACAATTAAAATGTTGTGTATAAGTTCCGCACTCACGCAAGAAGTTGATTGGTTCTTAAAATAACTTACATATAAATATACGCTCTTGCAATTGAATGTATATTCCCGTAAAACTGACAGAGAACAAGTTCAGAAAACGACGTTCATGAATATAAGAGGAGAGGTGTAGAGCGGAGCGGAGTTGGAGAATTATCTTTAACACGTTTATATAATTTCCTTTTAAATGAACAAAAAATATTCCTAAAAGTAATATATATACCGAGGGTGCCAAAATATCTATTTAATATATTTCAAAGTTGGTCCGAAAAACAATATTAGTGTGTAGTATGACGTTTTGTAAACAGATGTGATTCACTTTACGTTACGCTAGCGTTGCTACAACAAAATGGAGCCAAGATTATTGTTTCAACAGTTTGAGCAATTTTGAAGTAGTATTGGAAAACGGAGAATGTTGTTGAAGTTCAAAGGCAATATAGACACGTATACAGAACAGAACCGTCAACGCGAGTATCAATTGCACGCATTCTAGATAAATTTGAGATTCATGGTAAGGTATGCAACAGGATGGTGCACCACTACATTTCCTTCGAGATGTACCTTGATGACAAACTTCCAAGGCACTGGATAGGATGAAGAGGTCCGATTGAGTAACCACCGTGTTCTCCAGATCTAACTCCGTTGCACTTCTACCTATGGGGAACTCTTAAGTATGTTGTATACCGTAGAAAACCGGCTACACTGGCAGCTCTTCGGGTAGAAATTGAAACGGCAAGTGTTGCAATCGCTGAGGACACTTCCGCAAACGTTGCTCAATCAGTAGTTCAAGTACTAGGAAGTGTATCGACGCCGATGGTGGGCATTTTGAGCAACTGTTGTAACTAAAAGTCTAAGATGATTAATGCTCATTATTTTCTGTTTGTGTGAACTCAGTTTTGTGAAGTTAACACAGTTTTTTCTTTGCTAAAGTATGTATACATTTTTGGCACCCTCTGTATATATAAATCTAAAGTCATAATAATTTCATTCACATTCACATTATAGTCTTCTTTCTGATTTGACACTGCTAGTTACTTTAGACTTCTCATAGCATACCAGAATAACCCAGTGGAATTTTCTGAGCGCCAAAGTATACGAGTTGATCCCCTAATGATCTTATCCCATCAACACAAATATCAACATCATATCCATTACAGATTTTAAATTTTGCTTGCTGTGTTAGAACTTTTTTTATTAGTGAAATGTGCTAATTTTGCAATATTACTGAATAATAAACAATAGTAAGGCATCAAAGTATTCTTTGCGGGTTTAACAGGACCTCGTCAAATGAACACGATATTGCGTCTTGGTATTTTTCCGGATTTCGTAGGAGACACAGATGACCATCTTCAGCCGTTCTTTCCTTTTAATGTGCATATTATTGGAATAATTTGTAACTTCTCTCTTGTAAATTACATCTTCTTCAGAGCTTGGTTCATAGTCACTTTCAGTATACAATACAGCTTCTTTTGCATTACTAATTACTTTGTCATCAAAGATATCTTCCTCTTATGATTTCATAATCTCTTCTAGAATCAAATCATCGTCTTTACCAGCAATAAAATAGTTTTTGCTGGCCATACTGCAACCATGATATTAAGTAAATAATAGCCAAATCAAACTATTCCCAGATATTCAGAGACAAATATGAAAAAAAAATTACAAACACAAGAAAACAACAATATTTACTACAATTGTGTTACGTAAAAGGAAACGTGAGACATTGGACGACCCAAAGGGACAATAGCTCACAGATCATTTTACCCAAACATATTTTCATAAAAGAATGCTTCCTACCTTGAAACAGCTCACTGGATATGGGGGAAATAAGTCATACCAACATCTTTTTACTATAAAATAAAATTCCGCTGAAGTTCTGTATGCCCCTTCCATTCTATGGTATAAAGAGGTAATTTTTTTTTTAGTAAATAGGGTTGATTTATTAAAATTTATTGATTTAGGGTGAAGACTTTAATTTTTTTAAGTGAGTATTCTAGAATTCTATTTATGAGATTATTAATAGAGATTATTTTTTTAGGTTTGGATTTAAATAATTTAATGTTTTGAGGTTTTGTTGGCTATTGCATGCTAGTCAAATCCCACTGGGGAAATATTGACGTTTGTGAGCGATAAAGTTGGTTTCTTTTTCTCTTTCTTTAACTACATTTCACAAACGTTCATCTTTGTCTTCCCTTCCTCTTCATCCCATGCATATAATAATTACATCCAAAAACTTCTAGTTGGTGCATTCCTGAGGTTGGCAGAGCTTCCGTTCACTTTTTTTTTTACAAGTGATGGTTCATTGCCCTGGACTAACTGGATTAAGGAGGCGCGAGCGGTGAAGCTTAGTGTTAAGCATACAGACTAAAGGGATTCTGCTCGTGGTTCTGTCTGCACTGAAATTCAATAATCTCATTTCATTTCAAAGAGAAAATGACGCAATAGATCCTTGTTTAATGCCAGATCTGGAACTGAACATCTTGCGGCTGGTGGGTTTTAGCAAATGTTCAAGTATTGATTGGTCGGCTGGAGTTAAATTTTGCAATGGGTGGAATACAATATTCTTGCTCTAGAATACGCTTTGTATTTGCTGGCACTTTTCTCGTGCCGAAACCATTTTTCATCATCACAGCGAGAATCTGACGTGCCCCCTCTTCCAGTATAACATTCCACAGATTTAGATGGATTACAGTATAATGGATGAACATTTCTGTCTGCACAAGTAAATGTCAGCTTAGTTTTAAGAAGCCCTCTTTCACGATTTTCCTGCGATGATCGTTTTTCTTTCCACTCCCTGTTTTTATACCTTACACACATATCTGTCTGCTTCGCTTTGTTTCGGATGCTCTTCTGCTGTTGTTTTTACTGCTGTTTCAGCTCATTTTTCTTTCTTTCGCTATTAGTCTACCTCTCTTTAAATTTTTGCTCGTTTTAATGTGCGTTCCTTGCCAATGTAAAGTTTTTATATTTAATGCATCTTCTCTCTTTATCGCATTTTTACTTTAGGTTTTTTTTTAATATTTGAATTACTAGCTTCTAATAGCACTTGATTTCATACGTCCTTATTTTCTTGTCCTTATCATATTTATATAATCTATTATATCGCGCACTTATCATTGTTTCTCCTTTTTATGTATAATTTTGACATAAAAGAATAAATATATTTGTTTTCTTTCAAAACCAAGTAAAAACACGAACAAAGTGAGAGCATGCAGAACAATAAGAATGAATATATGAGCAGATCGTGAAAAACACTGACTCTAATATTAGTTTTTTTGTTCACCAAGCGAAGTTTTGTTTGTGACAGCAGCTAAGCGGACATAAAACGTGGATATCATTGTTGATCATGTTTTATAATACATCATACTCTACGTCATATTAATTCATACCCTTTACGGTCGCTGCTAGCACTTGATTATGGTTGTCCTGTTCGGCGCATTGTAAGCTAATTACTCACATTTGCATATCTTATTTCCAGAATATTACTACATACAGTTTATAATATTATGACGCAAATAGACTATGCTTTGGACTCTACCGCCAGTCTCACTTTCAGTAATCTCGTCAACAACTACACTAGTGGTGTCAAGCGCAGCGGTAATAACAGGTGATAACCATGGTCAAGAAAACCATTGTAAGCTTTGGTGTTTATTTACAAATTTAACTATTTATTCACTCACTATTCACTATAAACCAAATTTTCAGGATAATGGCATTAATTATATAGAAAGAATTAAATTTACTGCTTTTTAATTCGGTAATCAGGTACACTTAAATGCTAATCCTTGGTATTAAGAAGAAGCTATGTACAAATTTCAAAACATCTGCCTGGAGCAGTAGAAATTCTTCCAAGCCATGGCTGACCACCTTTAGAAAAAATTACGATTTTTTTGTTCTAATAATGAATCTGAATTAATCGTACCATTATTGATTCATTTGATACCGTTCTTGGTACCTATCAATTGTGTGAAATTAATTAGAATATATGTAACTTTTTATTTCAACTAGCTGTAAGTGTGTAAAAATATCACGAAAAGCAGGAATTCTTTCTTGGACAGCAGAGGGACCGTTTTTGGCAGACAATAGAGTAAATGCCTTTCTTTTGTTCATTGGAAGGGGGTTGCTTGCCCCCAGGTGGGTATGTTGGCAAAGAAGAACGCTGTTAACACCTGTGCTACCGTTAGAGTACGTTGAACTCTAACATACGATAGAAATTGAAATTGAACGGTGGACGAATCGCCAAGTTGTTACTTTCAGATAATCTGACTAGCCAATAATATGAAAGCAGCATGAATTCACCATAGCCTATAAGGATGTCTAAATCTATAGTGGATGGAAAACAGAGCGTCCCTGTATTACGTGGTTAAGCGAGTCTTATTCAGTATTAAGAACATGAAATCGCCCTGTTTGAGAATTTAGTCTTGGGAACTCGCACTGGAACCTCAATGTTCAAGCTTCACTTCTGCTCGGCGCTTCTTCTTAGCAATCAGAAAACTACTGTATGTCAAGTATTATAGCTCCGTGCGTCTGGCAACTGTCTCATTACTGCGATTCGAAGAGAAACGCCCTGTACGCACTTGTTGGTTAAATAAACGACGTCAACTGGCAGATAACAAGGTGTTCTTTCTCGTCAACACATCACCTTTAATTTCCCTCACTCAGCCCGACTATCAAGCCCCAAAAATCAGTAACATCCCTGTAGAACAAAAGAGGAGATTATTTAGTGGTGAGCTGTATTTGCATATAATCACACTCCCATCACAATTCCTCCCGCCACCAAAACTTCCTCAAATTTGGAGCCCAACGTAGGGCATACTCAGAGCTTTTGAAGCCTTCGTTCACGGGAGCACCGTCCAATAACTGCTTCACATTTCACTCACCACTGTGAAGGCCTATAGCAATTCCTGGTATTACACATTCTTACAGAATTTACTTTGTAGATTCTTTTGGTAGGAAGACAGTGATGAGTAATAAATTATAAGAACAAAATTAATACTGATTTTTCGGCATAATACAGCTAGATTTCCGAAGTTTATTACCGTAGCTTTCTCAAAGCTACCATAACTTCTCCAGGCTTTGTACAAAACTATTAAGTTGTCAATCTAAGTCTTGGTGTTTGATCGAGGGAGCTATCCTTGGCTTGATTTCTTATAATGAAATCAGGCGGGAGGTTTACTATGCAAGGACTGGCCACTGTTTAGACTGAGATTCTAGCTAAATTACTTTCTTTTCGCAAAATATAGGATTGAATCCCCACGAAGTCCAGTGGGGTCCTTATAGTTCAATGTTGTGTAGTTTATTCATTCTCTTTTACTTTTTTATTTATATTAATGTAAAATCATTTTATGTTAGTAGATGTTGTCTACAGCCTTTAATATAATATTATTTGTGTAAAATTTGGATCTGAAAGTAAAATTACATTCTACCTTACAAACTTATATTACAGCAGATGTATTTTATATAAAAGGCATTGCATACAGATAAAATTGTTGCTTTTTAATTTCTTTTAACCAGTAACATTTCATCAATTGACAAAGGTTAAAGTGCATTGCTCTAAGTATATTCTGATCTTCTGTTTAGGCACTTTTGTGGTGTTCTTTCTAATTTTTAACTTGAATGGATCACTGTAAAAACCTAGCGCTTAATTCAAATGGAGAGCAATCCGAAAGTCGTAATGCATTAGTTCCCTGCGTTAATCGTATAGATTTATATGATGGAAAATTAATCTTGTTGTAGCTTATTTTAACTAGGAATTCCACAAGCATTCAAGTAATTAACATTATGAACTGCCACGCTCTTAGGTTTCTTCTGAGCCATCCCTGTGCCATTTGGCATACAGATTATGTTTTAAAATTCTTTATAATATTTTCCAATAGCCTATTTCACTCTGTATACTTTAGCTATTTGCTTCGGTAATTCGTAATTCCCCATGTACTCTTTCGATTTTTGCGAAATTTTCGTTTGCTATCCAAATTTTATAAAACGTTTTTCAAGTTTTATCTGTGCAGTTCAAATGACTTTTGATTTATAATTCTTAAATTGCCAAATTTAAAATATGAAATTAATTGCGTTTTATATTATAAAAGTATAAGAAAAGATACAAAAGTAGTGTAGAGGTCGCAGTACTATAGGACTTTAAGTTATCGAGTTTGTGCGCTCGAATCTACTAGGCGTACCACAGTCGGCGGCGTCTTTCGACTCTCTTTATCGCGTTGAATGTCGCCTACTGATTCGGCTCCATACCGGTCTCACGGCAGTATTCATTCTTTTGCAAAGATGGTTAGAATCAAGAGTAATGCTTTTTGTGTAAACATTATTTCAAGTATGAATACAAATTGGGAAACTTCCT
Organism: Metallyticus violacea; assembly: GCA_030762175.1. Taxonomy (NCBI): domain Eukaryota; kingdom Metazoa; phylum Arthropoda; class Insecta; order Mantodea; family Metallyticidae; genus Metallyticus; species Metallyticus violacea. The sequence continues at coordinate 130,004,271 of CM060831.1, forward strand.
TCATCAATTCCTCTTTCCAGAACTACAATTCACGACATTGTGCGCAAATTTTAGGACACCAGTAAAAATCACAGTTTAACAGAGGAAAACTAGATGAAATAAAGCAAATCTTGGGCATTCGTCTACTAAGCTCCGAAAGTTGTGTAAGAGTTCGTTTTGAAACGTAAAGGAATATATTACCAATGAAAACAGAAATATTACAGTGACCATACTTAATAGCGTAAATTAGAACATGTTTCTTGACACAATTTACTTTAGCCGAGAGAGAACGACAATTCTATAAAGTAAATGTGTATTATACGTTTTAGGAAGCGGAGTTTCAAAATTTAAAACAATGGCCTGGTATACTTGATGGTATTTAAACCAACGTTTAAGATAAGAGTTAATATCGACGAATTTTTTGAGACATTGCAGAATCTTAAAGTAAGAAATAACTTAAATTAGGCAAAAAAAAAGATTAAATTCTGCTGAGATTACATAAAATACAAGCAATTAAAACAATGAGAAGAATGGGAGAGCAAAAAAAAAAAAATTACTGAAAAGGATCGGGGGGAGGGGATGAACGACTGAAAAGCGAAGAAGAAAAAATTTAATACAAAGCTCTAGGCACAGGAATATTTTATTGGTAAACCTGTTTAATAAATTAAACCTTAGGTTTTGAGCTCTGTAATTATGTTGTTAAAATGTTAAATTTAACTTAATTCTTTAATTAATTTAGTGGAAATTAATAAATTTATTAATTAATCAACTTGATATTTCAGATATCAATTATCAGCTATGAACAAGTGTATATTTCCCTAATCTTAAGAGAAAGAAGAAGAAGATATTTAGGCTTAAAGTGAACCAAACAAAATGCACCGTATGTAAAAGTACTATATACAAGTTAAACGAGAAAATAAAGCATACCGAGTGCGTTAGTATTTTAAGATAGAGTCAAAATGACCTCAGTGTTGTTGCTAAAGTTTGAGTTATACGAGAAGCTGTAACCAAGCAACATAAACGACCAGCACGTGCAGTTTCTGTCAAGAGAAATGTGAAAGGACAAGTGAGGGGGTCAAACTGGTGCTAAATGGGGCACGCCTCATTTGGTGCAGAGAAGTTGCACCCTTGCCCGCGCGGGACCAAAACCGGTGTCGGCGGGAGCGTAAATTGTCGGGCCCAGACACTTCCGTGGTACAATCCACCGTGATAAATGGAAAGCTAAGGGTGTCACACCCCTATCTGTGTCTCTTATATACCCCTCCGGTGCAGTAGATTACACCCTCACACTACCAGCTCAGCACTTTCAAACAAACCCACCCCTTGCTGCGAACAGTGGCGGCTGCCCTGGTTCCTTCACTTGGGCAACTTTCATCAGGGAAGCAATTAAAGAGACAAAAACTAATGAGTTGCGTAAGAGGAGAGAAAGTTTTGTATGCAAAAGTAAGAAGTTGGAGGTTGATGTTCTGCAGAAAAGCGGGGTAGATCAGTTTAACCCATACATTGCACCAGGTGTAACAAAATTACTGCTATTTTTTCGTGAGCACTATGTACTGAACATTGTAGTAGTAACTAAAATGAAACAAACAAACACTCCTATATATTATTTTTTCCCCAAAAGTCAAAGAATTTCTGAAAGGTTAATTATTTGCTTGGTTGGTTGATTGGTCAATGGGTCTAAAGAATTATACGACATTTATAAAGAGATCAACATAGTACAAGAGATTAAATTAGTAGACTAAGATGGGCAAGTAATGTTCAAAGATTGGAGGATAAACGGGACCCAAAGAAAATATTAGAAGGGATAAAGGCAGATCAAAAAGTCAAAAGAAGGATGCAGTCAGAAGAAATGCCCAACAGCTTCTCCGAATCCGAGTGTGGAGACGCAGAGATGAAGACAGAGAGGAATAGAGGTAAAGATTGAGGAACGCTAAGGTTGTAAATGACATGTACTAATAGAAGATCAATGAGTCGGCTTCTAATGACTGACGCTGAAGATTTACTTCATTTGTCTTCTAGCATACTTAAAATTACACATCATTACTGAGTTAATGAAATGGACGAGTGCTTTTGTAGCTTTCCATATGTAAACATTGCACCAATTAAGGTGTGAAATTCATTTAAATATGATGCCCTCCGGGTAGCTCGTTAAGGATTAAAAAATAAGGAAATTTGCACCGCCACAGTGGCCGAGGTCGTTTAGGCGCGGATTCGTGAGCGGGAGGTCTGGAGTTCGAATCCCGCTAGGACCGTCCCCCCTGACTTAGGTTTTTCTCAGGTTTTCCTCAGTCCTCATAAATGGCAAATGCCGGGGAGATACTCTAAACTTAGGCCTGGAATGTTTCCTTCCTTTAAAAAAATTCCCAATTTATTCATTTAATTTCATGTATCAACAGTGTCCACCGCATGTGGTGCCTCAGTAGTAAAAACGGGCGTTAAACACCATTAAAAAGGAAGTTAGCAACTGAGCGGGGTGGTACGGTCGGCAGTACTTTGAGAAGCCCCGGGCTCATTTTCATTGGGGCTGGCCATCCTGAACACGAACGTTTTGGTGGATTCCTCTGATTGCTTAGGCAAATGTTGGGTTGGATCTTTTCTTTCCAGGAAGCTTTCCGCTTTCCCGTTACATCTCAATTCATTCCTTTGGCTCTGTTACAGAGTAGAAAATGGCAGGTCGAGGTGGACTGATACTGTGTACAGTGTGATGAAGTCTTCAGCTTGAGAAAGCCTATTGCCTCAACGTGACCTCCGCCAGCTAGGAAATATGTTAGAGACCATTCACTGCATGTCTCACCGCTTCTAAACCCTGGCTTCCCCGTGTTCCCTCAACTTATCCCTTCCTCCCGGAGATCTACTATTATAAATGTAAGCACAAATGGCAAGCCCCTGAGCAAGGCTGAAGTACCGAAATGTCCTCCTGCGTCTCTACCAATCCATCCAAACTATAACTCACTGATGGGTTAAAATTTTGATGTTGACAAATGTGGAGAAAGAAATATTGAAGCTCAGAAGCGAACTTTAACTGGTATGCAATAATAAAATGTATAAATCAACATGCAAAGACTTCATATTAAGAACAGGGTGTTTTTAAGAGGATGTAACATTTAGTCCTAAAAGGAAGAGAAATATGAGCCAACCACGCTGTAGAAAAGACAAATGCCATCACCATGAAAATAATGAAAATGTGTTTAACTGCTACGCCTGTACATGCAGACTTTCGAAATTTTATGTAAAAACAGCCTATACTTACATCCTTTTCACTTCAGTGGCCAAATAAAGTCTTAGACGTATGTTTTACTTATAGATAGCAAACTAAAGTAGGAAATTGTGAGAAATTGTACAATTGCAGTCATCTAAGCAAAAAAAAAAAAAAAAACAAAACAAAACAAAACAAAACAAAACAAAAAAAAAAACAATGACATTATAAACGTCAATATATAGATAGTCCTGGGTAATTTCTAGGAACCAACAGGAAATATGGGAAAATCTTAACACCAAAAAATCTCTGAAATTATATAATACACTAAAAAATGTGTGGGGAAGAGAAAGATATATTGAAATTTGTGATAAGGTAGGAAGGGAAGAGTTGGCATGGCTAGGAACGGGAGTAAAATGTTTAAGTGGATTAAAAAATGAATACACTAAGGAGATATGTCCTATCTGTGAAGAACCTGATAGTAGTTGGCATTGTATACTAGAATGTAATCAAACCAAGTTTTGGAGGGAACAGTTCCTATCAGGAAAATGGGAAAAGTTACCAGATGAAATAAGAGGTAGAAGAATTTTAAATTTAAAACCAGATGAAAACATTAAGGAACTTGGAAAATATATAGGCAAGGTAATACAAAAATGGTTGTGAGTGTACTTAGGAAAAGTGTGTGAGAAATCGTGTAGAATTGTCAGATAGTGAAAGGAGGATGAAATGAGTAGGGGAGGAAATGAGACTAGTTATCTAATATAGTTAAACAGGATCCTTATACACCAATAACCAGGGTGTTAGAGTGTATAAGGTTCTAAGGAATAAGCAACTGCCAAGGATAGAATTTTGCCAGAATGGGTTTAATTAAAAAAGAAGGAAGGTTTAGTATTGTAGGAAATATAACTTAATAATGTATTGAATGGATAAATTATTTTTAATGTTGCGTTTTGTTTTTGGTTGGATGGATGGGAGCCCGGTCCTCTGGATATTCCAGTAGGTAGCTGCTGATGAACCGAGGACCGGGAGGCTGAGCTAATCAAATAGGAATTTTGGAATTTTTGATAGGGAGAGTAAAATATTAAAACTACCTTTTTAAAATGAAAACTTTGTTAAAAACGAAGCGTTTTAATTGCATGATTGGTGCTGAAGACCTTGAAGAAATTAGATGCCATCCCGATTATGAATTTGAACATGAGACACATACTGTGCTCTTGAAAACTTTGTAACATCAAGATAATGGGTTGCTTAACACTGGACAGCGAAAATACCTTACTGTTGGTAGGAGAATAAAATATGTGAATTGCATTCGGCAAGACATTGAGAATACTCTATAAAGATGAAAAATACGACAATTGTTCTGGGTCAATAGCATACGAAGAATTAGGAAATATGTACGGAGCAAACCGCAACGCAATGGGGGGTGGGAGTAGCTTTCTGTAAACTGTTTACTTGAAAACGGTTTCTCGTTGATATCTAAATTCCTGTCGTTGTGGTAGGGAATCGATAGAATGATATAACCAACTGATACATATCTACATAGTATAAATATTTAACAATTTCTTTTTAACAAATTCAAATTCACTTGCATATTGAAAACTTCATATCAGTAATGAATGAAAGCTCGAGCGTTTGTAAAATACGCACTGCTGTACAAGTATAAAATCAGAGAGAACAGTGCACAAAAGGTGGAAAAATATTTCGAAATTTCAACAAAATGAAACCACTCTAAAAAATAATAAGCACAGCGAACAAAGAAACGTAGGTAGTGGAATTCAGAACGCAATAATTTCTTTTGAACAGAGAGGAGAAACTTGGAATAAACAAGAACATCACGTATAGAAAAATAGGAGCAGTATGTAAAAATTTATTTATATCCTTAGCAATGGAAAAAACAAATAAAAAAATCTTGAACTTCTAGACAAAATAGGAATACATTATTAACTTGCAGGAGCGCAGTTGTCTTACTTTTTTTTTCTTGAAATAAGAATGATGAGGTAGCAAGAACCTATCTGAATAATGACTGCAAAGTACCACGTTAATAATGAAGTGGAACTAAATTATGTAGCCCACTCTAAGGGCCGGTTGCATAAAAATCGCTAATCAGTTTTAATCGATGTTCAGAAATGCTAATGCTAATGGTAGATCACGCTAATTTGGTTTAGTACTAAGCATTATTATTTTTCATTGAGTGGTGTTTAACGCCCTTTTTGCTACAAAGGCACTCATGCGGTGACACTGATGATACATGAGATGAAATGATATATTGGGAAAGGATTTTTTAAGGAAGGAAACGTTCCAAGCCTAAGTTTATGGTACCTCCCCGGCATTTGCCATTTATGAGGACTGAGGAAAACCTGAAAAAAAACCAAGTCAGGGAGGACGGCCCTGGTGGGATTCGAATCCCAGACCTCCTCTCACGAGTTCGCGCTTTAACGACCTCGAACACCCGTGGGGATAGAGTGCTAACCGAAGATCATCGAAATACGTTTAACGCCAGTGCCAAGTTAGAGGAAAATGCGAGGGAAAAGCACAATAATATCGCATCGAAAGTTAATTGTTTATGTTATTAGATTTTCTTTTATCTCGGTTTCTGTTACGTACTTTATAAGCAAAACGTATAGTAGAAAAAAGAAGAAATCTCGAACAGCATATTTTAAAAAGGAAAAGATAGAGACATCTTGTAGTCATGTGGGTCCTGTTGCAAGTCCATTCTTGAAGGGTTTTTGATGCCTTGTTGGGGTTAACCGGCAGTAGCAATAGTTTTTTTAATAGTGTTTTAGCGTCCATTAGTACTACTGAGGCACCGCAGGCAGTGAACGTTGATGATACATGAAATGAAATGATATATTGGGAAATGTTTTTTAAGGATGGAAAGGTAGTGGGAATATACAACAAAATTAAGTGAGCTGGAAGATATAAGTTATGGGACTGGGAAGGAGACAGAAGAAGGAAGAGCACAGAAGAAAATTAGTTAGCTGAAAGACATAAGTTATGGGACCAAAAGAAAATAGAAGAAGGAAGCTTACAGGTGTAGGTTCCGGGACAATGGCAAAGAAGAACGAAAATTGGGAAGAAACAGACATTGACAACAACTTGACAATGACTAGGGACGAAGAAAGAAGAGTGAGGGAAGGGAAAAGAAGACCGAGAGAGGAGAGAAGAGGGAAATGATAAAAGATCATAAATGTATCACTAACACTCAACACCAACTATCCAAAGAAGATCGAGAGAAGGTTTGACAGTCACTATAACAAACAACATAGTGCAGAAGGCAGAGAAAGAATGAAGACCGAAGAGGAGATAGGCACCACGAGGGAAGAGGAAGCCAGGGGCAGAGCGGTTCGAGGAGAAAGAAATGGTGGATAGCGATGGTGAAAAAGGATTAAGTTGTTAGTGTATGAGTAAATGTGAGTGATAAATTTTAATTGTAATATTAGATAAGATATACCAAATACAAAAGCATTGGAAAGTTTAGTAAGTAAATTATTTGGCGAACAATTGTTATACGCATAAATAAATAGTATCCAAATAATTAGTGGATGATTGGTATAGTGAAGTGAAGTGCAGTGTAGTGATAGATTAGAAAGTATAGGAATATACTTAAAGTGAAAGTTTTCATGTGCTAAGTGAACCAAGGAGAGCAGTGTAGAGATTGGTTTATGTATCCATATTATAAGCATAAGAATATATAATAATTAAAACTTTCAGATAAATAATGTTTAAAATAAAGTAAAGAGAAATAATGAGTAAAATAAAAATAGTGAATTTAGAAGATGGAATTATGAAGTAATAATTAGAATTTACAATTTCCCCATATGGTTACAATGAGGAAGGTTCTGGACACCAGCACTTTGATCATTCGGCTCCCGACGGTTAATATTTGTTTAGTTAGTAACAGATATTCATTATTTCACTGGTTCTCAGTAGATTATAATTGTATTTATTGTAGTAAATCGCTTATTAGATTTAGTGCTTTATTTTAAGCTATTTTATTTTGTTTATAAGTATAATTATAGATTATGACCTGTAAAAATTTTGTAGTGTTAATTGATGCTTTTAAATGATAAAATTTAATAATATGCGTCCCGGTATAGGTAGCTCTTACCTTCATTACACTCTTGAGTGTTTAAATTATGACCTAAAACAATTTGAACTAATCAACAACTATGCTATTTACTCACCATACACCATAAGTTTATACTTTCACCATTTTATATACCTTCGTTTCTGCCTTCGTTGTTTCCATACTTCCTCCTCTTCTCTTCCCTCTGTGGCTCTCCAATCCATCACCTGATCCCCTCTACTCCTTCCTGCATCTTCACACACCAATCACCCCTGAATCCTCCCTTCGCCGTCTCCGTTCTTCCCCTTCGGTCACCAGTCTGTCCTTGTTGTTTACATTAGTCCAGTGCCTATTATTGTTATTGTTAAAATCGTTAGTTTTATATAAACATGCATTACTAAAATCCTAAATCAATATAACGTAACTGTTATTGCTAACTCATTATCACATGTACCGATTTAATGTTCTGTCGGCCAGATTTAAAACTGTCATTGAAAAACTGATTATATTGTAACAATACAATAAAAAACTACCATTGTTTTGTCCAACTAAGTTTATGGGGTTACTATATAATCTTTGGAGTTAGAAAAAAGTATGAGAGTTATAAAAAAATTAGTAGCAACGTATTCGCCCCATCGCATTGTAACAAAAGAGGGATATGTCTTGCCCAGCTTTGATAAAAGAAATGAATTTCTATGATAGTTGTTTGCCATCTATGGTAACCAATTCAAACAATTTAATTTGTGAGAAACTAATCCTGCACGAGCGGTGATGTGGTAGCCTCGAGTTTGAGCTAAAGTTTTGCATTTCTGCATTGCAGTTTCCAATGCAGCATGAAATACAGTGATGTCTATTTTATCCCCTTCTCCTGACAGATTTACGGATAGCGTCCACAATTCGCGGTCTTCTGCTTCCAATAACTCAAATGCACGGAAATTCACTGGCAAAGCATCAGGTGAATTAATTAAGATGTTGCTGTAAGGGATAAAATCTGTCTTCATTTCACATTCAAACATATTTTATTTTGTCATTATTTTATTATTGTTCTTTTATTCATATTAAATGTTTATAAGGAACACCTATATTTGTTTCAGATATTTATAATATGGCACATATATACTTATATCACACATGAAAATAATGAGTGTGTAATTATTAAAATTTCAGACAAAACTGTATCAAAATATATACATTGCTTTTGCAATTTTAGTCAGTCATTTAGTGTTATAGACACATTATATTTAAAATGTATCTAGAAATAAATATTTATATCGGTCATATAGACCCGAGCAGATCAGCAGTGTTAAACAAGTTCAGAGTAACAAGTAGAATTACATTTTGAGGGGAGGTGAGTGGCACATGAGATCCGTTTAGTGTACGGCTGGTAGTTTCACAGAGAAACCGTTACGCCGCTGCTTTGTACACAGCATACACCTGGCGGTTTGCCAGAGGGTAGCAGTGATAAAAGCGAATTTTAATATACTCTTGGAGCAGGAGCAAAGTTTCGCGACATTAAACTCAATCGATATCCACAACCTCAAGTGTTGTTTGCTTGCATGGCGTATTTGTTTTGTGTGCTGTGAACTCATATTGGCTTAGTGCACGTGTTTATCAACTACTAAAGGGATAAAGCAATGTTGTGGGGAGCTGTGTATAAGCACGGATATAGTGCATGTGTGTTTATTCCCAAATGGCGTAATTTTGAAGGAAATACTACAATTCTTATAATATATTTGTTATCCCTAACAACCCATCTTCAGTCTCCTGTAAGGGATATTTGATGTTATAGTGCTAATATATAATATGATTTTGGAAGACCTCTATGAATATTCCTTCAACATTTATTACATATATTACTGTGTTATTATTATCGTCATCATAAGAGGGTCCAGAACATTACATCAAAGCATGCTTATAGTTATATTTCATACCTTTTTAATTTTAAATTAATTTTATTGTTTATACATTTGCATTCCATAAGATGCCTACACTTGCTTTTCAGCTAGAACATGTGAACAGTATAAAAACTTTGGAATCGGAATGAAAAAACGGAAAAAAAAAGAAGAAAGAAATTGAGGTCACCGCTGGACTCAAACTACAAATCTTTCGCATATCGAGGCGATGCGCTTACCATTTGAGCTACTATACCTTGCCCTACTATAGTCACGAATCTTCCGCCTCTGGAGACCTCTAAGAGAGATTATCCCTAAGAGGTGACTCAAAATGTTCGATTAATGACGGCTCAGGTTACATAGTTAATCTCCAAAACACAGAGGGGGGAAATTTGTGGCTATGTCGGACAGGGCACGGTAGCTCAGGGGGTAAGAGCCTCAGCACAGTAAGGCGAAGATTCATGGTTTGAATGCCAACCGTGACCTAAAAGGTTTTTTTTCTATCTGACTCTGATTCCGAACCTTAGAACATATCGCTTGTGTAAAAAATCAAAAGCATGTAAGTTACAAAAAAGTATCCACGTATTTGCGCACCTTCTATCACATACAAAGTCTTCATCATAATAATATTTACATGGTATTGTGAAATGTCAAAACTTCTATATAGAAGGTGTAAAAAATTCAAGACACGTTTAAATTTATATTCAATTTTGTATTTTAATATTCATAGGAGATTACTGATTATTTTAACGGTATATTAATATGCTTTCACCCTTTGACAACATGACAGATTTTCAGACAGAGTAGAGAAATAGTATTTGTAAAATGTACTGGTGTACTGATTGCAAAGTTTTATCTTTTAGACAAAAGTAAACTTAATAAATGAAAACATGTACTGACTGACCTAGATCTTTGTCGTTTTTTTAAAGTTGTCTGTCAGATTTTATAAATTTAGCTCCTATTAAAATAACTCCTATTTTTGTAATTTAAATACACGATTATCATTTAAAATACATTATGCTGTGTAAACATGTTTAGTGCCTATATTGTCACCAGGGAGCTGATGATCGATACTGTTGCATAGATCACAGAAACACACCAAAATTAATTTATGATCAATATTTAAAGTATTTTTACAATTTAATATGTTATTGATATACAAATCAAGAAAATGGTTTCTTGTTTCTAGAAGAGGTTTAATATTAATAATTGCTTCAATAGATTTAATAGGAATATACTGATAAAACTAAACTTGCAAAAGAAAAACAACAGAATACTTACCATTTAATATTTGTGGATAGCTATGAACAACGCCCTATTAACGTATCTAGTATGGAAAGAGAACAGGTCACTTTTGTTCTTTGAATTTATTGAAACTGGGTGTCTCCAAAATGATCCATATTACAAGATGAAGATAAATTGCTCATTTACGGAATTTATTCTTTCTCGTAGACCCAAAGTTTCAGGAGATTTGATGCTTAATGGCCTCTTTGCGGCGAGTGTTAACTAATTTTGCACCGTAACTTATCTAAATGCTATGCATTTTAAAGGTTTAATTAGTTGCCTCCCGTTGATACGAGACAGGAAAAGAAAATAGTGCACAAGTCGACTGGTGTTAAGCCCGCGGTGGTTTTGGTTTAAACAGAAAAACAATACTGGAGCAGAATATGACACATCATTTAAGCTAACAATATAAGACAAGCGTACATTTACTAACATGAATTAATTTAAGTAAAAATCAATCATAATTTTAAATAACCAAGTTAATTTATTTAATTTGAAATAGAACACTGGTTAAAATTATAAAATGCAACGCTTAGCATGTAATAGTAATACAAGCATAAATTAAGAATTGGCATATATATATACGAGATGTATAACATTTGGGTTGATAAATTTAGAGACCAGTTTAAAAGGTTATAATTAAATTCAAATTAAATAATGCATAAGGTATTGGGGGTGATAATTACGGAATGGAACTTAACTATTCCACATCCCAGAAACGGCACTACACGCGTTTACCCGCGCACATAAATTGGCAGACATAAATCCCTATTTAATCACAAATAGATAACTAAATGCATACTCATCCAAGTTGGTTAGAAAAAAGTTAAATTTATATACATATATATCCTGCGAATACCTAACTGAATATAAAATATATGTTACACACCTTCTCGAAAACTAGACAACAAAGTTGCACCTAAGTCACTATGCAGGCAAAGCCCTTGTAAGTTTATCAATAATAATAATGATACTTTCCTATAAAGCAATAAAGAAGAGCCGAAGTCATATGGTCAGCACAGTGGCACCTAAGGCGTCTGCTTACTAGACCGGAGCAAGTACTCCTGCATTAGTCCCAGAAAAATTCTTCAGCGGTGTTCAAATCAAACCGGAACCTTAATCAGCTAGTGATATATGCCTTAATTTACGTAACAAGAGTTACAGATGGATGTTAATTTTTCTACTGTGAAAAGACGATAAATTACGCCCAACAGAGTTGATACTATCTCAGTAAAGAAGAGAAATAAATTCAAATCTCTGGTCGTTGGGCTGTGAAGAGAGATAACAACAAAGCGGTGACGCAATAGAGATACCGGAAAACACATTCCGCTAATCGTTTCGTCTCTCTAAATGAGAAGTAATAGTCGGCCATTCATCGCCAGTACATAACAAAATGTACCCGCGAGAATCGATCCTGATGGTTCTAACGCAGCTGTATTAGACCGCAACACGAAAAAACTGTCACAGCCAAGCCTGTTTCGGAATGAGATACGACAATTCTCGGTGACGCATGTTGTCTCCAGGGAGAGGTCCGAGAGAAAAATGGATGTTCAATTCAAACAAATGATTCCATTTATATGTAGGCACGCATGCAGTTCTGTAATACCCAGATGGATGTATAGCACAATGGATGTGTATACCCTGCACTGATAAAAGGGCAGGAGAGCTTAAGGCGCAGAACGTGAACAGTAATATCCCCAGTTGGAATGTAGGGACATGTCTAACATGATAGTCATACAGGCCTAAACCACGTTGATCTAAAAGTTTCTTGTAAATAGGATAGAATGAGGGCATTTTAAAAACTCTTGCAAAACACGGCTAAACGTCTTGAATCCAGTAGGCGCTGGGCGATCAATATTAGTTTAAATGAAGTTCAAAGTATTTCGGCACCATTTTACAAGTAGGCATCGGAATTTCTAAGCATTAAAACCGGAAAGATACGAAATGAAGTTATGATGGTAATGCACAGTAGACAGCAGGTGGAAAGGATACAATAGATTATCCCTTTCCTTTACGCCTATCACTTCTTTACCCGTTGGGCCGTGGGCCATAGCTTGTGTTCATGCTTTGTTTATATTGACCTAGTACCTACTTAGTGCTAAGATAAGATTGCAGGAAACTTCTGATTGAGGTGGATCCATATATCGGAATAACCGGGATGTAGGCGGAAAAGCAATACAACAGACTTCATTATGTCAACCGATTCACCCCTACGTGTCTTCTTTAATGCCATCCTAACATGTTGTCAATTAGGTGTAACGCCATTCTGTTCAATTGAGCATTTCCCCTATAAGTCTAATAATGCAATTAGTTACCAATATACCAATATTCCTTCTTAGCGGTATATTTAACATGGTGTTTAGGTATCAAGCCCTCAAACGTCTCACATTTGTTTATCTGCCCAATAGTAAACTTATTTTCCTATTTGAAATTACTAAACATTTTCATTTCTTGATAATTCTGTACGCAAAAACCTCTGCCATCTAATATTACAGTGTCACTAGGGAAAAAAAAAAAAACTCAAAACATCTATGCAGCCTTTTGCTAAAGTAATGTACCTATGGTTTTTGTTCTCCCCAGCTAGTAATTAAAAATATGAGAAATATGTACATAATGTTAGGCCAAAAACAATAAATTGGACAATAATGCAAATAAAATTGAAATGTATGTATATTTCTTTAAAAAAATAATTTCTTAGTTTTATTATTTGCAATTTATGTGATTGCAAAAGTAATCGTTTGATTTGGAAGAGTTAATTCACACCATAACACATGACTGTCCCACCAACAATGTACGAGGCAGCAACAACAGTGAGGTTTTTTGAGCTGCGGGCCGCCCGAGAGCGGTTACTTACTGGGAAATGCAGCTGCCGCAGCTGGAAAAGTGGAGATACAGAAGTCACGTGTAAAGATAGTGTTTTTATTTTAAAATATTTTATATTACTGAAAATATAATAATAATAATAATAATAATAATTAATAATTAATAATAATTAATAATTAATAATCACTAACCTGTATTATGAAATAGGTTGTAAATGACGCCCTTTAGCATTAACAAGTTGGAGAACAGTTTTTCTACCTAGAACACGATAACCAGGATATTTTCTTGCGAATGGCCTAATCGTTTCCATACAAGAATCCGTGTTACATACGTATATCATGCATAAAGCCTGTTCTTTAGGTCTATATTTATGTAGTGGCATAACCAATGAAAAATTAGAACACAATTAGCACATGAGCGCGCAATCACTCGATTATAATGGTTCCCTCAAAATTATTACAAGCTGCTGCATGTACATGCATATTTGCATCACCATTGTCATCACCGACAGGGGTGGCCGAGGTTGTTAATGCAGGGGCTCGTGTTCTTGATTCGATTCCTGCCAGGAACGTCCTCCCTGACTGGAGTTTTTCCAGGTTTTCCTTAGTCCTCATAAATGGTAAATTCCCGGAATGTATCTTAAACACGACCGGGAACGTCTCCTTCCTTAAAAAATAAATCTTTTCCAGTTTATCGTTTCATCTCATGTATCATCAGTGTCCACCGCCTGTGATGTCTCAGCAGTAAAAACGAACTAAACACTAATATATATATATATATATAAAATTCATTTTACTAAGCATGCTTCATATCCATTCTTATCCCACCCGAGAAAATATACCCAAACTCTTAATCCTTTCTTACTAAGTTATCAACGACTTATACGATTTTTACTATCCGCAAAATACGGCATATAATTTGGGCAATTTTTTCCCCCTGTTTCTACATGTTTGTCTGATTTCTTATGCAATTTATTAGTGTTAGCTTAATGAAACATAAATCTAATTGATGACTATTGCGGAGCTGTTTGGTTGTAGAAGTGCTGAGTCCGGCATGGATAACCGAGGTTTAGATTTTCTGATGTACCGCAATGCTGAAAAATTAACCCTCAACAATTCCTTCTTTTGGATTTTAATCGAGTATAAAATGCTGTGCTCAAGAGAATGGTCACACGCCTTAAATATTAGACCTACTTTTTAAATGCGAAATTGTCACGACCATGAAATGGAGTTGGACTAACCCAGGTGTTTGCTATACTTCCCACACTGAAGCAAACAAAGTAAATAACGAACTACCAAGTATAAGTAGTTTTATTACTATCGATAAGCGACAATTCTCTAGCCCTGATATATGTAGTATCAGAAACACAGCTCTTGTGGTAGTAGAGCCTACTCTAATTTCAACTACATCTTGTCTCGATCTCTCTGCAGCCCTGTCCAGCTTTCTCATCTCCTGGATGTGTGGTTTAAGTCTGTCACTCCCTTACTGAGTAGCAGTGTTTAGAACCATAACTGACAACAACACGGCATCAAAGAAATTCAAGTTTGTTACAGTATCATTTTCATCAATGTTTTATACACTACCTAAGCCATTCTTAATTAGCAGGCGATTTTCAATTCTCACAGCAAGAACAAAAACGTGACTGCGAATTCACGTGCTCGCTACAAGAAAGTTATGAATGGGTTATCCGTTCTAAATACCCAAGTCATGTCCGTTAACTTGATGTATGAATGAAGTATTTTCACATTTACACAAATAAATTACTTTATTTTGACATTGTTTTTACTTCAGAGATATTTTATAAGTATCATTTTTTAAACATAAATGTATACTGTGAGAGTATGATTTGTTTTTAAAGTTTGTACTACAGTTTTATTTTCAGAGTCTAAGATTAGTATATTTGTAATCATTAGCTGAGAAATTCTTCTAAGGGTTTCAATGTAGGAAACTAGATGTCGCAATGCCTGTCTCCCTTTAACACTTAAGTTTCTATGGAACTACAACAATTATATAAATGCATGCAGAACATTCATTCCCACGCAGTAGATACGAACTCACCCCCCCCCCCTTGGCTCCTTGCCTGGGCTATATACGCAGAGACTTAATGTTCATTAAATCTTCTCTACAAGAGTTCCGTTTTGTACTAGATCCCTTTTGTCTATTATTTATACTTCTCTATCACTTTTTAAATCATTTTTAAATTATATACTTTATGCATTGGAGTGCTTTTCAGCAAAATGAGTTACTTTCGAGCATTAAACCAAAGATAATCTGACTGGTTTTAACTACACAAGGGTATTTCAATTGCTTATATTTGAAGTGTGTCATTTTATATCTATACAACGTTAAACATAAGGGACATTGAAGGTAGAACTTGACATGTTTCCTCATTCTTCCTGACCTTAACCTTACTCTAAGGTATTGTCTTCGCTTCACTGGAAGCTTCTAATGCATCACCCAAAGAAATTATTAATACTCTGGTCATTCGTTGAGTTGTCTACCTCATATACGTTTGTTTGGTGACACCCTATACTCCCAGATTATCTTCCCTGAATACAAATCCCAAGATACATATAAATAAAATAATACATTCTATGAAAGAAATCGCACGTTAAAACTGTTATAGCAATACTTTAAAGATAAGATGATCATGAACGTAGTTTGAAGAAAATCTAAATGAATTTCTGCCATATTTTACGTAGCTTTTCGTTTAAGGGAACTGATCTGGATGAGAAAAACTTTCAGAAGAACGTACGAGCGAAGTAAAAGGAAGGTGGGGTGGGGGGCACAAAAACACAAACGCCTACTTCCTACTTATACAGGATTTTATTTTCTTATATAAACGTTTTCCTTTCGCATAAAAGAATACAAATATGAAATCCCTAATTTTGATGTTAGAACTCGCAAGCGGAAAGTAAGCGATAAAAAAAGCAGAGCGAGGAGTAGAGGTGCGATTGTGAATACATTATTAGGCAGGGATGTATTTTGTCTCTCTCTCTTGTTTAATTTATTTATTGATGGCATCAACGGTACGTCGCTCCCGGAGGAGAGGGACGCTTCGGAAATTAACGACGCTAAGATCGCTGTGTTTCTGTAAGCCGATGATTTATTAATTAGCTCATTATCTGTTAAGGGTTTATAGAAAGGATTCGACAATTTTTTATTTGGTTGATTTATGGACGCTCTTTAACATCTCAAGTCATCGGCGTCCCATTCAATTCAAGGCGTGAAATGGCCGATAAATTTTGCCTCTTCTTTCAGGCTTGAGGTTCTTTATCATGCCGTACATCTACGACATGGGACCCACGGCTTTACTTCCCTTCCGAAGGAAGCCATACTTATGATTTTTACGGTTATTGTGATATTAAGATATTTTTTCTTTTAAAGCTGTTAAAATAACTAGCCGGAACGCGAAACAGCATCAAACCTGCCCACCATCTTGGCCAAACTGTTTCAAATTGGCGTCCAACAACCAAAGAGGCCAAAACTACAAAAGCGCTTCACAGCCTTTGCAAATATGGGGATTATATAGATGTTAATCATTACTCCAATGATATCGTAATTAACACTATAAAACAGCAAAGTAAATGTGAAGTTAACCTCCCAAGTAATTTCAAAGCTCAAAGCTACTTAACTTTAAATTTAGCTACACAGGAACTAATGCAAAGGGAAATACTTTCATGGATGAAGTAGATACTTTAGAAGAAAAATCCACGCATTCCTTCATGAGAATTTAGTCGTCTTTATCGATCAGAACAGCCATCCCTCTCGAACGAAACAATGGCAGGTGAAGTTAATAGAAAAATTTTTCTTGGCTGTAAATTTTCTATCCATATCGGTAATAGCAAGGCTCTCATTAAAACTTCAGGTTATCTTGCACCAGTAACCACGCCCTTTGTTATTTGTGCAGCTGGTCGTGTCTATAAGCGAGGCTCTGTCACAAGGCACACGCAATGCAATGGAACTAATCACATTTCCTATTAAAGCTGATGGTCTCTCTAATGCTTAATGTCTCGTTTAAGAGAACTTTCCTCGAAAATAGGTAGATGTTGTAGTTCAGAGGATAGGAATTTATAGTTAGCGTTTGCCTTTAAGATAAAGTATACTAAAATAATGCTAAAAAATTAATTATTCACAGCTGTGTGTGAATTGATGTTTTGTGCATTTAGATGTTGATTTTAAATTGAATTATTTTGGAAAATACTTCTTTACACCTTCGCTGTTTTAATCAAAATCACTTAATCGTTTAATATGTATAAATAGATTTAGATGCAGCATCTAGTGTTATGAAAATGATATTTATAGAAAGTTTGAAAAATTATTGAACAAGTCCGTTGCTTTAAATATTTTGGTTTTGATAAATGTACAGTAAATTTTAATAGGAAAATTGCAAAACTTACGTATGATGACAGGATATAAATTGACTCTTATGAAATAAACTAAGAAAAGAAATTATAATAATATATGACATTTTTAAAAATAAGAGGTAGCTTTAATTGCGCCTATTTTCTTTATTTTTCACATAACTTTACATACTTTGAGTCTGGTTATTACACAAGAAATAGAATTCTAAATATTCCAAGTGTCCGCCATTTTCTTCTGTACAAGTAACGTCGTTTCTCTGAAGAGTTTTAAATCATGTTGAATATCTGCGATAGTATTTAGCGATGGAGTCCTTCAACTTAATAATTGTCGTAGTGTTTCTCAGAAACACATTTTTCTTCGGATAGACCCACAACCAATGATACGCTAGGTTAATAATGTTTTTTTTTTTTTTCAATGGTGTTTAACGCCCGTTTTTACTAATGAGGCACCACAGGCAGTGAACACCCGTGATACATGAGATGAAATGATACATTGGGGAAGACTTTTTTTTTTAAGGAAGGAAACATTGCAGGCCTAAATTTATGGTACCTCCCTGACATTTGCCATTTATGAGGACTGAGGAAAACCTGGAAAAAACCTCAGTCAGTGAGAATGGTCCTAGCAGGATTCGAACCTCAGACCTCCCGTTCACGAGTCCGCGCCTTAATGACCTCGGCCATCCGTGTCGGTCAAAAAGGATGGTGAAAAACTAGTATCCATGTTCGTAATAACATTGAAAATGCCCAATACGTGTTTGCAGAGGTAGTACTATTTCTTTTACAGATAGAAATGAATAAATACATTTTTGCTTACTTTGAAGGATCTGGGATTCCCATATTAAATAAACTCATTGTCATGATGATTAATAAATCCCATTTATTATGTACTAAACCAATGCCAGAATACCTAAGACTGTGAGATAAACGGGAAATTAAGTTACTTCTTTAGTTTAAAAACACCCATATTATCAATTGACGGCCATGTCAATTTGCGTATATGGTAGCGAAAAGTGGACTATAACAAAGAAAGAGCTACATGATGGAGACATTAACTTTTTGGATATACTGCAGGTTATAACTTATTGGATAAAATATATAAATATGGAACATAGATGTCGGAAAATATTAAAGTAAAAATTTAATGATACAATCATAAATACAGCACGTAAAAAAACTATGAAAAATCAATGTCGAGAAAAGTATTATAGACTAGCTGGAAAGAGAAATCCGGGAAAATGCTGAAACCACCATTCATGTTCAATGCGTATAGTGAAGAAGAAGAAGAAGAAGAAGAAGAAGAAGAAGAAGAAGAAAAGCTGTTTTTCATATAATACAATAATGGCCTTACAATGAATAATATACGATAAGATGAAAAATTAAAAAATTAAAGACTCTAATTAAGCAAAGAAAATGGGTAATGAGTAATTAGTATAAGGTATTTGGAGCAAACTTTTCGTTATAGATATAGCAGCTAAAACATTTCCAATACTTATTAATTTTTATAAAATTGAAATAATAAATTATTTCCAAAATTAATACCAACATTTAAATACATTTTATATGTAGTGTCATAGATATTTCAACTATATATTTATACTATATTTAAGAATTATCCTACAAAATTGAAGGATTTTTAAAAAATACAGAGAATTTAGATGCAAACGGTGAATTTAATATAACTTGTTTGGCAAATGTTTTCTTGTTTCTATTTGCTCACTAACTTTTTGAAATGGATTTTCCATTCTGTAATAACTATTTTTGTATTTTAAATGTTCATTATACTTTACTTATTGTGTAAAGTATTTGCAATTATAAGCTCAGATTTTTAAGCCTTGAAACTAGGAAGGACATTAGTTCATGCTTATATATGTTTTTCCTAAGGAAGTAGTTAACCAACGTTCTGGCATTGAGTTGACAGGAAACTCGTTACCTCGCCTTACTCAGAACGATATCTGAAGCTGGTGAAATCATGGTAAAAACTAGTAGGTTTGTATTGTGAAAAGTTGTTTGGTAAAATAATACTCGTATATAACCGCAGAATATGTTATATAGTTAAATATATAACTTTACATTTATCTATAATTCGCATATATTACTATAGTACGTCGTCAAGTTCAGGGAAATTGACGTTTTATAGAGCTATATATATGCACCTCGTAGTCTTAGGTAAATACGCATTTTATTTTCACTGCAAAACAAACTCGAATGTTGTTCTATTTATAGTGTGAAATTAGACTAAAATTGTGTCACTGAGTTTATTTGAATCTTGGTTATTTGTAACAGAATGTACAAGCTCTTCAGGTTTGTAAAAATGATAAATATGAACAATAATCATATAAGAAAGGTTTCCGAAAATGTTTTCTTTGTTAGATACTAACCTTCGTGTATAATAGACGGTTTAAGTTACAACGAAGAAAACCTTTTAATTAGTTCGTTTTAACTTAATTGCCATCAGCCCTTATTACAGCAGCGTTCTAAATATCTGTTATCAGTCTCATTACAGACATGGCAGCCCCACTCCATCGATTGTTGCACCTGTTTAAAGACTCCCGGCTGAAAATGTTGTTCTTCCGAGCTCGAAGCAGCAAACAACTTAATTTCCATTACCGCAGAAGAAGGAATCCAGTGTAAATAAATCATTATTGAGAGATGTGCGCAGGTGCATCGTCGTGCTACTAACACGCACGCTGTCGAATTAATTCGGAATACGCTCCAACAACTTTGGTATTATAACTACCACTTTTAAATGAAAGAGGGGGGTTGCTAATTAGTAATACTGGGTGAACTTTTAATGCCCCCCCCCCAGAGATAAAAAATGTTAAATCGGGAGAATCAGGAAATTCCTCTTGAAATAATCTCCATGGAGCACGCGCTGATTCTGTACGCACGTATAAATGCTCTTTGGGGAAGAGAATACTTATATTTCCCCATTTCACTTGATATACTTTCACTCAATACACTGTACTGCGTCGCCTAACAAATATGTGCTATTTGCGCAATATTTCAACTCACACTGAAGCCTGGCGCAGCGGAGGGAAAATATAATCTCCGCCTCCGCCGACATAGCGTTGCTGGCCGGTCCCGCGGTTGCGTCATGCATTGCTCTCCCAGTATATAGAAGCAATTTGACTAGACATGCAGCATTTACGGACAGTGGTGTCGGGAAGCTGTTCATGGTGATAGCCTCTACAACCTAAAAGTTTATAATATTGCCAAGAATATATTCTGTGATTGGAGGTTGCCTGCGCACAAAGTCACGTGTGAGCAAAAGTAAAAGCGAAATCATTAAGTCTTACGATACATGAAGCAGTTCCAAGTGCAATATTTGAGCTCTCCTCAAATTAAAAGAGAGAAAACTGGGTTTTATGTGCTATAATACTATTCACTACTCCTGTATGGTTATTGAATTATGTTAAAATTATGATTTGTGGAACCATAGATATAGATTTAGTTTAAGATGTATTTTTTCCCCCTGTTTCTGGTCTTAGGCATTAGTTTCAGAATCCTTTTTTTTTTTTTTTTTTTTTTTGATTGATTTATTTAAGGACGCTCTTTAACATCTCAGGTCATCAGCGTCCCACTCAACTCAGGGCGTGAAACGGCCGACAAATTTTGCTCAGAGGCCTCTCTTTCAGGCTTGAGGTTCTTTTTCGTGCCACAAATGTGCGACACGGGACCCACGGCTTTACTTCCCTTCCGAAGGAAGCCATACTTAGGATTTTTACGCCCGAAAAAATCCATCGGTCCTGGCCGGGTTCGAACCCGCGTTTTGAGTATAGGAGGCAAGTATGGTAACCACTACACCACCAGGATCGACTTTCAGAATCCGATAAACAGATGTTCTCTAGTTCCTACATGAAACTTGTTTTGTCTATCTCCTAGAGGAGTTGCAAGTTGCAGCTAATTATATTACACGGGAAGTTTCTGTAATGAGGAACACGTCTGCCTGCACAATCCCCTTCCCCCCAGGGGTCATTAGCAGCACAACTTGAGGTCCAGTGTCGGATGTTACGCAGAAAAAAATCTGGTGTTCTTACATAAAATTGGGCTAAGTGTCATGCCCTGCTGTTCCTGGGATCTACAGAATAGTTTAATATCCGAAATTTTAAAACCATTGAAAACATTTTCCAGTATTATAACGTGTAACGGAGCTTCACTCTACAAGAAAAATATACAGCACAATTACAAACGTAAAATGAACATTTAGACGTTATATGTTCATATTAATTCCTCCATAGTTGACAAAGTAGGCAACAACAAAAAGATATAAAGGTAATCGCATCTTTGAACAATGAACGAAAGAATTAGAACACTTTTAATTAAGCTGGTAGGGGGAATAACACCTGAAAATTTCGTGGCGGTTGTAATGCTGTACTAAATTTAAGTCAGATGCATCATATGAACTGAGTAAAGTTTTGTTTGAAATGATATTCCTAATTATTACTTGGGAATTGAGGACCTACGATGGCGGCGTGTCCCAGGGGAGTGCCTAAGGCGTGTACCCTGGGGGCCGGTGGGCCGTAATCGCCGTTGTTGGTAGGGAGGGTGGTGGCTACCTTAATGCTGGGGTGACTCACCTCTTAAATACGAGTAGGTCTAAGCTAGTATGACCTATCCACCAGTGAGAATCTGGAAGCTAAGGGAACTTAGCGCGCCTGGGCGACGCAATCTCTGTAGCCGAAAGGCGGGCCGGTTTAGGAAACAAGGTACCGTCCTAATGCAAAAAACCACCGGGTAGCACAGACCTCTGTGTTTGTACCCCTGGACCCAGGGCCTAGTAGTACCCGAATAAACCTATATAGCCCAGTGAAGTGGGATTGGGGTTCAACGTTGTATAAATGCAGCGACATTGGTGTTTGCTAGTATTTTATAATAACGAAACGCTGGTGTATCATAAATAGTTTTTTTCTGAGATGAGAGTTAGTATCACGTTGTAATGACTTGGTAATTGACAATGCGAATTACTTCTCGATTTGTTAAGTTAGCCGGGCGATGGGGAGTCATGTGCAGTGCCGTATCTCCTTTCCCACTTCACCTTCGGGAACAGCTGCGTCGTCTTCCTGGTTCCCGGTAGATCCTGTTGTTGTTTGTTAGCTGGATATTTTCAGATTTTTTATCTGGGGCGAAAGGCTTGAAGAATGAAACTAATTAAAAATTACATCAATAGTTGAATAACATGTGAGGTTTATTGTAGTCCTCGATAAGTACAATTCTTGGAATGAGAGATTGTTGTAATGTTAAAGCATGTAGAGCGAAACGCGAGACAGACGTGATTGTGTATGCATCTCTTCTATAGCAAATAAGTACGACGATGTTTCTAAGTCTGTTGAAAAGTATTACAATATTTAATTTTATTTCGACTCGCGCGTATTTATTCCCTAATATTTTCAAGATGTTTTATATTTCTGTTTAATTATACTCGCGGGTTGATTCAAGTGAGGTAATTATGTATGCGAACTGAAATAGAACTTGCGTCTTCCAATGATTGACGATAGATTTATTACTACTGATTACACGAACTGCTTTCCACAGGGATGTTTCATTGTGTAAAATTCGTTAATCTAACATTGATGTTTGGTACGTCTGTAGGGTCGTTACAGACAGCATTATTGACGTTATTAAGCGCTTGCCATTTGTCAATTTTCTTAACTTGATGTTGCTTCTATCTCTGATTGGTCAATTCATAATCTTTAGGGTTGTGTATGTGTCCTGAAAGAAATCGTTACGTATAAATACGTGTGCATGTAGCCAACAAACAAGTTTTAAGTACACATTGTAGGAATGCGTACAAACTTACAAACATGAATGAAAATAAACCTATGAATCCAATACAATTAAAATGAATATTAATAATGGGATACTGGGTTTTAATCGCGGATTTTCTGTTTCAACAGCTTACCTTTTAATCCTAATACAGTGCGTTTAGTTTGCCCATCTTTCCTCCCGGTGAAGTGTACGTAATGTTTGTATTCCGCACATCATCCTGTTGCAGATTAAGAGCTGCGTGGAGAGAGGATAAATGTGCCTGCACTAAGTCTTACGTGTAAGACTTTAATTCCTAATCCAAGTAACTGCATTTAGGACTTTGTAGAATAATAATAGCTGAGGTGTTTTCTGTAAATATGTTCCAATGCTTGTAGCTAGAATATACATACAAAAACTTAAAATAAATTTGTAGCATCGCGGTGTAAAATTAAGATGTCTCATGCTATTTTTTTTTTTTTTTTTCATGACCTGACGTTTAATTTCATCATTTTCCAAGAATATTAAAACTTAAACACTTCAACGATAGCTATAAAACATTTCAAATACGTTTAAGATAAATTTCTGTGGTATAATTTCTTAAAATTTTCATGCATGGCACTGATAATAACAGTATTTTCAGAATTTTTATCGCATGTTACTATTTTTGTCGATAAAAGACCATAGAGTTTTAAACCAAAAATAAATGAAAATATGAGCGATTATGTTTACCATTGTAGCACCTTGTCGGTCCTGGTAGTGTAGCGGTAACCATACTTGCCTTCTATACCCCAGGTCGCGGGTTCAAACCCGGCCAGGATCGATGGATTTTTTCGGGCGTAAAAATTCTAAGTATGATTTCCTTTGGAAGGGAAGTAAAGCCGTGGGTCCCATGTCGTACATTTACAGCACGATAAAGAACCTCAAGTCTGAAAGAAGAGGCCTCTGAGCAAAATTTGTCGGTCGTTTCACGCCTGGAATTGAATGGCACGCTGATTATCTGAGATGTTAAAAGAACGTCCTTAAATAAAACAAATCGAATTGTAACACCGATGTATGCCGGGATAGTTAAGACCCAGACTAGTGAAAGGGAGATCTGTGATTCGATTTCCGGCGGGACCATCCCCTCTGATAAGGTTTTGCAGATGTTACTTTTTCTTCGTCAATAGTAAATGCTAGAGAGGTGTTCTAAAACTTAGTGCTGAAACTCTTTCACAGTTGGTAAAAATTTGTACCATACAGTGCAAATTTGTGGCAAGAGAACATTGTTGAACTTTCCGACGCTGATTATAAAAGCTGCAAAGAGAAGAACCTCACCATTAGGAAGTCGCATCCCTCAGTTCTACAAGAATGAAGTCTAAATGCTTAGTGTTCCATGTCAAGAAAAAGCTACTCGTTAAAATCTAGCAACACAGAAGTCTAGCCAACCGCACAAGAACACTCAAAGCACAATATATCGTACAGTTCATGAAAATTTGACAATAGAACAGCATCATTAATTACCTTGAGAGACAGCATAACAAGGATCGCTTCAGCAATGTCAATAATTGACAATGGCGGCAAGTAGCAATTGGCGGTTTCTCGGGATTAGGCTTGGGGCATTTGGACGATACATACCGATCCAACTTCATTCGGGAAAATAGAGATAAGTTCTTCAAAGAATTCGTGGTGGTTGCAGGCAATTGTGTCGGAGGAAAACGCAATCTTCTCAGAGTTGCGGGTAAATGCAGGCAACTGCCACAAGAACGTTATAGTTCTCATTTTGAGGAAGAGATTCCTCCGTTGAATGGTGACGACATCTCAAAAGTTTGCATCTGCAAGTCACCTACTACCACTAAAGCTGCTGAGATAAGTATACATGTGACACATTTTAAGTAAACTTGTGAAGTCACCAGATATGTCATCCAGGGAATTTTCCGAATTTAATTTGTTGAAGCTAGGCATCACTGAGTAATCTATCAGGAGGTTTGCGCTATCACTTCTGTTCCTGCTCTGCAAATAAGCGTTCTTCAACGGAAACTGCGTTTTAGAGCACAACTGTGCCACATGGAGTATAGACGGTAGTGGCGAAAGCAAATATCTCAATGAAATAAGAAAGGATGCTCTCTCTTAATAACGTGTGACATTCTTTTATACAGAAACACGATTTGATTCGAAACTAATAAATCAATTGAAGAAAAATTTCCACAGTGTATATGTTGAATAAAAATGTTCGTACCTTAGCTCCTGTAAAATTATCACTTAATGGTAAATAAATTGAAGCGCATTTTTTATCCATTATTTATAGACAACTCTTTGCTCTAGTGTATCGTCTTATGCTTCAGTATATTTAGTAGTTGACTGGGTACGAGAACTGTACCCGTCGTCTACTTTAAAGGCGGCGTTTGGTTTCACCTAATCAAATGCCAATTTGAATCTTGTTCAAAGATTGCTTTTCCCCGTTCTGCTGTTCCAAACTGTTTCCCACATTTTATAGAGAACCTTTGTGTATATTTTGGAAGAAGGGCCTCCTCCAACCAAACCAAGTTCGCAAAGTGGAATGCCTTTGAGCTCTTTATTAGATATCACCAGCTTTTCAATACTCAAGCATTTTCCTGCCCAAATTCTTCGACGCTCTTCCCTATTCCCAGTTCCTTTCTCCAATTTCCGCTGTTGTCTTGCTTCAGTGATTTCTCTTACCCATGTTACCGGCATTCTCCTTTTTGCTGCTAATATCCAATCTAGTGTCTGTTTTGGCAGTTTGTCTTTCTCTATTCTCCGAATATGCCATGCTTTTTACTTTTACTGTTGAAATAAACAATAGGATTTTGATCGTATAGCGATTTCTCAATGTCTTAGTTTATTATTTTATCCTTTTAAAATAGTATTTCAGTTATTTTAGGACGCTTATTTTCATAGATGTGACACAATTACTAAGACCCACCCCCCTGAAATATAAACATAATATGATATGTATGTTGCTAACCTAATTATAATATTTTATCCAATTAGTAATGTAGATATCATGTAGATGTATAATATTATATAACTGTAACATGTGCCTTGTACGTCAACATAAAGAACGTCTCTGGTGTTTTTGTCATGGTAGCTTGGAAAGACAAGAGGGCCATAAAACCCTATACAATAAACCGAGGATCGAGTGGCATGCTACATTTAAATGGATTGCCGTTGCAGCGTTAATAAACCGAGGGACTTTTAAATCCGTTGCAGCTTTGACCTCGTCATGCCGTTGTATTGTTAACATTTAAACTAGCCAATGCCAAGAAAATGTTTTAAACTTTCAAAAAGTAGTGAATGGTGCGTGTGGCAAGTGAATTTGAACCAGTCGATGGAAAACGTATATTTGAAATTTTAAAGATAGGTGCGAACCTTGCGAGTGTCTTTGTCGTTAACCAAACGATTGTTTAGTTTGAATTTAATATATAAGGAAGCGTTTGCTCCGCTAGGAGACTTAGATCACCTTAGACGCAGATAAGTACTACTTGACACGGGCATGCAGTTCTGATTCATGAGTTAGGCAGTTTTTAAGTTGATACTCAGTTTGCAGTTACGCAGTTCCGATACATCGGTTAAGTAGTTTTCAGTTACACGCGCCGCGGTGCTCATCTGTAAGTTTCACACGCGGCGAGAGGCACTTGTTATTCTGATTGCGACACAGGCACTCAGTTGTAATATATACAACGTGACACATGCAGTATACAGTTTCACTTCTAAGTTCCCCTTGCAGCAGTTAAGTTTGTATCCACGTGGATAAGTCTATCGTACGCAAAACACCAGAGGACGCAAAAGATTTTTAACATAATCTATTGTGTATATATGTATATATATAATGTCGCACCGCGCGCATATTTTTTCCATTGAATCCCCCGTCCAGTATTGTTGAATACGAATCAACAAAGTAGCAGAATTCTCCCTGAGAAATTGTTGTCATTGAAGGATAGGCAACCACATCGAAATGGCCATTCTCAAACCAGGGGCACTTAGCTGGAGCCTACTAAACCGTTCCAGATGCTACTTTTGACTGAATGTTTTAATATAAAGGACGTGCTTGCGATCCATATCGTAACTAAAGATTGTCTTTTTTAAAACTCTGTCACTCCACAAAATCCCATTGAACTGTTATCGAAAATGAATATTGGCATCTTTCAGGAAATTGCCATGGAAGAGTTATTCAACAATACGGGAGAACAGTAATGATAATTTACAAAATTCAGATTATATTTTGGAGAGTAACATTATGTATACAGAGGGTGCCAAAAATATATACACACTTCAAGCAAAGAAAAACTCTGTTAACATAACAAAACTGAATTCACACAAACAAAAAATGATGAGCACTAATCATTTTAGACTTTTACAGTTACAACAGTTGCTCAAAATGCCCACCATCGGCGTCGATACACTTCTGAGTACGTTGAACTACTGATTGAACAACGTTAGCGAAAGTGTCCTCAGCGATGGCAGCACATGCCATTTCAATTTCTTCCCAAAGTGCTCCCAATGTAGCTGGTTTTCTACGGTATACGGTACCACGAGTCTCAAATTTGCCTCGAATGCGTGCAATTGTAACTCGCGTTGGCGGTTCTGTTCTGTACACACATCTCCATTGCCTTTGGACTTCAACAACATTCTCGGTTTTCCAATACCACTTCAAAATTGCTTTCCGCTGTTCAAACGATAATCTTGGCTTCATTTTGTTGTAACAACACTAGCATAACGTAATGTGAGTCACATCTATTTACAGAACATCATACTACACATTACGGTTGTTTTTCGGTGCAACTTTGAAATATATTAAATAGATATCTACTGTGAAAGTGTGTATACATTTTTTGACACCCTCCATATATGTAAATCAGAATTTTGGAAAAAAAATCCTATTTCTAAAGAAAGAACTAACCGATATTAACCAGAAGATGTCGCTCTCAAAACACTTTAGTAACGGTACATTATGTGCTTATTTAAACATAAAACACTGGTAAATTACGAATAATAAAATCTTTTTAATTTTCTGTGATCTAAATTTGAAGAAGATTACTGATACATGTTTATTCTCCCTTCTTATAAAAAGAAACCTATTATAAAAGCCTTTGCCTAAGCAGGAGTCATGGTATACATTCTGCTTCAGCATGTCCAAAATTACATTTTTGTAGGTGTAGGTAATTTATAAGAACCCTATCGGACAATCTGAGAGAAGTGTGACAAGATAGCTCTTTTGTACAGTTTTTCATGCATATTTGGTAGTTTATTTTCTATTTCTTAGCCGTGCATTTTGCAGAGCTATTCTTTAATTTATTTAAACTGATAAATAAATATTTATATTATGCCATTTAATTCATAATTTTTAATGGCCTACAATTTTTCTGCTCCTCCCATCCAAAACTAAAATACCGCCCTTTATATATTATGTACGCAGTTTTCCTTTTTCATTATTTTCGTCCTAAAGGTAGCACTCCTCCCTCCCCGAAAGCAGAATGGGCAGCCACGGATACTGAACCTTTCTATGCAGGTTTTTCGTGCGCTGGTAAACGCTGGTTCCATCTAAACCACCACTCGTAAACATTTTCCTCTTGAGACAGACGCTTGTCCACGTGACGGCAGCGAAAAATACGACCATATTTAAATTGGTGACAGCAGAGGGAACAAGAATAAAAGTCAAAGAATATACAAGCGGATATCAGTGCCAAAATGGCACAACCTACATGCTATAGCCTGCTATTGCTTTACATGTAAATGCGACAGCATCTGTTTACAAATAAAAGCACAGATAAAAGGGGGAGTTATAGAAGAGAGGGAAACTGACGGAGATAAAAACATACATGCACAAAACAAACGTGAAGAAAAGAATGCAGAATAATGGAAAATAGCAATTCAGGTTCTATGCAAAACAAAGCAGTAAAAGGGCAATCTTGACAAATACAAGGATTTATAACATCAGGGCAAAATAGCATATAGCCATAAAGCGGCGTTTATAAAATGGCTTTAAACTTCAAGAAGAAGATCTGGAGGCGAATTTTAAGACAAGGCATGGGTGAAAATGATAAATTCTGTAGTTTCAACCAATCTGAGACTCACAATTTATATAAAATTGCCTGTCTATCTTCACTTAGGCACGGCGCCTTATTCACATACGAAAAATTTAACTTTTGTGTGCAGTAAGCAAGAATTGCATTATGCCTGTGTGGGAGCTTGAATGCCTAAATACAAAATAAATACTTGGAACGAGAGTATATTTCCTACTATTAAAATGAACTCATTATTAATGTTAAAAAAAATGCGTTTGGTCAGGGAGCGAACTCCTTAACCGCTCGGCTAATAGGTCGTAGTATGACAGATAAGCGCTGCCGGCTTCACCAAATTTCACCGAAGTTGGACCACTTTAGGAGTACATAGAACATTCTTCTTACATAACACTTCATCTCTATCATGCTTGGTTCTCTTA
Organism: Metallyticus violacea; assembly: GCA_030762175.1. Classification (NCBI taxonomy): domain Eukaryota; kingdom Metazoa; phylum Arthropoda; class Insecta; order Mantodea; family Metallyticidae; genus Metallyticus; species Metallyticus violacea. The sequence goes on from CM060831.1 coordinate 130,034,059, forward strand.
AACATTTATTTTGGCAATCGATATTAAAGAGAATTTATGACATTTTACAGTTATTTTATTATGTTTAGTTAGATACATAATTTCTAAAATGTGACACCATTTTAATGGTAAACTCAATTGTATTATGGGTAGGGACTTTACAGGTTCATTTCTTTCTTTTGTGTGTGTGTGTGTGTGTGTGTGTGTGTGTGTGTGTGTGTGTGTGGTTAATTTTTAAGTACATCCTATATTGAAATTAATGCAATTTGAAAATTAATACTTTCACATGATTATTAGTATATAAAATTCATTAATTGTTATGTTGACATTCTCTGAGATGTTCATCAAAATGTGACAGAAAGTTATTTACAAAGGCCACTTTATATAAATTAATAAACAAATGCTTCAGTAAACGCGTACAAAAGTATACTGGGAATGCTTTACTAAACAGTATTGAGGTTTAAACCTGTCCAATATAATTAACTTTTCCTATTTTCATTAAAATATGACAGAAAATCGTTAAGCATAATTTTTAACTTTATAATTTCAGAGTTTTAATTTATTTTAATATCGTTGTTTATTGATATAGGAACTGGGTAGCCACCAGCTTAAGGGAGATATAAGCTTAAACATGTGGGGGCAGAATCTGAAGAATGGATAGTCTTGTTATACTATTTGTTGACAAGTTTACTCTGTCTTACCATATTTAGTAAAACCACCGTGCCAGAGCGGCCTAAACACAAGTAAAATTGTCGCGAGGTCGTGCACCAACTAATTTGATTTATTTATTTGTTTTATTTACGGACGCGAAATTGCTGCGGACTATAAAGCCAAAACTTCCAGGACTGCTCTCGGATGGTGTTATTTTGCACTACTAAGTGCAGTAAACCAAGTGGAAATGCTGACGCAGCCACCTTACAACCCTGATATGCCTCTGTGTGCTTTTACATTTAGAGGGAATGAAAACGTCTTCTCAACAATGGTTCCAGCAGCAACAAAGGATCTCCTCCTCCACAGAGCCACAGGGAAATCTCTCAACGATATACTATTACTTTAGCTGAATCAATATTACGATAAGGTGTTTAATTAAGTTAGTTTTTGGAACATAAAACATTGTTAAGAAATAGAGCTATGGTGTGCTTTTGCTTCTGCCATAGTTATATGCATAAAGTTCTTCTTGTTAATCATCTTCTTTTGAAATTTCTTTCCTGGAAATCGGTTAGGCATTTTACTAATATTACGTGGAGAGGAGATATAAGCATTAGTCAATGCAGCAGTTTATTCCTTTTCTCTATTACGGCTACTGAGGCAAGGCATATGTATCAAAAAGCTAAACTCTAACAGCAACTATGTTGCTTTATTGTATTTATAATTCAGTGTCACTATATAGAACATTGGGAATTCATTATTTGGACTCTATATCATCAAAAATATATTAGATTAATTTTTATTTAAGAAGAAGTTGAAGAGAACGCAACACGTCAATAGCGTCAACTTCCAGTATGTTCATGATGTGATATAGACCGCTTATACATTCACTTCCCTCAGCTAATGGAAAGGGAGACAAAAAGGAGGAAACTTGCTGGTTTTCATAAGGCAAATAACGACATATTCATGTTTTGTGAAAGTTTTTTCCCCCGCAAAAGTGGGCGAGGATGTGAAAACGCAAAGATATAAAAACAGACTTAAAAAAGGGGCTGTTAATTAGTGTCGCATAACCATCACTCAACTCGACATGAATGGAATATAATCCAAGCACTCGACCCATTACAGAAATTTTCAGCCTCAACGTTTCTACAAAGAATACGTGTATCAGGTAACCAGGATTTTAACAAGAGGCAAAATTACACTGGTTATGCAAAATATGCATCCTCGTTCATTTGAGCGTTATTGTTTCAAATGCCATAGCCTCGTATGACATATAGATTGAGATAAAACAGGAACTAAGTAAATACGTTCAGTCTGAAACTATCAGTCATATGGATTAGTCGTACGTGAGTTTTTCACAAGCTATATGACTTCTCCAATTTTTCTAAATTCTTCTCTCCAACGTTTTTATGTTATGAAATTCCTTCATGATGCCCCGCTTATCACGTCCATCTAAATGTTCAGTGTATTATCAATTATCTGTTATAAATGCTCATGTGCACCGCCACAGGTGGCCGAGGTCGTTAAGGCAAACTCGTGAGCGGAAGGTCTGGGGTTCGAATCCCACCAGAACCGTCCTCCTGGCTGAGGTTTTTTCCAGGTTTTTTTCAATTCTCATAAATGACAAGTGCCGGGCAGGTACCCTAAACTTAGGCTTGGAACACTTACTTCCTTTAAAAAAATCCTTTCCCAGCTTATCATTTCATCTCATGTATCATCAGAGTTCACCGTCAATGGTGCCTTAGCACTAAAAAGGTCGTTGAACACTATTCAAAAATGCCCATGTGTTTATGTTTGATTAAACTTTTTAAATTTAGTTGTCAACTGTATAATTGAGTTCATTGTGTTTTTGTAGCAAACGTTGCCTTAATTTGCATGTAAAATATGTTTAGTTTCATAATTATTAATTAAATTTATCATTTTTTTATCTTTCATTTAATGCTTCACATTTTCTATTTAGGATGTCGATTCATGGCTTGTGTTTATTGTTTTTTTTTTTTCTGTGGATTCAGAAATGTCCAGAAGCAATATATTTCTGTACTCTGAAAAACCTTTTAGTTTACATGTTTTGCACTTTATAAATAGTTCTAGCCTGAGAGAGCATATAACCTGGAACATTAAAGACAATAATTAGACATCCTTACAGTGATTTAGATGTCCATGACTCCGAAAGAGAAAGTTGCGCCCCCCAAATATTTATAAAAGAGATAAAGTGCTTAGGCAGGTAGTCGCAATAGCACTGTGGAAAAATAAAGTTACAAGTAGAGTATAGAAAATCTGTCGGAGTAATTTTTCCGAGGTTTAGTGCAGCAGCACAGCAGCGCTTTTGGTTCCCATGAGTAGCGTCCCCTGAGGGAACGTTTAATGAAGGAGAGGATTTGCAGATTAAGTAAAAACACATTAACGCTATATGTTGTTTGAATATAGGCGGATAAATGTAAACAGCTCTGACAGTAAAAAAACAAAACAAAAAATGTCAATAGTTATGAAGTTATAGCTTCTAAAATTACGGCTCTGTATTTAATACACATAAATTTTAATTTCAAGGTCAGTTCTCGCTTTTATTTTGATAGCATTCAATAAAGAAATGAAATAATCAAATGGTATACAAAATTTAAGAGCTCCTTTGGCAAGCTTGAAATATTCTTACATTTTTCCATTCAAAACTTGGGGGGAAAATGTATATTTACTAAGGAATAATAATTTCTACGAATTCTTTTTTAAATTTATGTTGAACGCAACTGTCTAAAAACGGATTTAGTGTTCATATGTGGCTATTTTACTTCTTTTTATAATTTTTTTTAGAAAATTTAATTTTTTTTTTAAATTTGCATAGACAGGTACAATTTCAAAATTATATCACAAGTAGGTACATTTTCTCTTGAGTATAACTTTAGTCAACAGCGTCAAACAGAAAAATGCGTCTTTATAAATCCGTTGCTTATACCCCTTTCACTTGTTATGCTTTGCAAACTCCATTTCAAAGTGTTTGAATGTTATCGAAAATATCAGCAAGGAAGGCAGTAAAAGAAGTCAAAGAGAAAACAACGGTACGGATTTAGTGTTAGAAATTATGCATTTTGTGTCATGTTATTATCATATACATGTGTTTTGGTCGTTTTCTATATTATGCTCTCTTTAAGTAAAAACTGGCATTCCTTACTATCTTTATAATAAGTAATATAATTACAGATCCAAACTGGAGTCTCTCAAAAGTTGTTCGCGCTTTTTACATTTTTCGGAATAAGATTATAAACGAAACAAGTATAAGATGTTATTTGTTGTCATAATTTGCAGAAGCTTTTCTCCAAACTTTCAGGAGTTAGGCCATGTCTTTTGTATATTAAAATTATTTTAAAGGCAGAAAATGACGTTTCCACTGACACAACTGTGATAGAGCATACAGTATACTCGGATTTTTTCCCTTACACTCTCCCATTACAGTATTCACAAAAGAAATGATAAATATCTTTGAACATTATCTGAAATCGCTCCTAAAATCTCTTTGACATATATCTCAACAGTGGAAATTTCCCATTCTTCTGTTTCGAAAGGCTGCAAAATTAAAGTTAAAACCCTATAAAATAACTGTAGTGCAAGAACTTCAGCCGGGTGACTTTGCATCCAGCAGTAAATTCTGTGAATGGATTTTGAATAGTGTACATGATGGAGACATTAACCTTAATCCAATTTTATTTACGGATGAATCTTGAACCCACCTAAGTGGGATTGTTAACTGACAAAAAAAACCGAAAGTGGAGCTCAGGGAAACCTGATTCGCTTCACGAGGAATCCCTGCATCATCAAAACATTGTAGTGTGGTGTCTCATAAACGGAAAGAGAATAATAGACATTATATTGTTTTTAAAGATACAACTAATGGTGATAGGTATGTGCGGAATATTTAGCAATCTTTTTTCCGTGATTTAACTGTGAGGGAACTTGGGTTCGCCACTTTCTCACAGGACTCTGCATGCAATTAATGAGAATTAAGGAACAAAGAAATAAATTGGTATAAGAACGGTATGTAAATCATAAATATGACTGGTAAAGAGCCAGGCCCGAACGGTGGTATTATTAATTTTTTACATTTCTTAGCACAAATAAACAAAATAAAAATAAAACACAATAACGCCTCCATGGTCAAGTGCTATTGTCTGCGATTAGAAACTCCGTGGTCCTGAATCGATTTCAGGATCAATTCTTATTAGTTATGAATTATATCATTACTATTTGTCTCTATTTACTGTCCAAATATTCTTCACTTTGTTTAAATATTGCCCTATATTCCTACTATCTTTGTAAAACATTTCAGTTATGTTATATTTCTATCTTAAGTCATTTTTCATGTGTATTTGTATGTTCCTTGCAAAGAGTTTTAAATATATTAACTGTTTTCAATTCTGCCACCACTTGGTCTGCAAAAAATATTCCCGGAAAATGGATTTATTCCTGACTGGCACAAAATTTTTATTTCTATCAATTTCTGCTGGTACCTCCCGTTTCATGAAATTTATTTACAATCTTTGAATCGAACTTCGACTTGGAAGTTGAATATCAGGGAACCTCTCTCGAAACAATCGCCATACGATTCTGTTCGCACGCACGGTTACTAAATAAACACTCTTTGGGGAATAAAATTAAATAAAATTGACGTAATTAATACACTATATTATATCGCCTAATGAATAATAAATGCACTGTCACACAACACGCAAGAACTTGTATGTACGTTCCAAGAGTTAAACTCGTATTGACCTCCTCTCCGGCTCCCCGGCCGGCTTTGAAGAATGGGAACGAGACGAGAACTACCCAGTTTAAGGCCTCGCTCCCACTTTGATTTACTACAGCAACAACACTTTTGCTTAGTTAACGTTTGGTGTGTAGTCGAACATGCGTACATGAAAAGCCAAACTTGAATGAGCCAGAAGTGCATGTTTAAATGAAGCTGACAAAATCGAAATTTATATAGAGTTTTTCTTTTTGTACTGATATTACAAAAACAGATAACAAATTGCTCTATTACCGAAAGCATGGACTCCACCTTTCATTGCACCTAATCTCTCAAGTGTTTTCCATGTTGAACTAAATAACCTTACTGATTTACGTAACAATATCAGGGCAGGAATATATTCCTATATTATAATATTTTATAGCTTATACGGTTTTCCAAATAATAATCAAAAGATCGGATTTCAGATTAAACACATTACAAGCTCTGTGGAGGTTAAACACACGAAATCAAGATCTTATATGCAATAGTAAACATGGAGCTCGAAAATACAGCCACAGGAAATTGCACTACTAAGCTTGGTGTAGCAGACGTTGCCAAGCAACTGGTATTTGATACCGAGCGATCTAACTGATTTGCTTCAGCGCAACGCGAGCCGCTTTTAATCATGCCTCGCTTTATGAGGCGATGTTATTTCACGCTAAAGCCAATGCACCACAACACACAAATCCAGTTTCGTAAATGAAGCTAGGAAATCATGTACACATTTTAAAGCTCCATTACCAGCAATCAAACTGTTGTGATGGGGTATGCTGCGAAATTTAATTCTTACTCCATGTGCGTATGGCATCACGCGTTATTCAGACAGGGGATAAAAAAATTAATTGATATCACTTTGGAAAAATTGCCACGGTTTTTGGAACATAAAAATACAGTAAAAACCTCTGTCAACAGAAAACTAATTTATTGGAAACAACCAGTCAATTTTCCGTATATTTTATTGATTAATATTTTTATTATACAAATTTTATATAGAGTATTATTCATTTTTGTACTTTTGCCTCTAGAAATACATGTCTGTTTATTATCCGAAGTTTATTCTGTCCCCTTTATTTTGTTTAAAGGAGATTTTCTATTTTAAAAAAACCCAGTAACAGTGATATCTACTGTTACAAGTTAAAAGTTAATGTATTGTATTATTTGTATTTTATAAAAGTATCTATAAAATATATCGGAGTAAGAATCACATTTAATCTAATGATAAAACTCATGAAGAACGGTCCTTTCTACTGTGAAAAAAAAATATTTCGTGCAGCTTACATTAGAGAAAATTGTCCCTTTTGTTTACGAGTTTCAGTACTTACTCAAGTATTTCAGTTGCCAATTGTTATTGCTCTTATATATACACCTATATATCTGCTGAAAATCGAGCAGTTTTAATAGAAAATTTATCATTCTGATTCTGATATGGACTAATAAATATTTTAATCTAAATAACAGTCAATAAAGAGTATGAAAACATGTGATAAGTTAAAATTTATTTTTTAAAGCTCAGAAAATAAAGTAAAGTACAATTCTAAACAAAAATATATTGAGCCTAAAAGATAACTAAAATTTATCCTTTTAACGAAAAACACAAACATACAGAGCCGTCCATTTATACTTAACGCCTGGGGATGGGCAAAGTTCTGCCATGAGTGCACGCGGACAAACTGTTTAAAAGGTAAGGAATAGAGAATAAAGATATCTAGTACATAGATGAAGATGGTTCGTGAATTCTAAATACAAATTATGGCAAGGAAATTCAAGTTGTTGAATGTACAATTCAATATGAGAATTCTCTTTCTTTCGAACAAAGACTTCAGTTTATGTGTTATTTTCTTTCGTAGTTTTGTTGATGGGTGATTTTAGTCTCGTAGTTTTCCTCCTACAAACTATTTTCTTTAAACGGATAGGATTTAACAATCACAAAATATATACACATATTTAATGGAATATTGTTAATCTTCAACTTCAAGATAAACCACTTGCGTATGAATAAAACACTAATTATTCCAAAATATGCATTTTAATACTGTGTTCTTAATTTAAAATGCAAATTAACTTTTTTGAACTTTACAGCTGATATACGCAACTCACAATAATTAGCCTAAACGAGTACTTGTTCAAAATTATTTTACAATAAACCCAAAACAGGGAGGATGATTCTTTAAGAATATAGCTCCAATAAACCAGGCTAAAAACCGTACACAATGGCAATAAAAACTGCAACTATGAAAATATAAATATGAATAAATTATACATATAATAAATAATTAATTATTTACCCAGGTCACTGCTTTGGGCCAAGGTCTAAATTAATCAAATTGCAAAGAAGAAATTTGAAGTTGCACTTGTTGGAGGATATCGTCGCAGAACGATAGAACGCGAATTCCCATTCAGCCCGATGTTAACCTCGTCAAGGGCAAATCTGGAGCGAAAACGTAGTCACCTAAATACGATTGCCAACAAGAAGGGTGATAAAGAAAAGGATTAGAAAACCATGGGGCTACAAAATAGTAGCACCGAAGGATGGAAGATCTCGAAGATTCGAGAAGAAGGCAAGGTTTCTAACCGATTAAGTTCACACACTTTCCAGTACCAATATACCTATAACATCACAGTTCGTAATGATCGATGATTTTCTGAGTCATAAAAAGTATTGCTTAGATTTTTACGCACAATTAAAATATTTGCGTAGAGCATTTAGTATTTTGTTGTTATATAATGTATTTTAGGATATTTTCTTAACTTACTAGGTAATGTAGATTTCAGAGAAGTGAGACAAAAGTACATGCTTTAAACAGCTAAAGAACTATGATGAAATTGATCTTATTTATGTCCTTTGATAAATTTTACACAGCATTTACTGCACCTGTTGAGGGAGTAATATCATTTAAAGAATGTTAAGGAAATGGAAGAAATGCACAAAAATTATCAGCAACTGAAATATTGACTATCGCAAATGTACTTTACCAATATAGCATTAAAATATAAGTAAATTATAATAATCATAATATGTTAATAAAAGTTAAATACATAAAGTGTAGAGATTTATTTATAAACCTTACTCTCTCATAAACGTTTTACTTTTCGGCTACTAAGTATTCTAAAGTCGCCACAATTCCGCTTACCCTCTTTCTCATATTCTGTAGTCCGTCTCTGTAGTCTATAGAGCAACAGACCAAAACATGTCCAAGTGGTAGTGTATGATTGCTGAACCAATAAAGATTGGGAAGTAGAGGGAAGGGATAATAGAAGCAACTTGAGCGCAGGGGAGGGATCACCTAACTGCTATTATTGCGTCAAGCCGTAAATCCGGATCTGTTCTGCGATCAGGAGAGTGCCGCTTAATATTGAGAGCTTATAAAAATGATTTGCAGGTAGGAGCAGAACAACAAGAGAATGTGTTGATTTATAACAATACTGGTTCGGTTTGTGTAACGCCAATGGCCTTTTAATGAGATAGCTTTAAAACCGTTTGCTCTAACGTTGAAATAAAAGGAAAAGTAAGTTAATTCTTTTATGTCTACACTTCGGGATACGGGCAATGCCTTGAACGTTGTTGTGTTTAATAACACAATAACTAATACACCTGTCTTCTCGGGATTTCTTAATCCTGGTCTCCTTACATGTGTGAAAAAAGAAAGGCTAAAGGAGAAATACGTGAACACAGAGGTAATATTAATGGAAGAGTTTAATGTCTGGATTGGAAAAAGTGATGCAAATATTGGAAGTGATTGGATGAGTGGTCAAATAATGTCCAAAAAGAGAGAAGCATAGACAAAGTAAAGAGAAGTTTGTTGATAAAGGGTGTGAAATATTTATAGAATTTTGTATAATGAGAATATCTTCTGTGTAAGGTTTTTTTATTTATTTATTTAAGCACGCTCTTTAACATCTCAGGTCATCAGCGTCCCATTCTATTCAGGGCGTGAAACGGCCGACAAATTTTGCTCAGAGGCCTCTTCTTTCAGGCTTGAGGTTCTTTTTCGTGCCGTAAATGTACGACACGGACCCACGGCTTTACTTCCCTTCCGAAGGAAGCCATACTTACGATTTTTACGCCCGAAAAAATCCATCGTTCCTGGCCGGGTTCGAACCCGCGACCTTGGGTTTAGAAGGCACCACCAGGACCGACTGTGTAAGGGTGAAGGGAGGGGTAATAACTAAAGAAATTCAGCAAAAGAAAGGTCTCAGACAAGGTTGCAAGCTGAATCCAGTTCTATTTATTTTACATATAAATGATATACCAGTATAAATTGGGAGTAATGACAATTTTGAGCCAGTCATGAATAAATCCAAAATCCGGGACTATTTTTGCACGCCACTTAGGGGTAGCATCGATAACAGATAATAGATTAAAAATCTTTGTAAGAAATAGACAAAATTGATTAAGGTAGAAATATAACTATAACTGAAATGTTTTACAAAGCTAGTAGGAATATAGGACAATATTTAAACAAAGTGAAGAATAAATAGATTTGGACAGTGAATAGAGAAAAACAGTAATTATATAATTCATAATTAATTAGAATTAAGGAACTAAGAAATAAATTGGTATAAGAACTGTACGTAAATCATAATCATCAGTGGTAAAGAGCCAGGGCTGAACGCCGGTCATATTAATTTTTACATCCCTTGTCACAAATAAACAAATAAATAAACATAAAACAATAATGCCTCCGTAGTCTAGAAACCCTGTGGTCCTGGATTTGAATTCCCGTCACATCAAGTTGTCCGGTTAATGTTTTTTCGCAGTTTTCCTTACCCTATGAGGCTCAATACCAGATAACTTTGAGGGGCCAAGGACTCTAAAATCATTTGCACATTATTAATTCATCGCTACATACTACACAACTACACCTACAACTACAGTGTTCGCGTTCACAATCTACTTATCGACAAGACCAAGGCAGTCTAAGCGTCAATAAATATACAACATGAAAAAATACAAGAAATGACTGTCAGAGCGTTCTCCCGTCTTGATCAGTGTTTTTAAACTGTCATTCATTTGCTGCAGCGCCTACTCGCTTGCTCCCTTCTCTATCGGTAATAGCCGAAACTTAAAACACTGGGGAAACGGACAAGATTTATAATATTAAGTCAAATACCTAAGACTACTTACCTATGACGAAGAAATTGCACACAACAGCACTCCAAAGATGGTATGGTGTCATTGTATGGCCGTGTCCTGTAACAAAAAAGATGAAATTATTAAAAGGGGCATTAAAATAAAGTACTATTACAAATCTTATTTCAAATGCCTTTCCTTGTTAGTTGGAATAAAATGCAGCTACACAAATAATTAAGAATAATAGTAATACGTTATTATTTTACCATTTCGATTTTACAGCTAGGATTGCATAACGTTCGTAAATACACACTTCTCCTGAGCTAACAGCTGTGTTGTAGCAATTCACCGTGGAATAGCGTCTGTAAAAGGCAAAGAAACAAGAAAAGATTTACTTGGAGGCAATTTGGAAAGACTTGCTCTTTCCTGAGCGGATTAATATGTCTTCTCACGAGAAGAGACTGTTTCCAACTGTACAGTGGCGTGTTCCTTCCAGACATGCATTCTTCAATGTTGGATTTCGAAGGAAAAAGCTGACTTCAGAAGTTAAAAATAAATCTTTCATGGACTATATTGTATAAAATGGGATTTACGAGACACTAAAAAAAATTCTTCAGGATATAAAAATGCATTTTTCTTCGTAATTAACCCTTCCTTCAAAATGTAATATTTAGGACAGCTCTGGAAGAATTCACTTAAATGAACAGAAATGTATAATCCGATATATTTGATTTTCATTAAAGCTGAAGCAGCTCATAAAAAGTAAGTTGTTATTCGCCACATTTACTCCTTCGAGTATACAGTACAGTACTATAAGAAAGATAGTCAGTAACTAATTGACATTCATTTATTTTTAACTCTCAATGGACAGAAAACTACTGGTGCAGAAACTTTGTCTGTCATAAGAACAGCTTTAACTTACAATCAATAAAGTGTATTCCCTAATAAGGTTTTAATTTATTCTTAGAATTTTTCGGCCCTTGCGGGGTTTTGGAGAGGTGAATTGTTGTACTAAGGCAGAAGAAAATTTTAAATACAGTGTGTGCCACAACAGCACGCAAACTACACGCTCGATGGTAGTAGCTACTGCGCAACATAAAACCACTCTCCACAAACCTGGATAATTGTTTTAAGTGGGTAGTACAGAATGCGGCAGAAACAATGACCCATTTTAAATCGTGCACTATTGTTGCTCACGGCTTTTTAGAGAGCTCGTGTTTGTGCCATTGCGCAGTGCAGTTCAAAGCATTTTCTGTACGCCATATTACATGACTTTACCGCTCGCTGCAAATACTTGGCAGTCAGTATGGGGTACAGGGTGAATGAACATGCTGCGTTTGCAATTGAAACCTTTTTTAAATGTGGTGACTGAGTCGTAAGAATGCAGCTTTTGTTTCGGAAACATTTCGACATCGACCGGATTGGACAAGCTCCGTCACCAAAGGCGATTACGAGATGGGTCAGGTTAGCTCATAGAATCAATGTTTGTATAGGGGAGTTCTTTACCTATCGTAATTTGGAGAACCAACAATAGAATACAACTGTGTGTGTGTTGGTTATTTTTTATGTTTTTTTACTAACCGCCGAGCCGGGTGCAGAAGAATTGGTCGAGGAGAGAAGGGGGTATAGACATGCGCAGACGAAATCAGTTATGATCGCCAACTAGAACTATATTCATCTTTCACTGAAGTGTGTTAGTAAATGTTGAAGTTCACAAGGAATGTTGATTATATTATAAAAATTAAATTTTCACTTGGACGTCGGCTATCTCTAAGAGTAGTCGATAGTCATTGACTTTCCACTATCACTGTAACAATGTGTTACAGCGAGAGTTGCATATGTGTTTGCGTTTCACGTTTTCACGTTTTTCAGCAAAGTTGTACAGTTTTACAAATATTATTTTAAAAACTAATTTGGGTTCACCAACTCAACCACAATAGTTTCGTTTTTCTTTTGCATATGTATTTTAGAGTAACAAAATACATTCAAGCAGATTTACATAATATATCAAAGCGAAAATAGCAGTTAGTCTGTGATAGAGGCGCAAATGAAAATGGTTTTTCATTGACAATGTCTGGCAAAAACAAAGGCAATTTCCGTGAATCACAAGAATTATTTTTCATTCAGTTGAGCTCTAAATGTCACTTTGGAAATTATCAAAGAAAATGTTAGCATAAAGTCACATGTGTTGTAAACATTGGTGAGCATTTTATAGAACAGTAGGAAAGTAGTTCGTTTCTTTGCTTATTCTTCCATGTTTTAAGGTTTTTATTTCCCTGACTGATATACGATTTTAATGCTGATCAAATTATACACGAAGGAAAGGCGTTATTAGGTTGCCAGTCATTCAGGGCAAGCTATTTAGGAAAAAGAGCAGCATTTTCGATGGAAATATACATGAAGTGGGTATATCAGCCGTCAGCGATCTTTATCTAGATTGTGTTTTGAAGACACAGCATAAATTACACGGACGAAACAAAATTATAGGAACTGGGATATATAATTTTGAAATAGACGATTCTAGAAACATTTTAAATTTCTAAGATGTTAAATACTTCGTTTTAGGCATTTTACAATATCTTTTATATACATATAGAGTAAAGAAACATTAAGAATAAGTTATTCTATAAGTTTTTTAACATTTAAAATACCTAAATCACGTAATTTTCAGTCGAAAATAATTGTCTTCCCAAATATATATGTTCTTAAGAAACACACACAAAAAGGCACAAAGTAACTAACTATAAATGCATCGGTTAACCATAATACCTTTACACACTCTTCTGTAGAATGTTAATCTGGGGAACAACAAAAACATTGAACGAGAATGAACCAGCCAGTATTCCGGTTTCAGCACTTTAAACTCCTTCAAACAGTAAACCAAATTGGGAAAATGTGAATGAGATCAATTTTAACGGTGCGTACCTTTTGTGAACTTTAATGAGGCCTTCGAGTCGATGGAACTCATGAGCTTATCAAGATGACTAAATGGGGGGTAAAAAATAAAAAAAATACTCAATAATTTTTACAAACAAAGCATAGCAAATATTAAAACAGACATAGAAGCCAAATCTTTTCTTTTACAGAGAGGGTTCAGTAAGGGACACAATTTCCCCAAATTGATCAGTTGTGTGCTTGATGACGTATTTCGGAAATTGAACTGGAAAATAAATCATGGAATTAACATAAATTGTACAAAATTAACCAACGTACGTTTCGCAGACGACATCATATCATTTTCTGATCAGCACAGAACTACAATTTGCATTCACTTCATTTGTGTAGTATGGGAACTCAATTGTTGCGATCGTACCTTTATCCGTCTGTCAGTTATTTCATCAAATAATTGTCTTGCTATCGTAGGATATTAATTGTATAGTATAGTATCAAATGGAATTTGAAACTTTGTAAAAATCAGTGGCACCCTTTGGAGATTTTATGCCCTAGAATGGACGTTTGCAACCAGACACTCAGCGTTCCTTTATTCAAGACTGCTCTGTACTGAGTGAAAATATTTCAGTATTGTTTAATATAAACCTATATATATATATATATATATATATATATATAGGTTGTTAATAAATAATGTATATATGAATAAAAGAATGAAAATTGGCTTTTAGAGCAGGAATTGTCATTAAAACCGGAACCAAGTGATTCTCCAAAAGAAAGAATGAACAACATGTATATTTTATGATATACATATAGCATACTGGATGCGGGTTTTTACAATTAATCGTTTTGAAGGAAAGAAATAAATAAACAATTTTAATAAACAGTCAAACTATAAATCAAGTTACTGATTTTCGATGTCTATGCTGTAACATTTTTGTAAAGAATCGATATTCCAGGGATGTTAAATAGAGAACTATCATAATTTTTTAATAACATAGTTTTAATTATCCTCATAATTTTCACGATCTTCCCCAAAGTACTCCCCAATGCACCTGTCTCAGTTTTTTCTGCCAGACATGCTGAGAACGATATTTTGACAGGTTCTTCAGAATTTCCTCTTCAGCCTTCACCACTGCTTCTGTTGATGGGAGGTGTTTCTTTAATTTGGGGAAAAGATTTTTGTGAGATATTCAACAACACTTGCGATGTGCATTATCATGGTGCAGCACCCAACTTGTTGCGTACGATATGGCCTTGCAGAGTTTTCAGGATATCTCTGTAGTATTGCCCAGTTACAGTTATGTGTGTGTAGGTAGGATGTGTTTGTAAACCATTCCTTGAATATGGAAAAATAAGATGATATAACTTCCCCAGCAGAAGCAACTACAATTACTTTTTTGTGTGTGCGTGTTGGTAATGATACATATTTCCTCATAGTTTTGCTGTTTGTTCTCAAGTTTCAGAGTGTAGGCTTTAAAAGAAATGTCCCATCTTTCTGTAACATCGACTTCAATTGCATGTAATCCTGCACAGGATGGTCCTTTGGTTCAGGAATCCCAGTAGTCCTACAACTGAACGTCTCAAGTTCAACTTTTCAGTTACCAACGTCTAGGTGACAATCAGTGATATTTTCAGAATTTCTGAAAGCGTTGTTAATGTTACTCTACGAACTGCCTCAATGACAACAAAGATGTTAGAGCACAAACTCCAGTAATCTTCGGGCCCATCTTCCTTTGATATTAATTGCCTCCCCTTTTTAAATATTTAAACTATCTTAGAGCTGCTATAGAGTACATCAAAATCTCCATAGGCCTCCTATAACATTGCATAAGCCTCAGATAAGGATTGGTTGAGACGAAAGCTGAAATTCGGAGCAGCATATTATCATCTCCATTTTGCTGTTGGCAGAACTGGATATGTCTCAACTTGCATACCTTTCATAGGCGTAAACCGGAAGTAAAAACAATAAAACTGCACATGCATATTAACGTATGAAGGAGACAAAATAGAAAATTTAAATAGAAAGATTTTAAAGAAATTCTAAATATATAAAGTAATAGTAATTCCAGTATCTGATACTTGGGCACTAACATAAAATCATTTAAAATCAAACTTTTGCAATTAGGATATTTAAGATCTATCAGAAACTTTACCTTAAAAGTTAATATAAAGAATGATGATATTAGCTGTCACAAACAATCATGTTTTTTTTTTTCGACGAAATATTAGAACTTAAAAAACACGTGGAAATGAGCGAAAAATGTAAAGAACAGGCGAAATTTTATGTTGTGGTAGTAGTACTTGGATAAATACTTATTTACTTTTGTTTTATTAAATGTATGGACATTATTATTATTATTATTATTATTATTGTTTATTTATTGTTGGAGAGATGTCATACAGAAATATTAATAAATGAATTCCAATAGATAGAACTCGACAACAATGATCCACAGTTTTACTTGATCAACTGCACCAAAAAGACATGCTCCAGAACTTCTGTTTGATATTGTGTGGTACCATTTCGAATGGAAAGTTCATTAGTCAGTGGCGTACTGGTTCTTTGGTCACTCCATACATAACTTTGAAATTTTAATAGGTAGATCATACAAACCCTATCTTCACAATCTCTGAAATCACTACAGTGTAGTTCATCAATTGTCTGTATAATTCGTCGGTCCTGGTGGTGTAGTGTAACCATACTTGCCTTCTAAACCCAAAGTCGCGGGTTCGAACCCGGCCAGGATCGATGGATTTTTTCGGTTGTAAAAATCGTAAGTATGGCTTCCTTCGGAGGGGAAGTAAAGCCATGGGCCCCGTGTCGTACATTTGCGGCACGATAAAGAACCTCAAGCCTGAAAAAAAGAGGCCTCTGAGCAAAATTTGTCGGCCGTTTCACGCCCTAAATAGAATGGGATGCTGATGACCTGAGATGTTAAAGAGCGTCCGTAAATAAACAAATATAAAAAATCTGTATAATTCTGTGCTCATTTTGAGCCTCTCGATACAGTGACAAAAATTACAGTAAAATATGACTGCTCAGTTATAGAATGGGGCAAAGTTAAATTGCCCATTGTCCAGCGCTTGTATTACTCAAGATTTTGCCCACTAATTTCTCCTTAACTTTAATGCTGTGTATTCATCAGGGTATTTGAAATTTGTTGTTATCTCAATGCACACCCGTTATGAATCTTACGGAATAACAAAGATCTTCTACCTTCTTTATTACTATTTGATTCAAAGCACTATGAAAATACAAATAAACTGAGCTAGGACTTGAAGGAAAACCTGACCTTACAAATGCATTTTAAGGAGCTAGTAAGTTTCTAAATAATTTCCGGAGTCATTGTACAAACTTTAAAGATTGAGATTCGAGCTACTTATGTTTGGATTTTTACAGAACTGTACTAATCATTGCTTTAAGAAATTGATTTTGATTGACCAGTGTTCCAAATCGGAGCTTCCTATTTCTTTCCAAAAGTGATAAAAACCAATTATAAGTAATTAAAACCGTATTTTTGTGATTAAATTCACCAAAAATCTCATTTCAATAAATTCATTTGCGTGTTGATACAAGCGCCTAAGTTAATCGGAAATAAAATGGATGTAGCTGAGATCTTACGCAGAATGCAGGCACTACATGATGAAAATAAAATTCAATCATTAAGCTACTATCCGGAACGAAGTGGAATATACATTTTTATGCCCCGCCTGGGCTTTAAAAATACCAATCCTTTTAATTTTCCGTAGAAACGCCACTGTGTTGTTTCCAGAGAGTAGGTTATGGCCAGCCCGCCTGGCATGTGAATAAATCCCTATCTCTGAGAGCGAGAGAGAAAAAGCGACGGACGAGAATTGTCATTGCAGATAGATAGACTGAGTTTGGAGCGAATTAATAGGATGATAGTATGTATTTCTCAAGAGAGGGTTACTTCCCCTCTCCCCACTTGTAGAGCCACCGTGATTTATCGGTTTGTACAAGGAGCGCATGCATTGGAGGGGCAGATCTGCATGCACAGGAAATTATACGGCGCGAAGAGGTGATTTAGAGATGCAGGCGTAGAATGCTACAGCAGGTTCCATTGGCTTTGTACACAGTGAAGTCGCTAAGCAACAGAGAAAATGCAAAACTTTGCAAGATTGGCTGACAAAAGTAAACATTTCTTGAAAGGAGAAATGGAAAAGATACACCAAAATTGAAGAGACTAAGTAAGACCTTAATAATTGTACCTGATTAGAGCATTAGCCACAGTGGGGTTCTATACATAGAAGAGGCGACTTTTTCTTCAGAACATATTGCGCTGGTGGACTTTGGACTCAATTGATTCATTTTGCACTTTGTTTCGAAATCTAGTCTAGAAGACAAAATTAACGCCGTGTCTTTAGTATTTGTTCTCTATATAGCGAGAGTCAAAATGACATTTTCATTTGAATACTCCTGTATGTTTCAAAGCAGTACGATAGTTATATTTTAAACATGTTTTTTAAAATTATGCATAACATCTTTTTTGCCTATTTTGGAATAATTTTGTAAACTTTTGCTCTAGAGATATCTTTTTTTAATTATTTGATAAATAAAAACTAAAGATATCAGAATCAAAAGTACTATAAGCATTGAACATTTCGAATGTTTATTTATTCTTCAATTTATTTTTGCATTTAATTGCAATTTCTGCAAAAATGCACTTTGCCATAAAAATACATTATATCAGGAAATTGTAAACATATAAGCTTAAAAAATGTTATCAACTATAATTAACAAAGCAACAAATAATTTAATTAAAATTTTAGCCAATAAAAGTAATTATATTTTTAAACGTTTTTGGAAAT
Source organism: Metallyticus violacea (assembly GCA_030762175.1). Lineage (NCBI taxonomy): Eukaryota > Metazoa > Arthropoda > Insecta > Mantodea > Metallyticidae > Metallyticus > Metallyticus violacea. The sequence continues at coordinate 130,052,256 of CM060831.1, forward strand.
TATGCATCGAACCTTTTCTAGGCTGTTTTGGAATAATTTTATAAATATTTGCTCTAGATATATATCTTTTCTAATTTTGGTAAATAAATACAAAGAAGGATAAGATTTCAGAATACGAAAATCATAAACATGAAATGAATTTTTATTTCCTCTTAAATATAAACTTTCTCACGTTTATTTTGATGTTTAATTACAATTTAAGCGAAAACCAACTGTTCCATATAAATGCCCCTTATATCAGAAAATTTTGAGCATAAAAACTTTAAAATGTCACCAATTAGAAAATACTATGGGTATAGTTAATAAAGAAATAACTTCATAATTATATTCATAGTTGTAGTTTCCTTACTATTCACTGTGACTTCAATCACATGAGAAAGTGTTCTCAGGTACACTATGAACAAATTAGCTAACTATCTTCAATATATTTTGAGATAATCGATAATTAATTGCTGTCGGAGATAGGGCACTTTGATTTGCTTAATATTAATATATTTGTTAATAGAATTATATCCAAAAGTAACAAATCAATACAACGTAACTTCGTGAAACATTGAACTATTTTTCAGGTTGTTCGTTAAAAGTCCTGAATCCCATCACACATTAAATGAAAAATCTGCATAACACCAAGAAAAATCATGTGAATTTTCGAAATAAGAATGACTTAACAGAATATACTGGTTTTAATTTGTCTTCCTCCATTAATTATTACGTTTCTTTGGTCAGTGATTCTAATCTAAAATATTTCATTTTCAATGTCTGTTTTTTTAAAGATGTTACATCTTTTATCCATTTTTCGTGTAAATAAGTATAAAACCAACACTTAAATTTATAAATATGGCTTACTAATATGTGCAAATATTACCCAAAATTGTTATTATTTAAAGTATTTTGAATTGAACCTATCAATGCATTAACACATTTATTTGTTGCATATTAAATCGAACCCAGAATTAGAATTAAATAAGCACTGCTTAATAATTGACGCGACTCTTGTGATTTTAAAATAAAAGAGCATACTTTCATTTGTTCTATTCTAATTTTAGCTTATTTTGTCTGTTTAAAATGTATAATTAAATTCTACAGGATTGCGCCAAAGTAACTAAATAATCCGGCGCTTACGGAATAGCTGGGAAGAGAGTTTGATGTTAGTTCATCAATGATACATGTGCATAACACAGGAAACCTCGTGTTCTCAATAAGATATGCTTTGTGCCCCGAGTTGCCATATCTCTGCAGGAGATTAAGTACCGTTCCATAGCTCTGTGGTAACGACATTGCAATGTATTATGTATTAGTTGCTTAATGTACAGAGAATTCTAGCAGCTGTAGACAGTTCGTGGAAAGGCGATACGATCTAAATGTCAATTATCTGCTAGCACATTACTAAACCCCTGTGGGTCGAAGTTTGACTTCCCGCACAGGTTCACTGTTTGCGGAAGCTAATTGGAATCAACAAATATATAGAGGTGCCGTTAATTTTGGGGAATGATGGACAATGCGAAATGTTTTTTACACTCTACAGCGGTTTTTAGAGAGAGAAAAAGTGATATTATCCAGCGGTTCAACTTAGATGATGTGGACAGGGCCGGTATCTGGATCCTCTGTGGTGTTTCTAGGGTGACTATATCTAGACGTTTAGAAAATGCACTCCTTGGCTGTTGCTACCTCCTAGGAATAATTCACAATGAAAATTAAACATAACGTAAAAGCTAGATGCTATGTATTGTAATGGAACCATTCACAACGAATCACGTAAACATAAAAATAAACGTACAATTAGACGTAAACTTTGAAGCTCGCAAGGTCTAAGGTTTTGCGTCTATGGTTAACTTAAACTTAAGAAATCAATCAATCAAAACACAGCTGCTCTGTTCGTAGAGCTATATGGTAGAATTTATCCTTACACGGAGCACGGAAAGCAAATGCAACTCTTGCTGCTTGCTGCTGCTAGTCCCGAGTGACGGCGGAAAGAGTCGAAGTAATGACTTCCACAGATATAGATATAGATACACAGGCTTTCACGTACAGAATGCGTAATAAATTTACGTTTATGAATATTTTTCATACTGCAATCAAAGGAGATTTGCTACCATTACAGGGATTTACCCACACCTATCAATTTATATTTATGAAAAAACACTGGGTTCACCGATTTCTAGAATTTACTAAAGTTAGCGTTAGGTTGGAATCAATTGCGAATTCCAATAAAAGCAGATTTGCCACCGTTATAATATTATACCCTCCTAACAATCCTCTATCAATAGATTACATTATGTTCAACAAAATAATAATAATAATAATAATAATAATATTAACAATAATACGTGCAACATTTACACTGCTGCCATGCACAGTAGTTCGCTTTTCTGCACTGTCGCTCGGGACTTGCAGCAGCTAGCAGCAGGAGTTGCACTTGCTTTCCGTGCTCCGTATAAGGGCAAGTTATGGTAGAGACAGCTGAAGATTAGCGACAGAATGGCGTCAAAGGACAAAAGATTAATTGTATTATAAGAAAGCTATCCTTACTCATATCTTTCCAAACAAATTAGTTATTGCACTTTGCATAGATTTTTTCCGAATGTAAAAACATTGAGCGCAAGTTCTTCGAGAGGAACTTAAGCCATGGATCCCGTGTCATACATTTACGGCAGGTTAAAGAACTCCATGCTTGAGTAAAGAGATCCCTAGTCAAAATTACCAGCCATTTCACGTCCAAGTAATACCTTAGTACCACACTAGACGGTACCTGAATCTTTGGACTGGTCACCTATCTTTCTGACATCTATAGCTGCTAATTGTAACTAGTTCAAATGTTCCTTTGTTATTTATGTAGGTCCGTTACGACCCGGAACAGTCCTTTGGCCTAATCCTTGTTAAGTCCCAATTCACTAGAAGTTGATTGACATGGTATGACTGGAAAACTAGTGTTCAGGCTCTTTCAAAACACCAGGTTAATGTCACTTCAAAATAGAGTCTTGCATATTAGTTACTCGTATATTGGTGTCACAGTGAAGGAGAGGAAAAAAAACCGAAGTAATTAAGAAATAAATAAACATGAAAATGCAATATAATAACACACTATTAAGACCCCCCTTTGCATGTTTACTCACTTACTTTTGTACGTGGCTTGCATGACTACCCGTTTGTTTTGACTAAACAACACAGCATAAAATCATGAATAAACATGTGTGAATCACTATATATATATTATGTTTAATGCAGTATTTTGTTAATTTTAATATTTACCCCATGTTGTGGTGTTTATGTAGTGTGAAACTATAGACTTTTTAATAAATATAAAATACATTTTCATATTTGTTAAGAGCTCACTTAAAAATATGACTTTAATTATACATATCACAAAAATCTCAGGAAAACGTTTAGCTTAATTTCATGTATATCGATCTTTCCTTACCATATTATAAATATACACGATAAATAAATTTTATATTGCATATACAACGTACTACTCAAATTAGCAAACATTAACAGAAGTATATAAAATATATATTATTGTGTATCTATTCTCACTATCGGACATATTTTTTTCCCTTTCAGTATCATGAAAATCATAGACAGATTTTTATTTCCCATTCATCCCCTTTCTTATCACCAGTACGAATAACCCCCAGGAAAGGTTGATAGTAAAAAAACAAGAGTTTCATCTTTCGCAGGTTGTAAATCGCGTTACTATAGTTTCATGCGAAACTTGATTCCATAGAATCACTTGCCGCAGGTTGCTCTCGCTGAAATAGATTGTTAAGGGCGGGCTTGGTGTCCATTTTCACTATGGAAATGGCGTGAGGAACTTGAGTGATGGAGATGGAGGATGACGGATGACGGCCAGGGGAAGAGCTGGGGTAATTTGATGGAATGCAAATGGCGGTGCATACACTCTGACAGCTAGTTCCTTAAGGGGTACGCTTACTCAACACCTGCTAACAGTAAGGAGACAGAAAAAGGGAACAAAGATGTTGTAAGGTATCTTCTTACTCCTGTCCCTCATCAGTTCTTAGTTTTTGCCGGTAGTTAAAGAACTCATAACCTACTTACCTGTAGTTTGGGTGTAGCTAAATTGATGTTAAGTGCTTAAGGATCACGATACTTAGTTTTTAATACAAAACCATAATTATTAATGTTGGAACATTGAAATTTGTTTTCACTGGTATCGAAGAAAAAAAAACTTAAAACAATACAAAAAGTTACCTGCAAAGCAACAAGTGCAATAATAAAAATGTTGTACTGTTCATGCACATGTTTCTGTTGAGCCTCATACCTTCCACCCAATACCTTCTACCCTTTTCGTCCTTGTCGACGCACGAAAACTTTGTTACGTAGCCTTTATCCCATTGATTGAAACGAATTAATGATCAAAGGAGCTCGGAATCCTTGGTGCCTTAAGGCTATCTTACTTTCACCTTAGAGTATGGAAAACTCCGGAAAAAACCCTAGATCTGAACGGGAATTGAAGCCAGGACCTCCGGGTTAGTAGTCGCAAACGCTACCACTAGACCACAAGGCGGAGCATGTTTTATAAATGGCTTTACATTTCTTATATATGAGTGTTTTTTTTTTCTTTTATGTAATTGGAAAAGGTGTGGGGAAGCCAATTTGAAAGTGCTGTAAATTCAAGGTAACACTAAAAATGTTTTAATCTTGCTAAGCTGAAATTTTACAAATTGCATTAGTATGTTTATCTATTGAATGTTTTAAAAGGAAAATACTGTATTCTATACTTGGCATTCATTCAAAAATTATGTTTGAATTTATATTGCTGATAGCATCATTATATGACATCCATGTTTTTAAGGGCAACGTCATCTTTGGATTTCGGTTATATTCCTTGCTTAGTGTTAAATATCTTACAATATGTTAGAAAAAATTTATCTCATATTGGAAAGTTATCTTAACCCGGCATATTCTGAAGGTTTTCTTATCCAGACACTTTCTAATTTAAATTTTATTCTACCGTCCCATAGTGTCAAATTGAAAATAAAGATTTTTGGTAGCAAAATATGAGGACAAGTAGAAAAGGTCAGGATTTCATGCTAAATGATGGTAGACAATGACAGATATATTTTTCCAAATTGCTTTTCTTAACATGTTGAGTCAGCTAAAAACAAGTAACATTTTGAAGGAACGGAACCTTACTCGCACTTTTACAGGCCCAGCTTGTTAGCTATCCAACTTGCTCGAGATGATGTTTGTACGTCATTTCAGTCAGAAGAGAGTTCGTCCTTTTCCATTTATTTTCGCAAAGGAATCATTTGAATCATTTGAATCACTGAACGGCCAACATCAGAACTATATTAAATCATAACATGAATCTATTTGAAATTTTAAAATATTGCACGGTATTCTGTGAATCTATACGTGATTCCAAAAACTATACAAAATTGCGTAGGAATGCTATTTTTAAAAAAATAAACATCGCTTTCTCAAAATACTCACCATTGTTGCATGTTGTATGTTTGAACTAGTAAGTTCTCAATACTGTTTTCAACCAGTTGGAAAAATAAGTTTTGTTAAACTTTACAAATTAGTCGTTAATGACATTCTCCTTACATTAAAATTTCTTTCTGCCCAGCCAAATTTTTAAGTGATTATTAACTCTGATTCATCCTCCTCAGATAAACTGAAGAACTATTTCCGTCAATTTCTCGATTAGGTGTAATTCCATAAACAGATGCCCAAAATATGGGAAAATATAGCATCTTCTTGACTCAGAAGGAGAAATACATAAATTTATAAGTTCAAATAAATACATATAGTATTTTATCGTACATTCACCCCAATGTCGGCAGTTTTACCATGAACTCTTGCTGCAGGACGCCGATAGCACACACTGCGCAGCCCAAAAACTTAACCACCGCACTTACATTTCACAGAAACCCACTCACCCAGTGTTAGCTTCTTCTACGTGTTCCTTCTTTCCACTACTATCCCTCGCCCATAACATCACGTTATCGGTGACAAATGGCTAGTGTTATGTTTTCCTGAAGAACAGATTTACATACCTTGTACCATTAGCTATCGCTTAGCAGTCATCCATCATCATTCAACGTGCAACTTCGGCTAGCTGCACACTCGCAGTGCTCGCTGTTGTAAACAAATAGACGCGCTGGTGGACCAAACCACAACAATGCAGTACCTCTGGGAACAATAGCAGAACCCTGGGAAATCAGTTTGAATGCTTCAGTTCTCCTAATAGGATTGCACCTCCAACTAATAGGGTTATGCCTCATTGCAATACACTCTGCTTCCACTGACAAAATAGCAGCTCCAACATTTACCTCACTGCCAGGTGTGCTGTTGGTGTGAGAACATCAAATCAGAAAGTAATGAAAACAGATAACTTGAGATTAATAATAAATTGTTGAATGCTTCTGCCACTTGCGTATTTTGTCATTATCGATTATCCAAGATAAAGGATTGTTTGGTACTTAATAAGAATCTGAAAAATGGTGTTCTGTGATCTGTAGGTTTGTACTTAACTATTGCAATTACAGGTGTTTATACCATTCTTATTTGCTCTCTTCTACTAGTCGGTCGTGGTGGTGTAGTGGTAATCATGCTTGCCTTCTAAACCCAAGATCGCGGGTTCAAACCCAGTTAGGATCGATGGATTTTTTCGGGCGTAAAAATCCTAAGTACGGCTTCCTTCGGAAGGGAAGTAAAGCCGTGGGTCCCGTGTCGTATATTTACAGCACAATAAAGAACCTCAAGCCTGAAAAAATAGGCCTCTGAGTAAAACTTGTCGGCCGTTTCACGGCCTGAATTGAATGCGACGCTGATGGGCTGAGATGTTAAAGAGCGTCCGTAAATAAAACAAATCAACAACAACAAAAAAGTTCTCTTCTTATGGTTATAAATATAATAAAAATAGCTCTCAGCACACATTTTGGAAATGTTCCAACAGGTTTCTTATTTTTCATATTAGATAGAACAAGGCGTTTAGTTTCAATTACCAAGGAGAATTTCAAGTACTCTTATTTCCCGACAGAGGAACAGATGGTGTTAGAGGCTCGCCTCTAACACCATCTGAAAGCTATTTCTTATGCGTGAAACGGTTGATAATTTTAGCCAGGGATCTCTTTTTTCACGTATAGAGTTCTTTAACGTGCCGTTTACCCAGGACTTACAGTTCCTCCCGGAATATTTACTTATTTATCTACCTCTACCTCTTCGAACCTTCAATACAGAAGAGAGCATATTACCCCCCCCCCCCCCAGAAAACCAAGGCCGACATTTTTCATATTAAAGTATTATTATTATTATTATTATTTATTTGTGTATATAGGTACGCATGAAGTGTAACATAAATCAGCATTCGTTCTGTGTTTAGGGTTGGTAACATCTCTTGAATGAACAGTGCAGACGTTATTAGAGACCGGTTGAATTAACAATGGATAGGTTGCTACGATGTTTTCAAATTTGGAGATGTGACGATATCCGGCAGCAAGATGATGACAGTAAATATTTTGGTCTGTTTACCAATTTAATGAAAAATTTCGCTTCATGTGATGAGAAAGCAGAATCAAGGCAACAGAAATGGTTAAATTTTGCTAAGTGAAAAAGAGCAGAAATTTTGAAAATGACTTTTTTTTTTTTTTTTGGTAATATCAGGCCACATTGTACACTAAGGAAAGAAATACCATCGATTTTATGAAAGGATTTTCTTTAGCAGCATTTAAATTCAGACATTTTACATATTTATTCTTTATATACCTACAAAACTGATTTAGGTATAAATTTGCAGGAGCCGCAAAGTAATCAAATGATGAAGTTGGTCTATGAAATGTGTTGTGAGGGGAAAGTTATCATCATTTGCAGACTTCCGAGCATGTTAACCCAAATACTTCAAACTTTGTTTATTTTATCTATCTCTAATATATAGCCCCCCACGGAAAGTAAGAACTTCATCTCTGCAGGTTCTTTTTCGGTATTCTGTTAAGTGTTCAGTTTTTACATCCTTAAGTAATTTCTGGCAGTGGCATACTTTTTGTAACATTTTTAATAGAAAATTCTAGTGACTATTGTTTTACTTTTTCTCCTTGTAGTACTACATTTTCCTTCAAATATATCTAGTTATAGGCATATACGTATATATTCTTTTTCCCTATGTTTTATATCTGAAATTATTAAAACATGACAGCTGTTCAATCGGTCTTGTTATCATTATTTTATATCTTAAGTTATTTTTACTTAAAATGCTATACTATTTTTTGTTTTTTTATTGCTGAGCTCTTTTATTAAAACCATTTTAAAATCCTGCAGATTATTGACAGACCTTTGAAGAATATTCTCTGAATTATTATTGCTTATTCATCTGTATATAAATAATATTAAAACCTAATTTTAACTTTAAAATTTTTGTGCTGTTATCCCTTGCCATTTTAATGATTTCGTTTGTATATAGATTGTGAACTAGATGTTTATATAGATAAGTACCACACAAAGAAAGGCACAGCAACAAAAATTACACCTCTTTTATTATTTGTCACTTTTCCATTTATATAGATTTTTCAGTGAAAGTGAAATTAAAAATATATATTAAAGGAAAGTATAAAACACAACCTGAACAGTCGACCAAGGACGAGAACGTTCCACCTTTAAACGAGAATCTACACTGAACACAATTTAAACACAATAAAAACAAATATTTCCAGGACTTCAGTAAAATCTTGTTTCCATTTTAATGTCCTTTATAACCTATTTTTACTGCTGTCCGGCGTTACGTTATCCATTATAGTATTATAGTTCAAATATGAACTTTGTACAACTTTTATGAAGTGACAACAATTTTTTTCCATAACTTCCATTAACATATTTTTTGTAATTTATAAATAAGTGGTATTTAGGGAAATAAAATTTTCATAGTTTCAAAATTAGATCCTCCATTATTAAACTAAAGTTTGAGCAAGAAAGCTCATAATATTCTTGAAAGAGTGTTGTATTAATGTGGTGTGTTAATATCTTTGCATAAAACATAAATAGTATGATAAACTCTTTGTAATTGCTTCAGGCTTTTATATATATATGTGTGTGTGTGTGTGTGTGTGTGTGTGTGTGTGTCTGTGTGTGTACATTAACAGTAATTATAGAAGCTTTAAAAGAATAATACATCAAGATAAAGTCACACTTGAGATCGCTATATTTCGAACTCGTTGAGTTCTTCTATGGCAAGAAGACAAGTGTCAATCTTCTGTGTATCGACACCGATGATGGGCATTTTGAGCAACTGTTGTAACTGTAAAAGTCTAAGATGACTAATTCTCATCATTTTCTGTTTGTATGGATTCAGTTTTGTTATGCTAACATAGTTTTTTTTTTTTTTTTTTTTTTTTTTTTTGCTTAAAGTGTGTATACATTTTTGGCACCCCTGTATTTAACTTACTTTCTCTTTTGTTGCAGTTGAAGTGAACAATCATCTGGCAGTGAGAACGTCATCTGATAGCCAAAAACCTTTACAACCCTTTAAAAGGTTTGTAACATATTTGGACTAGGTTATGTCATTTCTAACTTAATGCATCATTTGGAGCAATTTAACTGTTAAAAGTTGCATGTTTCGAAAGCTCGATAACAAGGTGCAAATAATTAGTAATACAAACAGTAATTATCGTTATTTGAAGCTAAGAATAATAAACATAAACTTAATTTTAAACAAAAGCAAATTTGCAACACTTTCTTAAGGTTTGTTCTTGGTAACAAATGCTTAGGTGTAGCTATAATCCCTTATGCCTTTATTTTTTAAACTATGAACTATGAATTGTAAATTTGATTTACTGTTAGTAAACTTATTCGAAAAAGTGCTCACTCATGAAAAAAAATCCAGTCAAGGCTATTTGTTGACATAACTCTGAACAATACTTGTGGTTTATTTCTCTCTCAGAATTTCATGTTTAAATCTCAATTATTCAAGAGAGGTATTCGATTCATATAACACAATTTAGCATGCAAATATTTTGTATCACTCCAAAATAGATACTTTGTAGAGAGTTTCCTTGGTACTAAGAATTAAGCTGTGCTTTGTTTTGAAGATAAAACCCATGTTTTACCTTTTTTGATTTTATTCGTACTTATACACTTCTAGACGGCACGTTAAATACTTCCGCGGCTTTTAAAATATTTAAGGCTTCGCTATCAACTGCTTTTGTTGCTTTGATTATATAATTTTTACATTTAAACCCAATGATATATTTACTATAGTATCTCATTATGTAAAATAATGTAAATATGTTTAGAATGACAAACAAGCATAATTTTTTGCTAGATACAAATTGTAATTGCGTGGAATAATCCGTTTAAACAAAAGAATGATGCAACATGACAACTAAAGTATGTGTTTTTAAAAACCTTTGAATTTTGATCATATAGTTCTCCATATTTGGTCGCTTCTACTTCCTCCGTTTTTTGACGTCACATGAATTGTCTGATGTGCATTAGCCGGTGTTTTTAATAACGAAATAAATACAAATTATATAATGAAATTTGCGTGAGAAAACCGGCAGAAATCGAATGGAAGCTCGTATAAAACACCGTGTCACATTTAGCAACTATATAAAGTTTACTTTACATGCAATGGGCCTAGAATGTTATGCAAAACAAAGGACTGATGACCGAGTTTATTTCTTGCAGAGTAAACTTGTTAAAAAAGGCTGGAGATGAAACCCAAGGGACATGTTTTGATTCAGGCTACTACAGTAAATTCTAGAAAGAAACGTCATGAATGTTATCTAAAGATAAGCGAAATGTGTTTTATTTTCCTCAACCATTTATTACGACTCGCCCTACTCGAAAACCATTTGCGATAAAAATATGGGACTTGTACATAATCACCTGGAAGAAAATACTTGCACTTTCTTTACACGCGTTTATTTTCTTAATAAACAAATATATATGAAAAAATCTACAGCTGCCTTTTTTATATTTCGCAAACAGAAGGGCAGCGAAAATGTAGTGGAAAATTATGATCAGCATATACATTTGTTTATCAGAAGGGCAGGCGTAGATCAAAGAAAGAAAAGGGGAGGGGGGAGTAAATTCTATTTCTGAAGTTATTTAAAATATGTTTTCATTGTTACCCATGATAAGTTAATAAACAAAAATAAATACATTTAGTTCCTTCATGTGAATGAAAACTTAGTTTTCTTGATTATAATGGGACGTTTTGTATATCTTGACATCAGTGCAAACATATATAGCGCCAACCAATTTCATTAATGACAGAAATGAAAAACCTTAATTTTCCACTATTTGAGATACCCCACTTTATAACAAGTTGGATCCTTCGTTGTTTCCATTTAATTCCCTCGTCAGTGTTCCAAACGGTTGGATAAATTTCAGTGTTCTCCGATTTATGTTATTTTTTTAATCCAGCCAAATTTTAAGGAGAAAATTTTCATAATAACTTGATTGTTTGCCCTCATTTTCAAAGAACAGAGTAAGGAATTGAACAATGCTTTTTCAACGTTTGTTTTAGCATATGTCAGATATAAAGTATAAAAAGAGAGAGTAGAGAGTTTCTGTAGTACAGCTATAAAGGCATCTTATTACATGAAAAATAAACTTATTTTAACATTAAATCACCCTTAGCAGGAAATAAAAACTATTGTCTGCAAAGTGTAAGTTGTTTTATCTCTTGTTATGAATTAAGTTTATAAATTTTTGAAACATACCACCAAAAACTGTACCGTTCTTGCGTGTATACTGTTGTCACCAGTCGATATTTGTTATGGATTTCCTGGTATGCATAGCCTGGTCTTAAGTGTGTTGCCCATTGCCTGCAGCTTATTCCTTAGTGACAGAATTAAGGGTGGAACGGTGTAGCATGGCTAGTTCATTGAACTCTACTTTCTTTTCTTTGGTTAAGATAAAATAAAGAAGTTTAGAGGGTTGGGTATCTTCATATTTTTACATCTAGAAATTTTGTTGGGAGCTTCTGCACTGCATGTACCCAGTGACCCAGGTATTTTGTATGAGCATAAGTTGTTTGATTGTACATATTCTTTTGATTTTAAGGATTGTTTTATTGGCAAAGGTGTGTTTAATTGTTAGGTTTCTTAAGGTGCATTTTATAACGTTTTGTCAGGAAATGTACTCTGTTATCGCAGTAGTAAAGACCTGAAACATTGGCAAGAGCTTAAAATGTTATTTATTTCAAATGAAAGGCTTTATAAAATTCAAATGTTTGTAATTTTTTGCCTAATAGTTAATATACTGAATATAATAAAATGAATTATAATGCTTTTCTAAAAAACAAATTTCTTAAAATGGCCTAATAAAATTAAATGTTTTGTACTCAATCGATGATTAAATAATGGAAAGGTGGTTTGAAGCACAGAAGTGCATGGGCTGCGTGGATTTAGTGTGGGATCTTGATAGTTCTTTTCTAAGTTTTCCTTTAGCTCTCCCTGTACAGGTTTTTCGAGATGGTCTTCATCTTGGTTTCCTACTTGTGACGCACCGCAAAATTTAACCTCTGTCTGTTTCCCAAATCCGCATTTCACAGGATGGCATGCTTTGTCATCGCACGTGAAGGATTATGCATGCTCTAACATAAGAGGATTCCATGCGATTTCCCCCTAATACTGGAGCATGGGACTTGCACTAATTTGCTTTAAACATAAGTTTATTCACTTGTTTGGCAGACAGAGAAGCAGAATCAACAACACTCTTTAATTTAAGAGAAAAGCAGTACTTGATATTTGAAAAGTATAAATGACGAAACATATGTCAATATTTTATAAATAAAATCAATGAACGTCCTGGATATTGTGTATAAAAATAATACTTAAACATAAAAGAACAGGAAAAGAAGATCAATATTAATACTCATCTTTCTTTATTGTTTCTCATCTTTATTTTAGTTCGTGTTTCTCCTTTCTTTGCTTGTATTTTAAAGGGAAAGCTAAAGTTGTGATGTTACAAAAGTTTTATATTTCGAATGATTCATTATGAAAGTTTGTTTTCACATTAAAATACGCAAATATTACTAAATGCAAATTATCATAAAATTATTGGTAATATTTATGCTCTGATATCAGCTGTTACATTTGTTCTACTTTTTGATGTTTTTCCCCCAGCATTCTTCCATTGAAGTTATACGTTTTATTTTTATAGTCAATGCAGTAAGAACGCACTTTCTATAATTAAATATTTAGTTAGTTCGAAGTTCGTACAAAAACTGACAACTAAACTTATAATAATGCAGTTTTAAATATAAGTAGAATAAATAGAGTGTATTTTGAGGCCTGCAGGTAGAATATGAGATAAACTATTTAGGTAGCATACACATGCCATCAAATCAGTGTTATTTAGTTTTTAGGCGCAATATTTATTTAAAGCCTATTGAATATTTCATTTTCAATTCGCTTAGTGTTGATTCTTTATTTGTTGCTTCACTTGGATTGTTTCAACCGAAAACTAGGCTTAACAAAATAGAAAACAGCATTTAATTTTTCTTTTGAAACATTTTTAACTTTGTACCGCGCGCTCGCCTCTCCCTGCACAGTTTGTTCTGTGCTTTGCATGTGATGCATTCTGCCGAGTGAATTTCACGTTCAATTAGCAGCGAATTCTGCTCACCCTATGCCAACACGAAATTCCCTTCCACAGCCACAAATTCTCTTTGATTTTTGCCTTCCGCATCGAAACATGCAGGTGAATCCACACAGACGCATTATTGCCATTTTGTGCGTTCCTTCTTGCACACGTACACAGAATTCCTGTTATTTCAATGCAAATCCAATGCTTTACCGAGGAATGCAATGGTAGGGTAAATTCTTTTTATGCTGATATGAAATTCCGTTTCTGTTGGAACTTTTGGACAACTCTGAAGCATTGTTCTTCATTAAAATATTTCTTCCAGTATTTATCATCATCCTGGCCTTAACGCGACAATTTTAAAACTATGATGATAATATCTAGCTCACTTATTCTTTTTCCTCTTCCATACAGCTGTCATCTAATGTTCTATGCATACGTGATGTATCATTTCTACTATTTTTAACCGAATCGTAAAAATTAACTGTGAGGAAGTAATAAAGGTGGCGTTTTCATCATCATTCCCACTAGGGTACAGAACCTAGCTTTTCTTTAATTAACTTTTTATACCACTAATTGAGCCAACTCCTTTAATTACTGTTTATTAGCTGACTATTTACTATCGCTTTAAGAGGATAAAATGGAATAACAAGTCGTGTTTTAACTGACACAATTCTACTCAACCAATCTTAATTGAATAACACAATATATATATGAATCGTTTTTACAGCCCATGTGGGCCTGAGCTTTATTGCAGGAGGGCATGTGATCAGTACACCGCACCGCATTATCGCGGCATATATATTTAAATTATGACATCTGCATTGTTGAGTTATGTCACACGTCTTAAATTAACACTAAACAACTAATGCACATAATATGAAATTACTTATTTAACCCACTTGTGAAAGTAAGAATACTAGTGAAATAAATCTTCAAGCTTACAAGCTGGAATTAGGGATTAAATCTGTATTACTTATATTATATAATCTAAGTTTATATAAACCTCAGTTTATACCTACTATAAAGTAAAATAAGTTATGATTGTAAATAATAAATATATTTATAAAAATTTAACTGTAAATTGACCAAGTAAGTAAGAATTTATCAGGATTGGTTTTAAACAATGACACTGTCCGACTACCTGCAACTTCTCTCGGGGCATATTGCAATACTTAGTAACAGAGATGGTATACGATAAAGAATACGAAAATGTCGTAAGGTCGCGAGTGTAAGGAGTAGATTATCCGGGTGAAACATGGTGAAATTGGTGATGTACCGATGAATTTTGAAAACATGGAGCTAAGTAAGTTAAAGTAGCGGTTTGCAGATTTTGAATAAGAAGATTAAGATATGCAAAACTCTGCAACCGTCTATTAACTAGGAAAAATATGATGATATTTATGAGTATTGCATAAATAATAAATACATGAATTCTGTAACGTTTACTCGGTTTTGAGTTAAGTTAACACAACGTCCCAATAGTCAAAGTGTGACATACCAGCGTTTTATTACAATTAATTTTAATTTATCTGTAAACAAATACTTCAATCGCTTCAATGAATGAATAATAGAAAATACTTTTTGTAGGTTGGATGCATCTGCTTGTTCTATTCTAATGAATACTCATGTACAAGATTCTCGAGGTATAATTTAACACTAGAACGCCCGAGCTTCAAGTACCCCCTAAACGCAGTTCACCTTACTACTTTCTTATGCATTTTTAAGCATTTTTCTCGATGAAAATTATGGAAATGAAAATGAAAATTTCGCCTTTTAGCCTGCTATGGGGGTACAGAGGAAATGATTTTACTTTAAATTGTAGCCAGGTTCAAATCCAGTTAGCCTTTACCTTACGGAGTGAGTTTGTATATACTTGCCTGCTCAGAATCACATGTTTAACTGTTCTGATTCATTTCCATGAAATGTCTTGCTTACCATACGACTAGATGTAGAGGAAACAATATGATCTCTGAGCTGGGAATCAGGTTCGAATCCAGCTTGAATCGAGCTTATCGTTTCAGATATTTTTATATTCATGCGTTTTGCTCACTTATCACGTATATTTAGTATTTTATGTCCCCAGGTCCCTTTGCATATTCATTTAATTTGATGGTAATTTAATGATTCATTTACAAATTTAATCGTTCAATGTTTTGTTCATCTATTATTGGTCATTTTAGGCTAAAGGCGTTTTAATAAAAAAGACATAATATTTTTGTTTCGAGTATAAGCGGATGTTTTCTCGAAAATAAGAAATATCTTATTATACGAATTGGGTTTGCTCTATGCTATGTAGTAACAAGTTATTTGTTTATAAGACATAAAGACATAAGTTATACAAACACATACAGAAAGCTGCTGCATTGAAACATTCTCAGAGATATTGGTATGATATTTTTTGCAGTTTTTGATTATACAGGAATCACATACATGTCGAACAACTGATTTAAGATTTGTATTTCTTGCTTAACCTATTTGACATATCTTGCGTTTAGCGACCTTAGATGTTCCTTCCCTCCATAACCACCTATAACCAGTGATGGTGACAGTAGTCGACGAAAGCTATTTTTTATTAGGTTTATTTACGGACGCTCTTTAATATCTCAAGTCATCAGCGTCCCGTTCAAATCAGGGCGTGAAACGGCCGATAAATTTTGCTCAGAGGCCTCTTCTTTCAGGCTTAAGGATCTTCATTGTGCCGTAAATGTACGACACGGGACCCACGGCTTTACTTCCCTTCCGAAGGAAGCCATACTTAGGATTTTTACGCCCGAAAAAATCCATCTGTTCTCGCCGGGATCGAACCCGCGATCCTGGGTTTAGAAGGCAAGCATGTTTGCCATTACACCACCAGGACCGACTTGAAAGCTAGCTGAAAATAAAAAAGTAAGCAACTTTTAGATACGGATACTAGAGCTGATAAACAATGACTCAAGCTCCACGCTACAATAAGTTTGAAACATGTTTGTTGTGCAGTAATGATTATTGTCACTTATAAGTACGCAATATTCGTCTTAAGAAATGTGGGTAAAGAAACAGTCAATTGATCGCCTCCGGGAAAAGATAGTAAATTGGGTATTTTTTTAAAAATGTTATTCCTGAAATGGAAAAAAAAAGTGAGCTAAACGTCATTAAAAGGGATTAAAAGTCACAAAACCATAGAATAATATTTTCAAAAACACTAAAAATTTGACTGATCGAAAATCAAAACCGGTCAATCGACCACCATTGGGAGTTCCAGTGTTAAGACAACGTGGCGTGAAGAGATAAATTAACATACCATCTAACGGCTTTCTGTTTACATGCCATAACAAAAGTGGTCATAGGGAAGTTGTTTGTTCTTCCCAAAACTAGCTTGACAGGGCCAGAGTCACTTGAGAGTTCGGCAGAAGTATTTTAGCCTTTCTTTTACATGCTCCATACGTTTCTCAGAACTTAGAAAGAACGCCATGCCTTAATAATGAGCAGTGGCAGGTCATTAAAAACATATTTCTCTCTTCGAAACGGTGATAAAAGAAGATGCAAAGATACCAAGTGTTCCAATAATTTATCTACCTGAGTATGAAAATGAAAATGAATGAAGAAATTCATCTCATTTTCAATGCAATCCCCTTGACTTTCACCCTTGATGCATTACGTCTCCACTTTAATTTTATTGGAATAGAAGAATTTATCTTGTCATCAGTCAATTCTTTCGTGGTACCATCCTTGTCCATGTGTGAATTTCTTGAGGTTTCGAAAGAGAAAATAATCACTATATTGGAATCTGATACACAGAAATGTTCTACTGCGCAACATTTATGGCGCCTTATGATGCCATACTTTTCGTGGATTCGCCTATGCTGGAAGCTAAAGGATGTAACGTGTTGTGTTTCAGAGACTGAATGTTTTGTTTATTGCGCTCTGTACATGCTATTGCTTTATAATTTTTTAAAAATTGAATAAAATAAAAAATCTGAGAGTATTTCTCCAACAGACAATATCAAAACATGTGAAATTCTATATTTCTGGGCTAGCGTCTGCTGGTCTAAAGTTTAGAATATCAGTCAATTCTTGGAACCTGACCTGCTAAAAGGTTATTTTTCTTACCATTATTCTATATTATTTTATTTATTAATTATATAAATATAGACAATATAAACATGTTGGTTAAATATTTTCATGTCAAATACACAGGATGAGCAATGCTTGACGCAACGGCGGGACCGGCCGGCAGAACTATATCGGCATATACGAAATTTCCCCTCCGCGAGGCCTCAGTGTGAGTTAAAAGTAGCACGTGTTTGTTGGGTGACGCAATACAGTTATCAAGTGAACCTCCCGGCCGGCCATACGCCGCGAAACCGGTTGCGTGAAGGATTGCTCCCCCTGTATATAAAGATTGACTTTTTCTTCCTTTTTTTTTTTTGAAATGTGAATATTCTAAAATTCAAAATATTGTTACCAATGGCGACTTCGCATAAAACTGCAATATTTGGTAGATAATCTATTTTACTGTATTGGATGGTAGAAAATAAAACTTCAAAACTAGAAAGTTTTATAAAAGTATTCAGGCTTTGGAATTTAGGTTAATAATTAGCAGTTTGTTTTTTACTTTGCAGTTAAATAAAAATATTCATTTTATTGTCTTCCGAATTACGCAAAATATGCAGAACTTGAGGAAGTTATTTGTTTTATAAGATTTTATGTAACATTTGATTTGAATGAATATGGAATTATTCTAAAAATTGGTAAGTGCAATTTAGTAAGTTTAAACATTAGTACCCGGATATCATCTAACGGTCCTTGAAGAGTGCAATTTTTTCTCATTTACAATAAGGTGTTTGATTAAGGAAATGGAATTAAGAATAAAATAGCAATAGGGATGCTAAGTATATTTCAGACTCTATTGTTTAAGAGTACGTTCATTTTTTGAATATGCACTGACTTAAAATCACCATATATGCTTTAAACAACCTGCTACAGAAAACAAATGAATGGAGCTTGCAAGATATGTAAGTTTTCAAACAATTCTTGGCAATGTACGTGACTTGAAGTGCGGAAATTTTTTTATCAATTTTTCAATAACATTTTTCAGATTCTTTAAGATTTTTTTCAGAATTGAAAAGGAGAACTATAGTTTTACATTTAGTGTACAATTTTTAAAATTTCGCATAGAACTTAAAGGGCAAAAATATAATACATTCAGATTTCAAAGAAAACAAATACAGAGCGTAATTTAAAAATAATGACGATTCTAAAGTAATGAAACGTGTCTTTGCTATCTTGCCAATGTTTGGTTTATCGTTTTAATTTTCATTTTTAGAGACACACAGTTAATACAGTTTTACACATTTTAGTGCAGACCTTGGCAAACATTTTTTTTTCTCTATCTCTCCAACTTTTTTCCTGGGTTGTCAGCAGGGCTGAATTTGTACCTTGATCTACAAACGTGCAGTCGTTTAAAAGGTTTTTGCAGCAATAACAGATTTCACTCTAGGGAATAACTACAAGTGGAGAAGTCAGCACGGTGGAAGGTCAGAGCGTTAGGGTGGATAGTTTTTCGAATTTCAGTTTTGCTGTTCTGTGACCAGATGCTCTGTCTTGCAAAAGCAGATCTTTGGAATTGCTGTCGGCGCTTCAGTTCCTCGAATAAAGGACCGAGCAAGGAAGTGGCACATAGTATGTCTTTCTGTTTTACCTCCTGCAATGCAACCAATGCCCGGCATGGCAGAATGATATCGTTAATTATAATCTTGTTGAAGGTCGACTGGTCTTGGGTCGTTATTAGCCAACAGCTTTGACGTGATTGTGTCCAGTGAATATGTCCGTCGAAGGTTTAGTACCGTTTTCATTTGGTACTAATACTCTAACCTTCCTCGTGTTCTGCTCATTGGAATACATGATTCATTTTACACAATTTAAATGCTGTTGGAGTAGTACCATTGCCACCAACACTCATAGATAGGGCAGTATCTCACTAAATCTCGCTGTTCCTCGACCGTCACGGGTGGCCGAGGTCGTTAAGTCTCGGACTCGTGAGCGGGAGGTCTGGGTTCGAATACCGCCAGGACCGTACTTCCTGACTGAGGTTTTTTCCAGGTTTTCCTCAGTCCTCATAACTGGCAAACGCCGGGGAGGTACCCTAAACTTAGGCCTGGAACGATTCCTTCCATAAAATCCTTTCCCAATATATCATTTCATTTCATGTATCATCAGTGTCCAACGCCTGTCAGTGTCCAACGCCTGTGGTGCCTCTGTAGCAAAAATGGGCGTTAAACACTACTCATTCATTCATTCATTCATTCATTCATTCATTCGCTCTTCCTCAAGCGATCCAATCCAACTTCTGTTACATAAAATGAATACACTTTGTCATTATGATTACTATCAAGTCCTCCTTTTTTCCGCTTTCTTCTGTTTATAGCACACGAAACTGTATAATCTGATGTTTTTTTCTAGACCTATCCATGACTTTCATCTGTTATTGACACACAACTGAACTCAATAAGTTTTCCTACTAAGAGCATGAAAATTTAAACTTCCATTCTTGGAAGGGATGGCACTTTCGGGAGGAAGGGATGAGGTAATTCAGATAAAACATTCCGACGCTTGCAAAGAGCCTTCTCCAAGAAGTTCGAGCCACTCAGAAGGACCCCGTTTCATACCAGACGCCGGTCAGAAACCTTTCCAAAGCACAAGCCACCGTCATACAGCATATAACATCAGCCCACCTGCTATGGCGCTTTCAAATCTATAATAGAATTAACAGAATCATCCGAAAGAAATGACATGGAGGGGGAGAAAGAAAAATACCTGGAAAAGAAAGATGCAAGCGACAAGGGAAAATCCAAGGCTGGAGTTGGAATCCGTAGTGATGGCGGCGGCGGTGGTGGTGGCGGCGGCGATGGCGGTATATATTCATTGCTCAGTCATTACAAACATATTTATACTACATTGTTCACACTGGTACTTTGACCATGGATGTTTGCAATTAGTATTACCTAAACGCAAACATTTAAATATGTAACACATGCATAACTAACCTTGCTCGCTAACGCGCAATCGAGCACGCACACAGACACGCACATATTCAGACTTAAAAATCGCGTCTACTTAAACAAAGCGCTCCTCCATTGCATAGAAAAGAACCAAACTATGGCCAGTTGTCTTTCCGTGCAAACAGATCCCAACATGCTAGCCTATCCCTATTCGACTTAGCAAACTTAGCACCCAGTGCAGTGAGCCTCCGTTGTTCGGTACCTGGGCAGTGCATTAGAAACTGCTGCCAGTTTTGTCTTCACAAAAAAGCACACATTTCTGCCCAACCGCATCTGCTATTGCATTCGCTCTCCATATCTCCAATTAAATTCACGAGAGGTCCGTTCGGTTTGGAAAATTCATAGATCAAGCGAAAAATAACATAAGCTTCAATAAATAAATGTTACATCATAATGAAAACAGCTTGTTCAACACTTTTAAAGAAAGAATATACTGATATTACACATTAAAACGCTCAATCTTTCGAGCCGAAGCCCTTTTTCAAGAAGAATTTTTATATCGTAAGAGACGGTCTGTGTACACATATTACGTACATTTATCTTTCCATCTGATTTTGAGTTTGTGTACTTTTAAAGCTGCAAGTGCAGTGTTACCAGTACTAATGGCTAAATTTTTATACTCATTATAGTCCGACAATGCATAAGCTATTTGAAAAATGTTTTTAATGCCCTTTTATATGACACTTTATTTGAAATATAATGCGATACCATGTTTCGAGGTCCAAATCATGCCGTGCAACTGTAGATGTAAAACGATCTTTAACATCTAACTTTAATGTTGCCCAGCACTGAAATTACTTAGCTATTTTAAATACACGAATAAAAAGAGATACCACAACACAAAAGCGGCATCCATATATACACATTCTATATGACCATCAAATCGCAGTCGCTTGTTACTGCCTAGTTGATTAGCAGCGGCAGGTATAAGTGAAGTAGTATTATAGTGTGGAATATTTTTTATTATTATTATTATTATTATTATTATTATTATTATTATTAATATCCTCATCGTAATCATTATTATACTTGTTACAAAAGAAATAAAAACCTTGGCAAAATTGAGAAAAGTAAAAATAGAATATGAAGAATAATCATTGCCAAATATAAGCATTTATAAAAGTAATGAGATATTTACGTCCAGAAGATCTGTGACGCGCCTAGGACATCCTCGGCCCTGAATGCTACGAAATCGTTGAAAGTTATTCCTGCTCTACGGAGCATCAAGTTGTTAATTATAAACATTGGGTAGTGTAGACCCTATCGTTAAAGACTAGCTAAGGTATCAAAGATAATTGTGCACATTGGAACAGCGATAGAAACATTAATAATAATAATAATAATAATAATAATAATAATAATAATAATAATAAAGATTGCAGATCATTATTTTTTGTTAGCACTTATGAGAACACATTTTACATTCTATTTCATTATGGATAAGGATTTTGTGCGTTTACATTTTCTCTTAAATAGGAAGTATGACTAAAATCTCCTCGAGGATTTAATGACATCATCAATCCGGCATTCGCGGTAAAAACCCACAGAATTTGTCTATTTGTTAGAGGACAAAGTTTGGCCATATATACTGCTCCCTCCCTTGCATCCTCCATAAAGTCTGTATCTTACTCCACCGATTTTTATTTATTTGGACTGTTCAAATTTTATCAATAATTAAAAAGTCAAGTAATACGTTTGGGCCAGTTTGCGTCTTTAGCGCCGTCTAAAATCAAATGTTTATATTTTTATTACTTAGATAAACACAAATATGTTTGATGTACAACCTTACGATGTAACTACTAAAATTGTCATTTAAAGATACATAAGATGTGAGTTAAATCTGTTGTCAATTAATTGCACAGGTAATTACAACAGCTTTGCAGCAAGGATTTATGTAATAAATTTGCTTTCATCTGTATGTAGTTCTAAAAGTAGCCAATTTCAGATCTAACAGTGGTGGTTAGTGGGTGCAAATTACATTTATTTAATACGACAAAGTAGCAGGCTGTGATTAAGGAGTGACTAGAAACAAATTTATATTAATGCCTTTCATTAATCTCTTACTGGAGATCTTCTACACTTAATCATTGCTGTTTGAAATATATGCAAAGTACAAAGTGGGCCGTCAGTTGTAGAAAGTTTGGTTTAGAACTATAAAAAATTTAAGAGTTAAAATATTCTCTAAAACGTTCGTACATCAAGAATATATGTTTAATTAGTGCAGCTTCTAATAACAAACAAACTTTTATCAACTCTTCTGCAATGGCCCCATCGATATGCTTGGAGATTGCCTAGCTCCTAGTCGAATCTCTATAGCTATAGAAGAAGAGGGAAAAGTTGGTGCTTAAGGAATCCCCCACTGGACTTCCTGGTGACGGAATAGTATCTGTAGGTTGTTTGAAATATATCTTTGAGTAATTTTTAAGGCATCTCTGAAAATGTAGAGTTTAGCCTTATCTTTCATGGATCAGTGCGTATTCGTTTTCAGATATCTTGCTAATAACTGAAGCAGAAAATTGTTCTCCTAAATGTTTGGATAGCACCCTCCCATTGAACCAGTAAGTTCTGGCCAGAAAGAGCTCTCCAAGCTTGTAATTCTTTCTGTCTGAAGCTTCATTTGTTGCAAGTAGCTCGGGAGCTGCAACTTTGCTTGTTCACTGTATTATTCAAATGAATGTTTTTCGTCTCTAAACTGCTTCTGGAGGGTGTACCAACGATCATTTGGGAAAACTGCTTTTCTGTAGGGATATTAATAGTTTCTACTTTTAGTATTTGTTTTATTAAGTTATCTTCTCTGCTTATTGCTTTGGGGGGGGGGTCCTTGTCATTCCGATATTGAGGCTTACAAATTCTTGCATGTATATAACATAATATTTCTATAAGATGCCCATCTTTGTTTGTGAACTTTAAACCTGAAAGCAATTCTAGCCCAATAGAATTTCGTCTGTCATTTACGAATGTGATTTGAAATTTCTCTGATAGTCTCCAGACGTGGGTGATAATTACAAGCCTCATACATAAAATTTTCTTTTTTCTAGAGCACCTGTGCTACTTTTTCTAGGAATACCTGTGTAATAATATTTCATTCGACAGAGAGCTGTGTAACTCTGTTGCAGCCCATTTAAGAACTTGGTGAAGAAAGATACAGACGCAACAGACATTTATATAGTCCTGAGAAACACTTGCTTTATTCATGTTGTAGTAAACAACAGAATTTGTAAGAAATCGCACACATAACCCTGAGAGTGAATGACAAGATTTGCTGCAGCAACCGAAATTATTGAAAAGGTTCATGATATGACACTGGAAGGTCTCCAATCAAGATAACTGAAAATGCTGAAGCAGGTGAAAGACTAAGTTTCATTTTTATGGGGGAATTATGCATGAAGAATGTCGCATTGCTGACATTTTGATAAAAAAATTAATCGGAATGCAAATTATTAACAAAAAATTAACTCGCGTCAATCCGATAGAGTTTATTTATCCGTTCGAGAACATAGAAACAAAACAGAAATTAATGGAAAAAGTAATCGTAATTCTCTATTGTCAAATAAAGGCAAGTCCTGAAGTCAGCCGTAAAGATTATGGTTTCCGATTTCTGGAATGCTAAAGGAAATGACCAATTCCTGCTTTTATAACTGGTACTTGAGGATACTATGCTAATTTTCTGGATCAACTGGAAAAAAAAGTACGCGAAAAAGTTTGGTATACATCATAGAAAATGCTCGACAACACACTGGTGTCATTGCAATGCTATTTTGAATTATGTGAAATGTGATTTACCACTTCGACTTATTATCCTAATTAGGCTTCCAATTCTTTCCAAAGGTGAAGCAATTCCTGACTTGTAAGAGGTTTTTGACAAAGAACTTAAAGTAGTCTTTAAGATTTTTTTCAGGCTTGGAAAAATGTGACTTCCTTGATAGTATAAATACTCTGGAAGACGTTGGGTAAGTGCAATTAAGTAATTTTGAAATATAAAAACAGTTTCAATGAATTTATTTTTTTTAATATTTCATTTTGAAAACCTCTTAAGTTACCCTTTGTGTTTATTTATTTATTTATTTCGTGAACATTACAGATTTTCCAATTACGGCTTTCACTTCAGGAGATACAATCCGTACAATTATAAGACAATGAAAAAATAAAACAAAATAAAAATAGAATACAATAAATCAAATATAACAAAAAGTTACAAAACAAATAGAACAAAAACAAAACAAAAAAAATTGGTAATGTAGGCACATGATATGTTAATCAATTTTTAATAAATGTTTACAGGATATTTACTGTGGCTAATGGCACGAGATATGTCATTGATATATGATGAAAACAATAAGATCCAGAACACTACCCTGGGGAACTCCTGCCTTCATGAACCGCCATGAAGAGGAAAGATTTCCAGAAACACCACACTGCTGCCGTTTGGGAAAACAGGAGCTACATGACAACACTGTCAGACATATTTAACAGCTTTAATTTAGTAAGAAGTAAGTCTGTGTCTACGGAACCAAATGCTTTAGTCATGTCAAGCAATACAGTAGTGCCAGTCTTCGCTCATCACAGCTACCACCTAAATCTTCACATATGTTAAGCAGTGCTGTGGGCTGCTCTGAAACCAGATTGGTAAGTCAAGAAGGCCATACTTAAGTTAATCTGTCAGCTGTTTATGTATGATGCGTTCAAGTACTTTGGATAGCATCGGCAGTATGCTGATTGGTCTGTAATCTTTAGAAGATTGGAGCGTTTTGATCTTAGGAAGGGGTTTTATGAATGTCTGTTTCCATTGCTTGGGATTGATTGATGTCATGAGTGAGGCATTGCAGATGTGAATCACACTCGGCAGTACGACGTGAATTATTTTGTTTATTAAAGTTATATTAATATGATCAGGACCTTTGTCTTTATACACTTTAATGCTGATTTCCGTGATGTATGTAAAGTGGAATTTCTCTCTGTCAGGTATATCGGAGAGTAGTTTTCGTATGGTTTATTTCTTGACAGTTTTGTTTAATTGTTAAGGGAACTTTTGTAAAGTGGTCATTTAGTGAAAGGGTCGTTCCATATATCTGTGGTGAAGTCTTTCCCAGTCCCTTTGGTTGAATGCCTTGCCACATATCAGTCTGGCCTGCATTCGGCTCACTGATACTAAGCACGTCTTATTTTGGCATTTCTAATGGCCTGATTTGTCCTGTTGCGAATACGCTTATAGTTATCTAGGTTTGCATCGTGTTTATCTCGTCTAAAAGTCGTATATTCGAGGTGTCTTTAAGCTATCAAATTCCGAATGTTAGCAGTCATCCACGGTGCTCTTTAGTCAGACGTTTTGTTCGCAATGGGGCATATTAAACAGTTCAGAGGTGATGTATTTAACTGGTCTACTGTGCATATGTCCAGATGGTATTAACATCGCGTCATTAGTCAAGGAAACGACATCGTTTTAAGTCTCTACATGTTACGGTCTATGGGTATTTTCTGGGACACTGTAGCGAATATACTACGTAAATAAAATCATGAGCTAAAAGATACGGTACTGGTAGCTGTCCATGTGTTAGTATTGTTAGTAATAATTAAGTCCAGTAGGGTCTCGGAGTAATGAGTATGATGGGTCGAAAGAACGAGCATATTGCAAGAGTGGGGCATTGTCTCTAGTGAATTGTATTAACATTAATTTTCTAACAGGATTTAGTGCTCTAACTAAAACTCTGAGCATTACAATTGATTTCGTCCCAGAATTTTTGTTATAGTTTGAATGCAATTCTTCTTTGGCAGATGAAAACGTGTTGTGCCACATCAAATTACTCACCGCGTGAACGCGTTGCCAACATTTTTCCCTCTCAATATTGACCGTAGAGTAGAAGAAAAGTTATTAATTTACTGAGAGAAAACGGTTGACATATTTGAACGTTGTATTTATTAAAGTATATTATTTTACGAACAAAATGTTTTGTTTCCTTCCACTCCCGTTCTGTTTTAAAATTACAGGAGTTTCGAGCGTGTCCCAGCTTTAAAATAATCCGCATTTCATCTCTTTCGATTTGCGCATGCTGTCTATTTCACGTGTAACAATACTTTCTATTTTTTTTACACATGTGCTGCGGATTGCGGTGGCAGGCAAATCAATTTCATTGATGTAATGACATTTTCCACTCTCTTCCCTTCCCTTCACTCTTGTTTCGGCTCTGCACGGGGAGGGCATAATAATTAAAATGCATTAGAAATGCTGTATCTAGTTTTGTGCCGATTGTTTTTAAAGTAGCCGGCTTCTAGTAATTTGGACAGATAAAATCGTTGGCTCCAATTCTCATTCATTAATAACTTAATTGCATTGTTCCTGTTGCAGGACCGGCGTTTTCATTTAATTTATTTAATGCTGTTATTTACGAGTACGGACAAATCAAAGCGTTGGGCAGGGAAATTTTCACAGTAGTGTTTAATAGGCAGTTGGACGAACTAATTCCACAAGGGTGATATTATTATTTGCATGTCCGTGAATGTAGTGCTCACTATGGTAATTTTTATCATGATTTTTAATGTGATAATTCATTATTTGGAATTCTAAAGCTTGTAGCGTCATTAAGATTCCTTCAAAAAGAATATACGAGTAGTACTATAGTATAATACTATTTTATGTTTGGAAACGGTAGCGTATGTACTTCAGTTTATTCTACAGACAGGGAACTTTTGTGGTTGATATAGAAAATAAAATATTATTTTAGGAAGCTAATACTAAAAACAGTTAACACAAGGCACTCAAACCAGAAACTGCACTTTATATAACATTTCGGTGCTATAAAGTTTGCATAGTAATCCAGGGTTACTAATGTTGCTTTAATACGGAATGTGAGCATCATTAACCTATTTAAACTAATATTTATAATGTAAACGTTATAGTGTATTAAATATGTATTTTTAATTTTGCATTCCTCACAGCGGTTTTGAAATCAGGTCATAATTCATAAATTTATGTCTTAGATTTATTTGCACAAAGAATCATGTCAGGTTGGAGAAAAATCAGCTACGGTTGACACCCATCATTACGCATGCCCAAGTTATTAGCTTCTATCAGCGCGAGAAAAGCACATTTTTAAATCAATTTAATTTAAAATAGTTTCATGCGGTGTAAAAATGAATAATTATACAAAATTTAATTTAATTTGCAATTTATCCCCTACATCCGTTTAAAAACCACAAATTACACCGCGATATTAATAACATTATCGATAAATGAGAGAACGTAGGCTTTCAGGGCGGCCGGAGTCATAGATGTAACTATAGTTTTCTTCTGTGCTGTGATCTGCTGGAGATGAGAATTCAAGATGTTTCGCCCGCAACTATGGCGGACATCTTCGGTAGCATGGACGAAATCTCCTCGGAGAAGGTATCACTGTGTCTGAAGTGTTGGCTGCCCGAGTCGCTATATTTATACTGCCAGTTCTCTCCACTGGTTGGTCCGAGGCGGGCGGTGTCGGCCTGCTCGTGGGAGGAGCCTCGTCTCTTCTGTGGTGCTGCTCTCTTGTGTTAGACTCGCTATGTTTTCAGGTGTTATCCAGAAATTAACCTAACTTTTCTTCTAACCTAGCAACAGGAAAAGAAAGAAAGAAAAAAAAAACATTCCAACTTCCCAACAAAATAACAATAATTATAACACTCTGAAAACCAACCACAGGCATGCCCATGCTGTTTACAAAGTAAGTAAACAACATGCATATCAAGCAACATTCAAGGATGTGATATCTGCCCGCTTCAGCAAGGATAAGTTTTTATAGCACAATGCTTCCGCCCCACACCCAAAACAGCACAACCAACTGCATCCCCCATCCCATCTCTGCGGTTAAACCCAACACAGGGTAGGTACGCAGCAACTTCACACAGGCTGAGCACTAACCCCAGCCTGCCATATTTCTCGGACCTCGGACCATGCTCCTCCTAGTGAGAAACATTTGATTCTCTAAAATAAGAAACGTTTTGAAGTAACTGAAATAAATTTAAATTATAATTACTGGTAATTTACAAATATTAGGGGATGTCTAGCACGTATAAAACATGTGTTAAAAGCGATTTCATTTTATTTGTAAGTCTGCTAAACTCAGCCTCCGGCCTCGTTTCGTGATGCCATTTTTAAGAAGTGTATCGTAAATAACAATACGCGAAAAAATAAGTTAATTTACATAAAAGTACTACTTGAAAATAATAGTCGAAATTCTTTCAGTAGTAATTTATTGGCAACGAACACGTATAAAGAAACTACTAATTAAAAACAATTAGCAGTACTCTAGTACAGAAAATGGGCTGAGATTAACAATGTCAAGGTGAAATTGAAGCAGCTTCTTAATTATTTGAATTTTTCGTCACCTCTCTTCCACGTAAACCATAAATTCATATATGCTTTTTAAGATCAATTCTCTTTCTAACTCTTAAAATTGGTGTTTGCAATTTTGAAAAATATGCTGTATATTTTTTAAAAATTTTTAAAACACTTATCCCAACGTCAAGACCAGTTACGATCTCAAAACTTGATTTATGTGACCATTCTATTACGTCCATAAACACACGTCTGATTCTCTTAAATACAATGCAATACGGAGTAAATTTGTATTTTACCACTGCCAAGAATTTTTAAATTGTGTTTAGCGCCCGTTTTTACTACTGAGGCTCCACAGACGCTGGACACTGGTGATACATGAGATGAAATGATTAATTGGGAAAGGATTTTTTTTAAAGGAAGCAAATGTTCCAGGCCTAATTTTAGAGTACCTTCCCGGCATTTGCCATTTATGAGGACTGAGGAAAACCTCTGCCAGGAAGAACCGCCCTGGCTGAAATAGAACCCTAGATGTCCCGCTCACGAGTACGCACTAACGACCTCGGCCATCGTGGCGGTTACAGCGTCAACAATGTTCAAAATAAACTCTCAACATGTAGTCAATTTTGTTGGAGGTGCTCTGAGTTTAAACTGCTCTACTAGGAAATTAGGAAGTATAAACTCACATTTAATTTACATATCCTCAGCTAATTTTTATTCATTCGTTTTTGAGTTAAACAAAATTCTCACAACTATAGTTTGTACATCAAAGGTAAAACTCTCTTTTATTTATACTACCCATAATTATCCTTTTAACAGTAGACACTCCTTCGCAAATTTTATCGCTTAAAAATAAAAAGTAGGCAAGTGAGCTGAGACGCAATATTTGTGATAATAATGACTATTCATATCAAAACTTGTAATAAAATATTAGCTCTTTAATTATCTTTGTTTAAAAACTAATATAATAGAAAGGTGAATTAGCAATACACTCCACAGTAATAAATAATATTGGGAATAGCCTTATAACAATAAAATATATTATCAACTGCAATGAGAGAGACGAATGGAAAGAAAAGTTCAAATAATGGAATTACTGTTTTATCCTTGCACACGCGCGTTCCATTAGCCTTCCCCCTTCTTGTTGGATTTCATATTCTTCATTAATATTAAATCAAAACACCTTTATCATTAAGAGTTTCGCAGCGGTATGTAAAACAAAACATCAAGCAATCATTAATGGAACTTTTTCAGATTCAATCCTCATTTTATGCTGCAGAATAGTAAATTGCTGCATTACTTTACCAAAGCATATTTCGTAATGACCCATTCCTTTATGTGCAGTGTATTGTATGCGTATTGCTGACTGAAGGGATTTCTGAAGGCTATCATTAAACCGCAGAGTTAAACCAAATCCTTGATAACCTAAGAGACCATGTACTCTGTCTCCTTCAATCTTTTATATATAAATTGTTCCATTTGCGGAAGTTCTGTACTGATCTCGGTCATGAAACATCAACACCTCTTATTGAGTCTTTTCCATCATAAGCAGCTATTGCTTTGATGCTTGTACACTGTTGTCTATTTATGCATCTATCTCTATGGTTTCCTGGCAGGAATATGTGTGCAGGCGAGAACTCCAATTGCAAATGAAATGGAAAAGAACCTTTTCTTTGCCAGCCATCTTTAACATGTTCAACAACTTCGACAGTGCTGGGAATTTTGAACCAAACTTTAGGCCTAGCAATGATACAGTTTCTTATATACGCTAAACTAATGTATATGTATCTCTATCTTCTCCAATGCCCTTCTGATCACTCACATACCCCAGAAAAATCCGCAGTCAATTTGTATGACAGGGCGCCTATTGTAGTTTATTTACTATCACCCGAAATGGTCTGTCAACCATTCAATGTTATCTGTTTTAATTCTGTATAAAGTCTTAAATTTATATTAATTTCCATTACTACGTACTGAATACACTTTTCTGGCACATAAATGGTTTATTTCGCCATTATATTGTCGGTCCTGGTGGTGTAGTGGTAACCATACTTTCCTCTTAAACCTAAAATCGCGGGTTCAATACCATCCAGGATCGGTGGATTTTGTTCGGGCGCAGAAGGGAAGTAAATCATGTCGTAGATTTATGACACATAGAGGAATCTCAAAACTGAAAGAAGAGGCCTTTGTGCAAAGTCTATCGGCCGTTTCACGCCCTGAATTGAATGGGACGCTGATGACCTGAGGTGTTAAAGAGCGTCCGTAAATAAAACCAAATCAACAACAAAGCCATTACATTTAACACTTGTTAGGTTGATTCTACTAGTGACTGAACTCAGTTTATTTAAAAGTAGACCCACCAATGAGAGTATATTCATGTTTTATTTATACAACTAATTTATTTGTGCTGCCTATTGGAGGATAAATTCCAGAATTTAGTTTATACTTAAATGTTTTATTCATATAATTTAAATATAAACTTTACATTTATTGAACATGAGTACATATTCACTTTCATCCATTCTATCCATTATGACAGGCAGCAAGCTTTAATTTTCTCAATGCCTTTTATTTCTAGAATATCGTTTAAAATAGATTTTTTCCCCTTTTATCTTAAAAATGATTACATTCAACTTATTATTAGCAAAGTAGCTTAAAAATCGCTTTAAAGGTACGGGTTAGAGGTTACATAGGTGTTAATTTTGATAAAATTTGATTAAAATATTATTTAAAATGTATTAAAATAATTAAAATAAAAATAAAAATTAATGAAAAATTATGTTACTTGCTTAAAATGAGACTTAATTAACATTTTTAAGGAAATACTGTGCATTGGTTTTACCACGGCTTCATTGGTAAGAAATATAAAAATTAAATTAAAACGAATATTTTATTTTTATCCAAATCTACGTTTCAAATATATTAGCTTATTTTTTTTAAATATAACTCTTTCATGTGCTCTGAAGCAGTATGGAAATTTTCATTAAACAATGTCGAACGGTTTAGTTGAAAGCGATTTCCAGTACCTGAAAATATTCAACAATAGATTAACGGATAATTGAAATCAAAGTTATGTGATAAGTTAGAGTTGTGTATCTTAACTGAAACACACACACACATATTTATATATTACATTTATAAGAGATAGCTAAAATCTTCCAGCTGCAAGGTTACACCATTCTTCCTTCTGTAGTCTGCTGGTTTTCTCTCTCAATTTTGCCAGTTTCACTCCAGCTGTTATGTTTTTGGTACTTGACAGATGATCGTCGACGACTGTCAGCAATTCGCTTTTTGTTACGATTATCTTAAATATTTTCCCCTTCTGATCCCCTTGACAATCCTCATTGCAACAATTTCCCTTGACTTTATTTCACTGCATCTTACTTGAAATTCACCAGTTGCTTCATCTATAGCTAACTTTGATTCAAACATTTCTTTGGGATACTTTTCCCATATCATGCACGTGATGGAGGTATTCATTGGAATTGTGTATCCCAACTACTTATAACAAACTGGTTGAACCTTTGATTACAAGGAATATGTGGGTAAGGACTGTGTGAGAAATGGGGAATTTGTCTTTATATGAGCCTGGTGTTCGACCTTCGTGACGTATACGTTTGTAAAAGTACTTACATTTAAAATAATGAAAATTTTACATTTTACTCATTTTTCAGCAACACTTGCCCTTGTACTTTAAAGCTATTTGTAATTTTATACTTCAGTGTTTGTTTAATATCATCAGTTATTTGTTTTGCTAATAATGTTCACACATGACAAAATAAGCAGGTGATCCGATAGGAATAAGAGCAGTAGAAAAAGAAATGTGAGTATCGCAATGAAATTTGAAGATCTGTGTGGGCAGTGAAACTCCTGCAGCTGGACAGAACACCAGCGATTGGTAGGAAACCAGAGATGGAAATGAGCAACTTGCACATTAGGATAATGTGATAAGAACAAAGCGTACTCTGGTGGAGATTGCACGGTAGCCAGCGCATCCTCCCAGCCTGCCGCAATGAATTAATTACCAGTGTGTCATGGGTAGGGGTGGAGTGATGTATGTTGATGCAATGTACGGCCCAGAGGGTGGGACTACGCCGAGTCAGGGGTGCCAACATTCCGATTTAAAATGCAACACTGCGTAATCATGTTATGCCAGAAGAATGGGTTTTCCCGGACTGTTTTTCTCTCTTATACACTGCATAGTCGAGCTATACTCAACAAAGAAGAGCATGCCTTTTGATGGCATATTTTATTGTTGTTGAAAACAATGCAACTGTAATTTATTAATTGTCAATATAATCTTGCAAGAAAATGAAAAAAAGTTCAACAAACTCGAAATATTTTAAAGGTGACTAAAACAAAACTAAATATTATTGAATTAAGGAGTATTAACTATAACAATTTTCGTCATATAGTCTACCGCCACGGTGGCCGAGGTCGTAAAGGCACGGACTCGTGAACGGGAGGTCTGGGGTTCGAATCCCGCCAGGACTGCCCTCCCTTACTGAGATTTTGTCCAGGTTTCCCTCAGTTCTCGTAAATGGCAAATTCCACGGAGGTACCCTAAACTTAGATCTGGAACGACTTCTTCCTTAAAAACAAATTCTTTCCCAATTTATCATTTCATCTCATGTATCAACAGTGTCCATCGCCTGTAGTGCCTCAGTAAACATGGGCGTTAAACACTTATTCATTCTTTAATTCATTCATTTGTCATTAAGTCTGATGAACATCTCTTTCTTTAGAGCTGATAACTCAAGACAGACCGCCTTCATGGTCTAGTGGTAGCGGGGTTGTATTCAGGTCAAGCTGTCTGGGTGAGATTTTGTTTTGTTTTATTAATGTTTTTCCGTATCCTGAAAAAGTGAATGTCAGATAGCTTTATGACACCAAGGAATCTGACCTCATTTGCGCCGTCGTTAATTAACTTCATTCATTCGTACGGACTGGAGTATTTACGTTCAAAATCTACAGATGTTGCGATTAAACCAGTGAAGTCAAAGGGACAATAAATAAACAGCAATTAAAACTATTTTTGTTTTGAAGGTGGACGAAACTTAAGAGTGTAGAAAAGATGCAAAATATGTTTAGTATTCTGTAAAAACAACTGCTTGAGGATGACTAAATTTACATTTTTAACAATTAAAATAATCTGTAAAAATTGTTATAAATACAATCAATTTATTAGATACTATAATTTCACAATGGCCTTCAGAGCGAATGTCCAATAAGATCAAAATTGAAACTGGAAGGTTAAATACCAAATTTAATTTTTTGGAAATTCAGATGTTGTATTCTGCAAGATAGAGGTGTTTACAGCATAAAATATAAACATGTAATAATATTTGTAGTATCATTAGAAGAAAACTGAAGAATACTAAAAGTGAATTCGAGTTTACACTCTACAATATAATGCGCTGCAACTACTTTTTTATGTATCAATAACTTTGTTTTTAAAGACTGACAAAAATGGATAAAAATAGACTTTTTAAGACAAATTAAAATACATATCCAAGGGGAAGGACTCAGGGCGGACTTAGTATAACATGGGAGACATGTTCTCCTGAAGGTCATAACAACTAATCCGGGCTAGTTGGTAATGATTACATTCATTATTATGGAGTTTAATTATTAAGTAAATAGTACATTATTTTAAACTGCCTTGTTTGTATATTTTTACGTTAGATAAACGAACTATGGAAACCCAAAACTGCATGTTTCATTGGCTGGGTCAAATGTACTCGCATATCAGACTGTGTTACTTAAAAATCAGGGCGCTTCTCTGTCTATCTTTAACCAACCGTGTGCTTGCTAAATACATGTGCTATGTGCAGTTAAGTTTGTTGTTGATACTTAAAAGTGGTTGTCTAGATGTTTATTTATGTTACGGTGATATGATAAAATTAGGAATGGGTTGTATCGTGTTCGGGAAAAACAATGTTAGCACGTCTCTGCAATATCTTTCAGTGCGTTTGGAGCAACTGAGATGGATTATGTAAGATAGAGTAAATATTTTATTCATTTATTCTTTACTTATTAATAAGGGGTACCTGAGATATTCAGCTCATTCTTTGATGCACGAAAGTTAAATGTGACAACGCTGCAGAATACCAGCTATGTCGTAAGAGTTTGCTACTATTCCGATGAAAGCGATAACCCCTCTTTTAGTAGTATTTAATGCCCATTTGTTATTACTGAGGTATCACATATGAATGAATGAACAGTGTTTAACGCCCGTTTTT
Source organism: Metallyticus violacea (assembly GCA_030762175.1). Lineage (NCBI taxonomy): Eukaryota > Metazoa > Arthropoda > Insecta > Mantodea > Metallyticidae > Metallyticus > Metallyticus violacea. Next base: position 130,087,394 of record CM060831.1, read on the forward strand.
ACTACTGAGGCACCACAGGCGATGTACACTGATGATACATGAAATTAAATGATTAAATTGGGAAAGAAATTTTTTAAAGGAAGGAAACGTTACAGGGCTAAATTTAGGGTAACTCCCCGGCATTTGTCATTATGAGAACTGAGAAAAACCTGGAACAAATCTGTCAGGGACGACGGTCTTGGCAGGAGTCGAACCCCAGACCTCCCTTTCACGAATCTGCGTCTTAACCACCTCGGCCACCCCTGGCGGTAAATTTAATTTAAATGTGGTGGTTGATTGTAACTACTTTAAAAATCACTATGTGCATAAATATAAAATTATAAAATTATTAAGAATATTTCTTGTAAATATATTAATGCTTAATATGGAATATTTACATTTCAATTGAAGGTATTAAGACGTCCTATGCCTGTAGCATTCTTGCTGAACTGATCTCTTAATAACGTAATTTTCGCTTATTTCTGTAATTTTCTGAGAAAGTGCTGAACGTCTAGTGTAAGATATGCATTTAATTTTCAATCCGGGAAACGAAGCATTTACACACGCTAAAGAGCTCGCAATATGAAAACGGTGCAGCTTTGCATGACGTTTTTAGAATGAGTACTTCTGTTCCCCCCCCCCTTTTTTCATCCCCACCTCTTAAAATCCCTTTTATATTTGAACACGCTTCAAATCATGGCCTTCTCTAAATCTGCATGCGCTTTGCTCAAACATACATGCCTACGTACAAATCCTTTTTCACCTTCTGCAAACGTTTCAATCATCCGTCATATATCTTCTGATGTTGGTAGAGGCTCTGTTTATTCCATGTTCTACCTCACACTTCATTCAACAACTTCATATTTCATCGGAGATTCCACCTAGCAGTGCTGAAGAATGAAGCAGCGGAAATTCTGCGTGGAAATTGCTTTCCATGTTACGGAATTATAGAAATACGGTATCGCTTTCCGCCAGCTCGAAAACATACCGTCATAACGAAAATAACACGTACATTAGACGTAATTAAATTCCTTATAAAGGCTCACGCATGAACGGGTGCGTCAAGCATCGAGTCCTGGACCATTAGTCACAGCACAGAGATTTAGCATAGAGCAAAGATCGGTACTTATAAAACAGAAACAGAGAAATTGGCCTTTTCCTTCATCTGAAAGGATAATTAATATCATCATCTTAAACATGCTCCAAAAACATCCTTCTCCTCTTTTGGGCTGTGTGTTATTTTCTTTGATATACGTGTTTTGAATTCCCATTTGTATTTGTAAAATGTTCATTTATGTACCTAATTTAATTTTTCATTCTTGTTTTTTTTTTTTTTTTCAACTTCAGTGCTCTTATTGCTCCACTAATATGTTTAAATGTATTTGACTTTATTCATGTATTCTTGTTATCATTATTGAAATTGCGTTATATGTATATATAATTCAAATTACACCCGGTAAACTTTTTATTTATTTCAATTTATGTTAAATTAGTCAATGTGATCGTTTTAGAGTATTTACAGCCCTTTGCATATAATTTATTACCTGGTCACCAGCAAATAAAAATGTTTCTACGTAAATAATTTTTCAATTTATTCTGTTTTATTATTTTTGTCTGGTCTTTATTGATATTGTTGTATATTGTTGTATGTATATGTATTGTTTTATATATATATATATATATATATGTGTGTGTGTGTGTGTGTGTGTAGAAAGTGCCAAAATGTATATACACTTAAAGCAAAAAAAGGAAAGAAAAAAGTGTGTTAACATAATAAAACTGAATTCGCACAAACAGAAAATGATGAGCACTAATCATCTTAGACTTTTACAGTTACAACAATTGCTCAAAATGCCCACCATCGGCTTCGATACACTTCTGAGTACGTTGAACTGATTGAGCAACGTTTGCGAAAGTGTCCTTAGCGATTGCAGCAAATGCCGTTTCAATTTCTTCCCGAAGTGTAGCCAGTGTGGCTGCGGTATACAACATCCTTAAGAGTTCCCCACAGGTAGAAGTCCAACGGAGTTAGATCCGGAGAACGCGGTGGAAACTCAATAGGAACTGTTCATCCTATCCAGTGCCTTGGAAGATTGTCATCAAAGTACTCACATACAGCTCGGTGGATGTGGTAGTACACTATCCTGTTGGAAGTAAAATTCCTCATTTCCATATAGTATTTGAATCGTGCATTTGTTACTCGCGTTGGCGGTTTTGTTCTGTGCACACGTCTGAATTGCCTTTGAACTTCAACAACATTCTCTGTTTTCCAATACCAATTAAAATTTTCTCTTGGCTCCATTTTGTTGTAGCAACGCCAGTATAACGTAATGTGAGTCACATCTGTTTACAGAACACCATACCAAACATTACTGTTGTTTTTCGGTTCAACTTTGAAATATATTAAATAGATATCTGCTATGAAAGTGGTGTACGTCTTTTGGCACCATCGGTATATACCGGATGTAACAATAAAAGTAAGGCCAAAATTTCAGGACATTTTCCTCACACGTAGAAGAAGAAAACAGGTTATATGGTCCGGAACGCTTTATTTCCATGTTAGAACTCATTTTCTACAACTGTTCATAGTACATTAATCATGGGAAACACACAGAAATACAACGTAGCAGCATACCGCATGAAACTCTTTCTTACGTGAAATGTTCAAAATACTCCTTTGGTAACATTTGATTAAAAGTAATTCTTAGGTTCACAGTCAGTGTTATCTGTTCCATTTGAACGAGGGTAATGTTGATGTATGTATCAATGCTAGTGCAAGAGTTGCATGTAGTATGCTGGTACGTTCTGTTCCTGTGTGTTTCTCATGATTAATGTACTCTGAAGAGTTGTAGAAAATGAGTTCTGACATGGAAATTAAGCATTTCCGGACCCATGTATGTGTAACATATTTTCTTCTACGTGTGAGGAATGTGTCCTGAAAGTTTGGCCCTACCTTATTGTTACACTCGATATGTTATACCCTTTAGGATACTTGAATTAAAGGCCATCTTACTGCGACTGCTTACTTAGGGAGTTTATAAGTTACAGCACAGTCAATGTTCATAGTGTAATTTTATTTTCTATTCAAATAGCTGCTTATTTGCTTTTATACACATCTGTGATGACAAAGTTATAAGTGAGAAGTAAAACGTAATTGCATTTTCTGTAGAAAATGTTCAAAATGACAGCATGAGCTTTAATACAGGCTTCAGGGAGGACCTAGCGGAAATGGAACCCCAGACTTCCTGCTCAAATGTCCGTGCCTTAATGATCTCGGCTTCCCGTGTTTGTGTTAATCATACTCATCAAAAGATCAATGAGAACGGAATATATTTGTTTTGGCTGTCAGATAATCAGGTCTCGTATTAATAGATTTCCAAAATCACTTAACCGGAAAAGATTGGCAGAGAGAGAGAATGAGGTACTTGCCTCATGAGTTAAATATTAGGCAAATTACCATCTGTATGTTGAAAAATGTGAAAATGATGGCATCACTCCTAAAAAATAATAATTTTATTGAAATATATGTAGCACAATAACTTGCCTTTCATATGTCTAAAATCATTCATAATACTACAACTTTTCCCATATGAATACTACAGAGAAATAAATTCACTGTCGAGACTATGAAGGTCATATTGAATGGAAATACTAATCCAGATCTAGAAAATACATTGTTTAGGCGGAAGCTGCATTTGGAAAATTTCATTTAGCTGAATTTAATCTGGTAGCTGTCTATTACTGTACTAACGAATGCTAAAGAAGATCATCTGATTAATTACAGATTTTAGGAGAAGCCGCATGCTTTATGTGTAGTGAAAAACTTTAAAATACGAATCTGCATAATTTGCCTGGTGTCTTTTTAATTTTCTAGAAAAAAATCTTGTCATTTCCCTTCAGGCAAATGTGGTGGGCAAAACAGGAATGGAAAAATGTCTGCTATGTCTCTACATGCTATTGAGCGTCTTTATATTATTTACTGAATCATTCTTTGAGTCAGGTCACTCACAAATAGAGTATGACTATGTTTTAATCTCGATAAATAAATTTACAAAATTACTAGCATATTTGATTTATTCAGATGACTCGTTGCGATCAGAATGACAGAAAAAATATGTAATTTCAATTCGGTAGAAGAATGTACTGAATTTTCTAGAACTGAGATTCAGATGATAATGAACAGAAAAGTTGATAGTATATAACGAGAACTATGCCAACGTGCTCAGATGACCTCATTTCAATACTAAAACAATACTCAAATCACATTTACGGCAATGTTACTCTTGAAGAATTTCAATTCTTTCACCTTTCACCGTTAGTATTCTTCTTCAAGTCTTATTGAATAGAAAACTTAAAGTCATTTATGCAAAATAGGATTATTCTTGAAAAGTATCATCATTTCTGCAAGTCATTTAGGGATGACATAACAATGGGGGGAAAAGCAGTTTATTATTATTATTATTATTATTATTATTATTATTATTATTATTATTATTATTATTATATTACTATTATATTGTAGTTTTTCTGAAGAGTGTTCATTTTTCAATATAGTATTTTGTACTAATTTTTCATTGGCATCTGTAGTAATGGCTTATTTTACTTGTAAATGTTTATTATTATTTAAGCTTATTTCATTGTAGTGTCTTAAAAATTGGAATATTATCAACCATCCTGCTAATCAATATACTAGGAAAGACTAATGCAACGTTTTATTTAACAATAGTTATATATACCCAGGGTGTCAAAAATGTATACTCACTTTCACAGTATATATCTATTTAATATATTTCAAAGTTGGACCGAAAAACAACAGTAATGTGTGGTATGATGTTCTGTAAACAGATGTGACTCACATACTTTATGATAGCATCATTGTTACGTGGCAGGTATATCAACAATGAACAAGTGAAGCCAAGAAACTGCCCAGTGTACCTGAACATGATATGCGCATCCGTCTTACCCGTCATTCATGCACTCTATGGAAATGAGGAATTTTACTTCCAACAGGATGGTGCACCGCCACATTACAATCGAGATGTACGTGCGTACCTTGATGATAATCTTCCAAGGCCCTGGATAGTACGAAGAGGTTCAGATTGAGTTTCCACCTCTTTCTCCGGATCTAACTCCGTTGCACTTCTACCTATGGGGAACTCTTAAGGATGTTATATACCGTAGAAAACCCAGCTACACTGGCAGCACTTCGGGAAGAAATTGAAACTGCATATGCTGCAATCGTTGAGGACATTTTCCCAAACGTTGCTCAATCAGTAGTTCAACGTACTTAGAAGCATATCGACGTCGATGGTGGGCACTTTGAGTAACTATTGTAGCTGTAAAAGTCTAAGATGCTTAGTGCTCATCATTTTCTGTTTGTGTGAATTCAGTTTTGTTAACACAGTTTTTTCTTTGATTGAAGTGTGTATACATTTTTGACACGTTCTGTATATATACTCTTTTTTTTTTGATTGAATTTATTTATGGACACTCTTTAACATCTCAAGTCATCAGCGTCCCATTCAAATCAGGGCGTGAAACGGCCGACAAATTTTGCTCAGAGGCCTCTCTTTCAGGCTTGAGGTTCTTTTTCGTGCCGAAAATGTACGACACGGGACCCACGGCTTTACTTCCTTTCCGAAGGAAACCGTACTATATATATATATATATATATATATATATATATATACTCGAGTACATATATATACATATATATATATACGTTTGTGCGCCAGTATGATATGGTTAGGTGCTCCGGCTAATTATTTTAGTGGATTTTTAAGAAAAATGTTGTTAGGGTAATTAGTTATTTATTATTAGTCTAGCTCAATGGGACTAAGGGCCGACATATTTACGAAAAAGTAGTACAGACATATTGCTGCACTTTTTGGTTCGTTAATTTAAAGTTAAAGACTTGTTTATATTCGTATTTCAGAACAACGCCGACCAAGAGAGAGATGACACACGACCTTTACCTTTTTGAGATTCTTCTTCTTTTGTTGCCAAGAGCGGAAGATTAGCAATAACGCGCAAACTTGACCATGATATTTTGGTATTACCTGATACCAGGCTTTTGAATTCTCCAAAATGTGGATCAGCAGCTTCAGCACTCAAGTTCTCCACGGTTTATTTCACGCGACACTTGTTTATTTGCTACGAACATGTTGTTGAAAGAAATCGCTTCTACCTCAGTGTTATACTAATTCATCTTAAGGTGCGCGAAAGTGTTCATGAGTGACTGGAGATTACTTTGACGAGTAGTGCAATGAGTCCCTTGGTCTCGCCATATTCATCTCCCAAATTTAACTTTAAGTACTGCATGTAGCTGGAGAGATGGCTAGCGAGGTATGAGGGGAGAGGGCTTTATCTGCCAAGTAAAACATTAAGCCCTACATGTGTATCATCATCTATTCAATTACTTATAAGTCAGTCCATCTCTTTGCATATACAAAAGCAGAATATTAATAGTGTACAGTTGGACATTATCAACACATTCCTCTGATCTAGCAATCTCTCCAGCTCCCAAGGGTTTCCAAACTTTTACGTTCTTCACAAATACATATGCAAGTCTTTTTTGCTGTCATACGAGGTTTACAAACATAAGTATAGAACAAATGCAACAACTTAAAATTTTGTAATATGAGAATTTGACTGGAGCGAATTTATGTCATGCGGCGCAAAATATCAGCGTCCCTACACTATCAAAGTCCACGTTATAATTGCCCTGCGCTTAAAGCATAGTCATTAAAAACACATAAAGCTTTGCCCTCCTTTCATAGCTTGGTAACATCGACATTATCTCTTCTCGAAATTTCCATCTAGTTATCATTCAATTGTAAAATCAAACTACATTATTACACGTGGCATGACAACGACACGGTCCATTACCCAACATAAAATGAATAGAGAAGTACCTACATCCTGATTAATATCACAACATGTGTCAAAAATTCAGACTTGATAAAATAATAGCAGATAAATAAAGAGCATAAACAGTTATAACTATTAATAACGAGGCGGCACTTAAATACTGTTTAAGTCATTGATTTAAAATCATACATAACTGCGAAAATAATGTTCAAAATCTAAACAACGTATCTGTGAAAGTACATATTTTTATTTACTTAATACTTAAATTAAAATAATATTTATAACTTTTTAGAAACGTGTGGTCTTGTGAGAGTAATCCACCTAATTAAATAAGACATTTTTTTCCTCTTTTTCTTGTGCGTTTATAGCAAATATTTTAAAAAGAAATAATGTATATATTTACAGAAGTTTAAAAGTGGCTAAGGCTATGTATGTGCACAAAAGTTATATCAATAAGTATCAGTAGTTTATATGACTGTCGTATATTAAAAAAATTAGGTTCATAACAAAACACTTACAAACGTATCACCAGAAGTAGTAGAAAGACTTAGAAAGCGAATCACAACTAACAAACGAAATAATATAGACGTATGTTTCTGAACCAATTAGCATTGAAATTATGAGTTCCACGTGTTTTCTTCCAGAATTATTTACAGTTGAATACGACTGCCCACTAACGAAAAAGTATCTGTAAATTGAAAATCAATATTGAGGTATATGATAACATTTAAACAAGAATTTAAAGAGGGCAATTACGAGTAGGTACATAAGTTTCCGGCCTCGTCGGGAAGGATTATCACCTTCACAAAACCCTTATCTGCTGTCATACTTTATCTGTTAAATAAATAATTGCAGCTGTAGCTTATGCTCGACGGTGTTCAGTTGTTCAGATATAGTTGCATAAAGAAGGCTGTGTGTAGAAGATTATGACATGTTCAAAATGGAGTTTCGAGCTGTTATTAAGTTCTTCACAAAAGAATTACTTACTGCAAATTAAATTAAACGGTGAATGGACGGTGTACATGGGAAAGCACCCCCTCATATTCTACCGCAAACGAATGGGCCAAACTTTTTCGAATGCGTCGACAAAGCATTGAGGACGTAAGAGCGTGCAGATCAGAACATGGAGGTGCTTACTCCTGAAAAAATGACTCTTGTGGAAGGAGACATTTATGGAAGACAGGCGACTCAAAGTTACAGAAATAGCAGCAAGGTTGGGCCTTTCTTTTAAAAAAAAAAAAAAAAAAAAAAAAAAAAAAAAACCTTCGAATTATTCATGAACATTTAAACATGAATAAGATTAGTGCAAGACGGGTCCCTGGACTTCTTTCCTCAGTCAAAAAGCAGCAATGAGTCATCTGTTGTCAGGCATATTTCCAGCCATGCCGTGGCAACAAGAGAGAAGTTCTGCAAGCCATTGTTACAGGAGATGAAAATGTGGTCCTCTACTATGGCCCCCTATCCAAATAAAATCAATAGAGTGGCGTAAACCTGGCGAAGCACCACCTCTAAAGACCAAGGTCACTCAGTCAACCAAGAAGATCATGGCCACAATCTTTTGGTACTATAAAGGAATATCTTCATTGACTTCAAGGAGAGGAACACCACAGTAAATGGGGAGTACTATGCTGGCCTACTGCACAGACTACGTGCTTCCATCAAAGAGAAAAGGCGAGGAAAGCTGAGTGGTGGTGTGCGCCTTCTTCACGACAACGTGCCTGTGCATACAGCTCTTGTTGCAAAGAAAGCTGGCTTAATGGAGATCGACCATTCACCCTACCACTCAGATCTAGCTCCCCGTGACTATTTCCTCTTCTCAAAACTCAAGAGAGATCTTCGAGGAAGGAAATTTAAGTGGGACGAAGTGATGGATACTGTTTATGCCCATTTTGCAGACAAGAATTTTGACTATTTTGTGGGGGTGGGGATTGAAAAGTTAATTCAAAGATGTGAAAAGTGTATTGCAATAAAGGATAAATATATTGAAACGTGAAATATAGTTTTTGTCTTTATCCTATTTAAAAACGGTTAGACCGGAAACTTATGATCCTAGCCTGGCGTTTAAAAATCATACCGAAAAGTTATTTTAAGGAAATATAAGCTTTATTGTGTTTTATGAAAGTGAAAGCGATAAATACTGCAGTTCTAAAGCAAACTCACTTACCTCCCAGATATTGGAGTTCCGCTCACTGGCGGCAGAGTGCATTAACGCAATCCATTAAAGATGCGTCCATAGATAATTGGCGAAAATACACTGAAAAATAAAGGTGAAGATGTGGGTGAGATACCAAGGAATGAATGACAAGGAAAACCGCATAACCTGGATGCCACTTTGTCCGCCACAAAAACCATTTACGGCCGCTGAGACAGAACATCTTGGTGAGAAGCTAAGACGTCACCGAAAACAACAATTGTGACGCTTTTCACTAAATATGCCATTTTTCTCAATTTGGTGTGTCCGGAACACTGATATGCTAGGGTGTGTAACCTTTTAAAGACGCGTAACTTTCCTTAGAAAAATAAAAAAAAAAAAGATTTTAGAAAGCAAATGGAACTTCTGATGTGGATCTCTAATGCCCATAAATGAAGGGAGATTATCACGAATTACATATTAAGGGAGCCATGAAGGAAACGGAAAAGAGAAACATCATAAGTAAAATGGAAAAACGGTATCCAGGAAACAGATGGAAATTTAATATTTAAGAGAAGGGCAATGGTTTAAAGCAGAACGTGCCATATATACTTGAGGAAAGTTGTATATACTTGTATCTGTCTATCAGAAGATAATAAACTAGATCATTTTTGTGACCTTTGGCAGAGTTTAATGACGTTAACTTCTGAAAAAAGAAAATGTTCGTATTCAGCAGGTGATTTTTATTGCTCAGAAGTCAGGAAATCTCTGTGCGCTTACGTGACATTGTCGGGTCTCCCGCTGGAACTGCCCAATAGCGTGATCCAGTCTTCTCTACTAAGTCACAATAAATCGATGCCAATTGGCGTTTCCGCAAATGACAGCAGACTTCGCCTGGGGATTCAGTTACTCTCAACTGTTGTCACGGACGATTGTTGTCACTACATTCCTGCGCTTGTTAATAATTAAAAAGTTGCATTATGGCTGTAGAGCATGCAGTGCGTTCTGTTACTCATTTAGTTCACAAATGTAATGCAATTACACGTGCATTATTATTTTATATATATATCTTGCCATAGAAAGACTCCACGAGTCCGAAATATAGCGATCTCAAGTGTGACTTTTTCTTTGTGTTTTATATTTTGTACTATTATAATTACTGTTAATTTATATATATATATATATATATATATATATATGTGTGTGTGTGTGTGTGTGTGTGTGTGTGTGTGTGTGTGTGGTGCGCGCGCGCGCATGGCATAACCTTTTAAACGCTAAAATGAAAGTAGAACAACTAAGTACTTCTAAGGAGCATATTTGCTAGAAAGACAAAATTGAACAATGTACAGTGCGACACTTAGACCTTTTTATATGTTTCACGGATATTAAATGACAGCAGACAAGCGAGGTCTGATAGGTATATGCCGCGCATATTAAGTCTTGTGGAATGGATTTTAGGAAAACCTCAAGAAGCCGAACATCTCTTTTAAATAGCAACTTGGAAATCTAATTTTTTAAATTAAAACATTATTTAATTACAAATATCGCCAAATATGAATATAATGATGATCACCAGAATTTTGCCTGTAATAAATTTTTGAATATGCTAGAAAAACTTGTCTACAACATCGATTTTACATATTACAACTTCGATTTGGGGGAAAATATGCTCATTATGCTAGCAATGAGGTTTGGAAAAAAACACAGCCCTTATGCACAAATTCAATGCTTATTTTCTCAATAATGTCACAAATTTTGCTAACACATATCTTCACTTCAGTTATTTCACTTCCTGTACCCTTAGCAGTAAGAACCTAACCCTTAGTCCTATACTGGTTGCGAAGTCTTTGAAAATAAGATAGCTTTTCAGGAAAATTCAAGAAAAAAATAATTTACAATATTTCTGACTTTAGTAGCTGAGATGGTATTTGTTGTTGAGTGGCCCCAAGTTGGGCGCCAAGTATTTATGGATTTGAACGGCTCCCGGGGGAGGCCCAGATCCAATGCTAATCGAATCACGGTTACTTGCTGCCGGCCGCGACAACCTAAATGGAATTGACTCTTGCGGAGTATTAACCCGTGGGTACACCTCATACCCCGGGTATCTCAGGGGCCCGAAGTCGCCCTTTCGTGCGCACTCTTGGTCGCGGGGAAAGCGAGGTGAAGGAAGATGATGCAAATTACAAGACACCAAATCTCTGATACGTTTATTTGAAGAGGAGGTTATGGTTCGCTACCATTAATAGGCGAAGTTAGCTCGCTGCCCGTACACGTGATTCTGGAAAAGATATTACTGGATGTAATTTTGTAATGATCTGAAATTAATTTAGGTTTAATCTTCGCGAGCGCGGATTCCGAAGGCATGGAACCGCGTACTGCACACTCGTATTCTTAGAAACGGATTGAGCTGTACTGAACGACGCTACGTGACCTCACATTCTATCACTTAAACAACCGACTACTGCTCTAAACAACTCATAACTCGTGCTCTGACCAATGGCTAAGTATCAACTGCCTGAATGAACTGAATTGCCAGAACTGCGTGCGTCAACTCAAAGTGCTTCAATTGTTCCAACTGTCTCAACTCCACTCAGTACTTCGCAGGAGTCTTTGAAATGTCGCCACGTGTTTCCTTAGCTCACAGGGGTTCTCTTTAGGGTATGAAGTCAATTGTTTCTACAGCCTTTGTCATCTTTTTATTTGACCACACAACTGTTATACATTTAATTTTAATAGTACGTCTATAAACTGAGCGAAATAGCCCAGAGGGTAACGCTTGGTATTCGTATTGCGGAGGTCCCGAGTTCAAATTCCTTAGAGCCGGTTTCCTGAACTTGAGTCTTTTTGATATTACTCCTGTTGCTTGTGCAAATACTGGGATGGAAATTTCCTTTCTCCTATTTCTTATCGTTTCATTGTTCCAGTTCTAGATTTCAGGGCAGAAAGGGCCAAGGAAAATTATGGTTTAATTTTGCTTGGAAAAACTTCTGTCCTCGTTTCCGGAGTTTTGAATTAATTAGATAATTGAATTGTGTTCAAGAATTTTATTTTAGGTGTCCTCAGATTCCTCGGATAATATTGCAGTGACTTCCGCAGATGTGCGGACTTTTGGGGATTACCAGCTAAGTACTGCCTATGTCCGTTTGTCGCCGTCCTCCTGTCTGGCCGCCTACTAAATATTTTTTTATCATTTCCGTTACTTCCGCAGGTCCCTCTTTGGGGTATTTAGGTGCAAAAGGCGACATCAAAGTGGCCGGCTGAGAGCGGCGTCTCCACTCTTTCCCCTACAAGTCTCCCCTCCTGTCCTTGAATGTGACTTAAGCAGTGCACTAGTTGAGCTTTGCCAAGATGGGACAGTTGACTCTAGAGTAGAGCATTTTCTTGTTTACAAATGCGAGTAAATTCAGGCAGAGTTTCTTTTATAGTATAGTACTTTTATTGTCTCCTTCCAGAGCCGCAATTCACGATATTGCGAATAAATTTCTACTGGATAAGTGCACAAAAAACAAAACAAAACCAAAAAACAAGCAGAAAAACGTACAGTTTTAACAGAAGATAAACTAAAGGAAATTGGCGTAAACTTCGAACTTTCGCCAACAAAATCACTCCCGAAATTGGACAAATGGGAGTTTCAGTGGGTTCTGCACATAAAACAACAAAATCATTAAGCCTCAAACCGTATTAAGTGTACACATGTCCATTGCTTAAAACAAGGCGATGCAATAGTAACAGTGCGTTATTGTGATCCCCCCCCCCTCTATGAATGAAGGCCTAATAGACCCAATGCTTCTTCCGTTCTTTACAGACGAGACCTGGTTTCATCTGAACGACCGTGCAAGCAATTAAAACACCTGCTACTGATGGGCCAAAAATCCAAATCATGTACAGGAAACCTTATGATAGGAGTTGAAGTTTGGTGTGCTGTTAGCGCAAGGTATATTATAGGTCTGATTTTTTTACGAGGCGACAATAGAAGCAGAAAAGTCCCGAAGAGACAGTTTGACCCCATTTTTTCACCAGCATACAGAAGAAGAGAAAGCATATAGGTGATTTCAACAGTATTCTGTAACTTCTCATATAGCAGCGGAGTCAATGAATAAAATTAAGTAATGTTTGAAGATAAGACTTATTAGCGCTTGTATATGGCACTCTCGCTCACCAGATTTAACAGTGTGCGATTTTTACCTGTGGGGTTACTTGAAGGACAGAGTTATAAAACAAATCCTCACACATTGGAGAAAATATCACAAATTAAATCAGAAACGTCACAATGGCCGAAATTAAACGTGTCAACCAGAATATGTTTTCCCGATACAATGCTGTTTTAACCGAAGCGGGACAATCTTTTAAGCATATTGTATAAATTTTATACACGATTTTAGAACCGAAGTGCAAGTGCATTCTCCTACGGCCGCTTCCCGCCCAGTCGCCGAGAATCAAAAACCGAGCATGCGGGATAGTTTTTACGTGAAAGCCCGTCATATACACAAATTAACGCCTATATACTACCTAGGTCATATACTCGTAACATTACTAGACCCTTCTTAAGGAATAAATCTCTCACAGTATAGAAAAACTTAGGGAGGTCTTTGAGATATATAAAATCAGAGGTTCATGGTTCATGTTTGGACAAGGACACTGTAGCGGTTTCCGTGGTTCAAAATCCGTGGCCAAATGTAGAGTCTGTTCTTCCTTTCCAACTAACGTCCTACACACAGCTAGTATGTAAGAACTATTTCTACTTATTATCTGTCCGCATCTGGATGGCTCCCGCATTACCCACCGAAGTGTATTCTGCCACGATTTTATTTTATTAGCATCTTTCATAACTTGTTCAAATATTTAGTAGTGGCAAATAAACACATTTTAATAATATTCATTTCAAAATTAATATGTTTTACTTATTTGAAGATGCAATTGTTAAAAAGAAGTGAGTATTGAACCCTAAGAGTAACATTAGTATAATATTAGTATTAATATAACCCATTTCTTACCCTAATGGAAATCACAATGAATATTTATTAGCAATCTTATATAATGCAGAAAGCAGGGAGTGTGTGACACCCCTTGTTATGGAAACTCCACCCTTCTATGTACGTCACTCAGCCAAACCACGAGTACCACCACGCCCACCAGATTGAAACATCGAGGTTTTGTCTCACCCCCGCACTCTGACTGATGGTGTGCCCTCTACACTGCTATAAACAATGACTGATGGGACTTAATCCCTTATTCCCAACATCCCCCGACTGGTACGATATTTTTTCCCCCTGCGTTATGTTCAACTTATGTCACAAACATTTTTGTATGCTATTTGCTAACAAATTTTCCGTCACTTCCGCAACACGCCTCATCGGCGAGAAGGGGAGTTGGGTATGCGTAAACAGAAAGGCCCAGTAATCAAATAATGGGCCATGGACGCTGTTGTGGTTTGCACGTGTCAACCGGATGATTGGGCAGCGCATGTGTCATGGGTCAGGGGATGAAAATTGGTCCCTGGTTGACATCTGTCCTTTAGAAGACTTGGTTGTTAGTTTATTCAAATGCTGATGTAACAGCTCTAGAAGGAACAGAAAAGGGAAGGAACAAAAAGAAGTTGTAATTTAGAGAACCGAAAAGTAAGCAAAGATTAGAAGGGAAAGAAAATATAGAAGAAAAGTTAAGATTTATAACTTTCGTTCAGGTAAAACTGGGACAAGAACAATTGCTTTCGGTGACTCTAAACTTTGGGAAAATGAAGTTTAAGGTTTTCCAACCATCTAGTGAACTTCGCATATTATAATCATAATATGTAATTAATTTCATCTTTCGACTTCCAGAGAATAAGCACTTAAAAATGTGTATTGATTAGTGTTGAAATATATTACAGGAAATATGCACCAAATTGTCGTTGATATGTTTACTATTCCCTTTTCCTTTTTGAGCATTATATAATATTGTTCATATTTGTATCTTCTATTTATTTAGCTCTATTAATAATTTTGATTCTTATTGTTTTGGGGTGAATTTGATCATTTTTATTATTATAAATTTCACCCTAGTGGGTTGCTAAACTCGAAAATATGTCTTTCCGTGATGGTATGCTCTCTTACTTGATAGACTTAGCTTTTAGATGCCAACAGCTCATCTTAAACGTCTCTCGTACATTACAATCAGAGATTGCATTGTAGATATCACATGGCCAAGAATAAGCTAAGATCTTCGTAAAAGGGGAAGCAAATTTTTCTAGTGTAGGTGAGTGATGTATCAGATGTTTTTCTCAAGACTTATCGAAACATAAGGTGCTACTTAGCAGTAAGCACTAAGACATTAAAACACATAACACACGATTAGATTTAATTACAAGTGGGTAAATATCACAAGCCATAAAAACTTGAATAAAGAAACAACAGGTAACTTCTTCCACTTTATCAACAATTTTATAAGACATAATTTGGAGAAATAAGTATATGAGCATTGCAAGTGAAATTAAAATCTAAAACATGTATGTCAATAAAAAACCATTAAAAATAAAAATAACGTATTAGAGCAGAAATTAAACTTGTAACAAGTACTATATACCACATATATAAGCAACAAAATAAATAAATAAAATAAAATATAATAAAAAATGAAAATTAAAGACATTAAGAAATGTGTAAAAGGGAGAATGTAATAAAATGGACACCAAGAACTAATACGCTGGTATCAAAATTGATCACCGGACTCAGCTGAGGGTTACTAAATAGCAAAAATGTTCTAACTGTCAGTAAGAAATGGCTACATTTTGTGTTTTATTTTCCTGAACATGATTACAATGTCCTTTTTTCAATTTTGTACGAGTTCGAAATATTTTTTCATCACGGTTTTAAATCTTCCTAATATATTGGAAAGAGCAAACGACATTAAATGTGAGGGTGAGTCAAAAAGTAAGTTTCTCAAATTTAATTCCAAAACGAAGTCACGCAGCTAGCTGCAAGTTGGATTTACGCTAGTGTGCAGTCCCATTGCAGCAACACTGGCCTATTCAACGGAACATAGATGCAGCAGCAGTTACAAAAAGAGGAGGGTACTGAATGAGTTGTCAACGAAGGAAGTGCACAATTATTTTAATTTCTGTGGGCAAAAGTAAATATGAAACTGCAACCATCTATTAATGAATTGCTTCTATGTATAGAACATGTTGATATCCATCCAATAGAAACGAAAATTCTGCCTGGATTTTTCTGTAGGTCGAAGGATGTGTATTATTTTTATACAGCAAATGTTGGCAACATGTTCCCCATCCAACTTCGACTTTCGTCTGTTTGGGAACTGAAGGAAAAAAAATGTTCGGTAGATGATTTCCACTCGTCAAAGATAGTATTGAAATGATGCACCGAGTCAGTTTGTGTCTTATTAGTAAAGTTGTAACTTACGACATCAATAGAGTCGGATACTATTAACTACTCTTATGATAAATTGCACGTGTTCGTCGTCACGAGACATCGAATTTTTAAACTATCAATTTACAATATACTTTTAAATGTAATTTATACCTTTTGACGATAATGTACGTTCTGCAAATACTATTGTGAAAACTTTCACAACAGAAGAATTGCGCATGTTTTTATTATAATTAAACATTTATAAAATTAAATCTTCAGATGCTAGAAGTCCTAAAGCTAGTTGATGAAAAGGCGCAACAGTTTAACCCAGTAGCACCTGTTATCGAACTGATGAAACATAATTCTAAGAAAAATAATGGTAATTCAAGAATATGTTAAATAAGGGATATTGTACTAAGTAGTTAAATACCGCCACGGGTGGCCGAGGTCGTTAAGGCGTGGACTTGTGAGTGGGAGGTCTGGAGTTCGACTCCCGCCAGGACCTCCTTCCCGACTGAGGTTTTTTTCAGTCCTCATGAATGGCAACTGCCAGTGAGGTGCCCTAAACTTAGGCCTTGTTTCCTTTAAAAAAAAAATCCTTTCCCAATATATCATTTCATCTCGTGTACCATCAGTGTCCACCGCCTGTGGTGTCTCAGTAATAAAAATGGGCGTGAAACATTATTAAAAAAAAGTAGTAAACAAAACTAACCGCTGGTGTTTCTATGCCACAGAACAATATTCTATGTTATTTTCGTTTTGTTCTTATAACTTTTTGCAATGTGTGAGGGTGGTTTTCCACGTATAAGAATTGTTTCCCTGATAATCGGAGAAAATTCACATTTGAGGCACTGCAGATGTATGTTGTTGTGCTTGGTAATTGTAGGTGCATATATCGGGAAGAAAAGGAGGAACACCTAACTGATGAACATTTTTGTGTAAATTATTCATGTCACAATAAAAAGTGCCAGAATAAAAAAGTATATTTGTAATGATAAACAGCTATTTGTATTTAATTTTAGAGATGTTCGCATATTTTTATGTACAATCTTTTATTTCCACAGTTGATCGCATAACCAACTCATTGTAGTGTCACAAGGTCCATTCATCATAAGTTGTCAGTTTACTCTGACATACTTGAATAACTTTGGTTATTATATGGCAAAATAAAGGAGCGATGTTGAAATAGAACAAAGTTTTATATTGATGATTACAACAAATTAGGAAACTTACTTTTTGACTTACCCTTGGGAGTGAAAGGAAATTACGAAGCATTAAGGGAAGAAAATAGACCGAAGAGCAAAAATGAAGGTGATGGAAGAAATGACAGGAGAGGTAGGAGTTGAACACTGTGCAATACAGAAGCAAATGAAATGAAGAGATTTGTAAGGAGTAATAAGAAGTTTCTGGTAGTTTAGTTGACTGGAGCGCTGAATTGTCGCTATGGTCGATCATTTTTTGTGTACACAGTCGAAATTTTACGGTTTCTATGGAAATCTCCCATTTATCTGGTTCCATTCCAAGAACAACCTTTTATTTCCTTTCCTTTAAACGCTTTATCATAATAGGATCTGATTGTAGCTGCATTCATGCCACTGTGGGCTTCCCGCCTGAATTTCTCACCTGGTAAGGTTTAACTACTAGAGGCATCAGGCGGTGGATATTATGATGATACAAGAGATGGAATGGCAGCGTTCCAGATCTAATTGTAGTGTACCGCCAGGCATTTGCAATTAATGAGGCCTGAGAAAAACCTGGTAAGACCTCTTAGTCCCGAAGGATAGATCTGCCAGGAATCAACCCCCGGATCTCTCGTAAATTAGTTTGTGCCTTAGTCACCTCAGCCTTCTTTATAGGTTTCTCCAACTTGGTAAAGAACAGTTCATTGCTATGGACTCACCAGACCTGGACTCTTGAGCTTAGTAGGGTTTGGATAATATCTTAGATCCGATGAAGTGGAAAAAGTTGACTGTGTTATGATTAGGGCTAGAAACTCATGATTATGTATATTTTGTTTGTTAAGTACGTTATGTATTTTACATATACAAATATTCATGTTATGAAAATAATTTGTTAAATGAGGGTGCCTCATTAGAGCATATTTGAGCATATTTCGTTATTTTAACAAAATTTTGGGTTATTTAGGACATCGCTTTCTCAAGGAATACTTTGTTCTTTATACATTTGGCTTTTACTGTAGTCCATTTCGTCACACATCTGTCTAATTATATAAACACACAGGCAAATCCACACCAGATTCTTCAGCGTTAAGAAAAAAACATCATATCATTCGATATTATGAGAACTATATAGCAGAGATTAAAAACAGAGTTGCAGGTACAAGAATTTGCATATCGATGGACAGAATGAGTAGATAGATGTATAATGAATATTATTGTGGAACTAAACTGCTTACAATTAGAGAAAACTTTTTATTTGTTATTTTATTTTACTGGAAGTAAAGTGTTTGACCGATTTATGAATTGCATGTGCCCTGAAGACGTTCAGCTGTTTGTAAAGATTCTATATTTTATATGTGAGGGAGGCTAATTCTCTAAAAGTATTCTACAACAAGATGGTGCATGTGACTTGTTTAGCTCATACCCTGAAGAGTTGCAGAGGAAATCAATGGTCAGTTCGGTGAAGTTGATAAACTGATCGCCTGTGTTCAAAAGAACTTGAAAACCCCTTCTCAACCTACAAAATTTAAGTTGGAAATTGTAACCGCCTTCTACCCTTTTGACAATATGTGGATCCTGGATTGATGCCTGCATTTACTACTGCGATAACTTAACCTTTTTTTTTTAATTGTGTTTAACGCCCGTTTTTACTGCTTAGGCGGTTGACACAGGCGGTTGACACTGATGATATGATGATATGATATGTGAGGTGAAGTGTTAAATTGGGAAAGGAGTTATTTTTTAAGGAAGGAAACGTTCCACGCCTAATTTTAGGGCACCTCTTCGGCATTTGCCAATCCTGAGGACTGAGAAAAACCTGGGAAAATCCTTAGTCAGCGAGGACGGTCCTGACGGGATTCGAACCTCAGGCTCCCGCTCACGAGTCCGCGTCTTAACGACCTCGGCCACCCGTGGCAGTGCGATAACTTTAAGATTGTGAAATACGTCATTGATTCATTGACAACAAGTAATAGGTACTGATGTCTCAGGACCAAAATGTAGTTAATCCTTCTTACATTACACCAAATGTAATTTTGAATTCCTTCCTGCTGCTATTACTGCTTGGGAACAGGCAGGTGTGCCACTACAGCAGATGAAACTTATAAATAAAATTGTGATATGTTAAGTGATTTTTTCCGTAAAGTGGGACAAGTCGTTTCAGAGAAAATGATGAAGGTTCTCAACAAAAACTATGCTTTTTCACACAGCAAAACTTCTAGCAGGGAATGTTTTTCACTTGATAAATCAGGGTTAGATTCAAACGATATTGTTTATTTTAAATATTCACAAATATTATCTTTCGAAGTAGAAAAACGCTTTTTTTTTTTTTTCCAAAATAGAAGACTTTATTAGATGATAAGAGGCAATCATTCAAATTGGAAACTTCGCATCAAGTAGTCATTGTACATTGTAACTAGAGATTCATAAAGTGAACACAAGATGTTTGTAAAAACTTTCCCAGCAATGAATCAAATAAACAACATGCTAACATACAACACCTTTTGTTCCTCTTTTGTTTATTATTTTCCCCCACATTATAACGGGAAGAAAACTTTTTCATTAACAATTTGTATTGTTGTTAGCACATCTTTTTGCGGTTATAGGGCATATTTATGCATATTTTAGATCAAATACATATTTTATTTTGCACATTTTTGGAGATATTTAAGGCGTAAAAATCCTAGCTCTAGTTGCATGACAGTCGGATTCCTTCATCTCTTCCTTCATCTCTTTTCATTCCATGTTGAAATCGGGTACAGAAAAGTGATTGGATAATAGAGCATTGAGAAGCGAAAGGAAACTACGGATCAGTTAAAGAAAAAAGCGGCAAGGATAAATAAATAATGAATACGAAATTGAAAAAGTTAAGATCGTTTTAGGAAGAGTAGTATGGAAATCGGGACTTGGAAAACATAAATCACAGGAAATAGAGTGAATTAGCATGAGTACAGCTCTTACAGATTCATTAGTCTGATAATGTACATATCTTAAAATGAAAGATAGCAATTTTTAGTCCCAAACCTGCAACTGTTTTCAACAGCAACAATTCTGCACTCCTTTACAAAGTTGATTACATTACAAAGTTGACCAGAATATCAGCTCATATTCAGATCTGAAAGTATTCTATAATCAAATACTCTTAACCTACAAGAACAAGCAAGGAGGCTATTTTAAGATCCAATGAGAGAATTGACGCCCTCCATTATCAGTCCGCACCTTAACTTGGGTTGAATTATTTAGTAGCCATAAAATGGATGCAATCTGGCGAATGCATGAATGAATCTATGGCCTGAAGGTAACCAGTCAACTAGGCTAGATGTTTGCGATCGAGTCCAGGAGTTAGATCTAGATAATATTAAAGTATGAAAAAGAAAACTACAAGTGTAAGTAGTTAATTAAAATACAAATTGGTGAGCGGTACTACATATTTAGATAACGCCCCTAAGGCTGTTGCTATCAGCATTAATCCGGTAGAAATTGGTGGTATTTGACAAGAGACAACCGATGTTTACAATAAGGAAACGACAGTTGCTAGATGGCGGCGACTCTGAGCTAGTGCACGACTCTGTTGTGCGATTTTTGTGGAGGAAAATATGGAATCAAAGAATATTCATAAAGGAATGCTTCTCATCTAGGTTGATAAGGCCTGTCACGTCAAGCTGTACACATTTAGATGCAGAAGTTTCTGAAGGGCGGACACGTATCGAAGACAAACACCTCGTTGGCCATCCAGAAGAGATTGCCGCAGAGGCGAATTTGCAAACGTTGGTTTTGGTTACTCACGCAGTATGACGCATGATAGCTTGGGTTTTCACAAAGTCTGGGGCAAGAAGGGGCCACCACAACACAAAATACAAAAAATGGATATGGCATTATAACATCCCAGTCGTTACTGAGATGGACACTATTAGCCAGATGTCATAGTTAATGAGTCTTCAGTTCAACATTACCAGCCCGAGTCTAAGCGGCGTCAATGCAGTAGAAAAAACTTAGTGACCCCATAACCTGAAAAAGCTATTTTCATAGTCTGAAATCATTATGGCATATTGTTCACCGCATTTTAGCCTTCAACTTCAAAGCGCAGATGTCAACTCGACAACGCGCGTCCTCATACTGCCAACATCACGAATGAGAACGCTATGAAATTTCAAGTGGCAAGTCCTCCAGTCTAGCGTCGATATTTTCCAAGCGACTTCCATTATCTCGGCTTTCTTGAACATAATATAACTCTTGCTGGTGAACATTTTCCTGACTAGGAAGCTGTAGAAAGAGAAATTGGAGCCTAGTCCCCACAGGAGCCCAAAACATTTTCTACTGCTGGATTTCATAGTCTTGTGAAGTATTATTTGTTTAAGGTCTGAACTATTTCTAACTTACTTAATGCCTTACCTTCATAAAACAACATTTTCTTTGTGATAAATGTTTTGAAAGTGATTCAGTATCTCTTTGACTTTAGGTAAGCATGTCCTTTAATAAATTCCACAATAATATATAATGTTAATATCCTTATATATGTCAGGTTTCAATAAAATCATATCCCACAAAAATTCCTGCATCTATAAATATTGCATCAGTCCGGCTAAGAACCATATCTTGTTCAGCAACGCTTTCTGAAGTATTTGTTGTTCATTTGTAACAGGCAACGATAAGCTCTTTTGTCCTTTCATTGTATGTCGGAAACTTCGCAGTTTTCCAGACGAAATGTGCAATATAAACACAATATGAGGTTGAAATGTTTCACATGTTTCTTTGCAGGATGCACGCATTGCCCTTATGAATATTACATAAACAGGAGAGTTTCTGACACAAATCACACGCCACATCCTGTCTCCGTCTCTCTCTGTCTGTGCAACGACACTTGAGGGCAACTCCATGGATATTTCATTGTGCCGCGGTTTTCCTAATGGATTCTCGCATTCGCAACTTTTTCTGCCCCTCTTCTGCTCTCTCCCCCAAGTGACAGTGAAGAGGATTTAAGAGGGAGCAAGAAAGGAACCTGAAAGGTGATACAGAACCGTGGGGATGAAGGAAGGGCTTAGTTCCGGCCCCCTATTCGTACTCTTGCCTTTGTCCGGCATTCAGAATGCGCTCACCTAAGTCTGCTCTTTACAGCGGCGCGCATGGCCACATCAGAGCGCGTTTCTAAAGGCACGGGGTTGGAAATCGACCTTTAGAGTTGCGGTGCAAATGAGAGAGTGACCTGGAAAAGTTCAACTGCCCTGGTTGTTCTCTAACTACGGACGTGAACAAACAGTTACCACATGCCGCCTTTTTACCACGCTCTCATTAAAGTCAGATTGCGAATTTCGTGATGGGCAATACGGAGCAGTTAGGTGTATTGCTGAGTTGGTTGGGACAGTAACCCTCCTCCCAACCGTTTTCCCCACCTCTTCATCGCCATCATGATGACGCGGTCTCTTCCCATTACCTCTGCAGTCATAATCGTCCAGCATTTGCTTTGCTAAGTTCAGGAAATGTCAGACTATGGATAACTAAACTAAACAAAACCCATACTTTCACTCTACTAGATACATTATCCTATAGCAATCAGAGGTGTTGGTCAAAGAAGATAAATTATCATCATACTTAACCCTAAGCGCATTGTCAATTATTTATTACAGGCTTGCATGACTAGGTTAACCCAAACTAATCCCTTTGCTCTCAGAAATAATTCTGTGTCGCTAGAACCGACTACCGGGTGCTCAGTTATTAGCCTGTAGTGTCATTATGTTCTTATAAACCCGAGCGGGGTGGCTAAGGAGGTAATGCGTGGGATTCGCATCATATAGGTCCCAGGTTCAAATAAATCCTTACGTTTGGCTATCCTGACATTGAGTTTTTTTTGTGGTTAACTCCTGACCGCTGGGATGGATATTGCCTTTACATGAATTTTCCGCTCTCCCTTTCCATTCCGTTGTTTTTATTGACAGGGTCGAAAGTACCAGTTGAGAACTGGTGCTGGTTGCGATGTTACAGTGGCTTGCGCTTTGGAAAGGTTTTCTGATATTCTAAAGAGCTGGAATTTCTTGGTGTGGGGGTGCACTGCGTCACCCCTTCTGGCTCCTGGCTGCCCGGTGTCTCCCTCATTTTATCCCTCCCCCCACTGGCAGTGTAGGCCAGCCCTGGAGCAAAACTGAAGTGCCGAAGCGTCCTTCTCCGCCACTATCTATCTAAACCAATCCCCCGATATATATCCAATGTTAAATGGCAAGAATCCTCTGACCACATGTTTTATCTCAGGCATTAAGACAATAATACCTTAAATCTTAATGGCCTGGTTAACAATACCATGTTGAATTCATTACTGTTTCTTAGTCATTTGGTCCTAGTGTTAGTCTGAAGGTATAGTGCTCGAGGTAACAAGGTTCGCTTGTTTGGATGAGGTCGATGGTCTTTCAGGTTATAAGTCTAAGAGAGAATCGTGGATTCCGTATCATAGATATATGCCACGTTAAAGAACTGCATACCTGAAAAAAAAGGCAGTTGGAGGAAAAAAAATTATTGATTGTTTCACGTCCACGTAATACCTTATTATTTTACTAGATGATGATGAGGCGAGTTGATCACCTATCATTCTGAACTTTGTAGGAAAGTGTAACTACACTTCTACTTGGTATAGTAAGGAAGTCAAGGCTCGAAATGGGCTATGGGCCACAGTAAAAGAAGAATAAGTGAAATACAAACCATGTTTTAACTCCTAATGAAATTTGCGCAGCTAGACACAAACATGAACTATCATATTTACACCCGCTTCATCACTACGAGTGTTGCATATCTGTATAGTGCATCTAGTCTTCTCACAAAGCAGATAGCTTCTTAATTAATATCCTATTAATATACTACTATCCCTTTTTTGAAAAACAGAATTTTTGGAGTAAGCACAGAGATTTATATTAAACACTTTCCGCCAATTTGTGGGGGTACGAATAACTGTATTGTAAACCCCCTCCAAAAGATGATCATATATGATAATTTCTATGTTATGTAAATTGCGCCAAAATATTATGTTTTGTTTGCATGTTGTGAGGGTTTCTGTTGAAGTTCCTACACACATTACTGTAGTTGAACGTTTCCCTTTGCTCACTGCACAGTTAACAGTTAGCACAGTGCCAGCTTGTGTTCATCATGGAACTAAAGAGGTGCACTTCACAATTAGGAAATGTTTTAACAGTGCTGGTCGGCTGCAGAGAACGTGTCAAAGAACTACAAAATATTTCGGAAGTACAGTGCAGCAAAGTGATGCAAAGCTAATATTTATATAGGTACGGGAAGAAAGTGTATCTGTTTCGTGAAGTGTAACAAGGCCAATCACGAAAATGCTGTAACTCTGGACAGTGTCTGTGTGAGATGTGTGCGATTTTATAACCAACAAAGGAAATGTGCCTGCTTTACGAAATAACTGAGGTGAGGCGGTAAGATCACTGCAATACATGAATTTACAAATTACAAAATGGAAGAATATATTTCTTTACACCCTAAAAGGATCTGGAATCGTTGTACTTTGTGTAAATAAACTTGCATTTTAAATTAATGTAAGCAAATACTCTTTACTTAGGTACGAAAATTTGCTTGCTGTTGTGCATATATCACCGTTAACGATCATTGTATAGCAGTGCTTCCAGCTTATTGCCGGACAAGAACAGTCCAACATTCGTATAAAGGCTTTTGAAATTGTTAAAAACAAATATACGTATATGAACTTGTTTTTAAACGTGATACTGGAAAATTGCCACCGACGATGTTCATGCCGCTTGGTAACCTGGGATAAAGAGGTGCTCTTTCTAGGGAGAAAGGCAAGTTTAGAAATGGCTTGGTTTAGGCTGGGAAAAAATTAAGGGATATCTGTGGTAGGAGAATCTGCCCATTTTATGCAGGGAAGGAGGAATGAAAACATACTTTAACAGAATGAACCCATTGGGAACACCTGAGAAAAACGGTTTCCTGAAAACTTTTTAAGGCAATTAGAAGAGATTGGCATGCTGGGACCTATTTGAGAACCATGCTAATTGGTTAAATATACACATTTTTATAGCCAAAGTGAGCGAAGCCAAAAGCAATTTATTTTCTGGTTAGAACTCAATGACTAGTGTAATTATAAATAATCTAATATATTTGCATTCTTGTATCTGTAAATATCGTTCTTACCATTTTAATATTAATTTATTATTAATATGTTTTATTTGTATTATTATTTGTTCCTCTTTCTAATTGTGTATCATACTTAGGTAACCAGGAGATGCAAATCTAGCAAATAATCAGCAGTACGTCTGTTACACTGTACCTCAGAAAGCTTTAGAGCTATCAATATGACATTTTAAGATATAATAAGAACACATATAAAGACTCTCAATTTTAATACTCTAATGCACATAAGAGTATTTTAATTTGTTTTTAAACCAAAATAGAATCTTATCAGAAAACTGAAAACACTGTGACATAATAGTGCATTTTTCTTTATAGCCTATTGGTGGAATTGGAATGGCAGTTAATTTTTTTATACTTAACCTTCAGACAACATGATATTCTATGACCTAGAATAAAATCATCTATGCTAGTTGCTTGAAAAGAAATTAATTTTCAAATTAATATTATAATTTTATTGGTATTGATTTTTATTAACTAACAGCGATATTTAAATACTTCTAGTTACCGCACTTTACATTTGCATACATTATGTGTGTGCAAATTTCCAATAAGCTTGGTCCAGCCAATCCTGAGAAAAATGCACATTTATGTCAAAATTTTAAGCTAGTGGAAAATAAATATTTATGGGCATTATAAAATTATCATTTACACAACGTCTTTATTTAAGTATTCTTAATATCTCATAAAATTTTCACATTGATAACTTTATAAGTTTCTGAGATATAGTGCTAAATGTGTATGCTGCATTATTTGCCAGATTTACCTTCGTGGTTACCTTAAGAATGCACGGTCTACCATCAGCATAAAATATATTTATAATGTGTGTATAGAATTTATAGCATAAAAGAAGCACCTAATACTACTACCATTACTACTACTACTACTACTACTACTACTACTACTACTACTACTACTACTACTACTACTACTACTACTATTACTATTACTACTACTACTACTACTATTACTATTACTACTACTACTACTACTACTATTACTATTACTACTACTACTACTACTACTACTACTACTATTACTATTACTACTACTACTACTACTATTACTATTACTACTACTACTACTACTATTACTACTATTACTACTACTACTACTACTACTATTACTACAACTGTTACTACTACTACTGTTACTACTACTACTACTGTTACTACTACTAATATTACTACTACTACTACTACTGCTACTACTACTACTACTACTACTACTACTACTACTGCTACTACTACTACTGCTACTACTACTACTACTACTACTGCTACTACTACTACTTACTACTGCTACTACTACTACTACTACTACTACTACTACTACTACTGCTACTACTACTACTGCTACTACTACTACTACTACTACTACTACTACTACTACTACTACTGCTACTACTACTACTACTACTACTACTGTTACTACTACTACTACTATTACTATAACTGTTACTACTACTAATACTACTACTACTACTGTTACAACTACTACTACTACTACTACTACTACTACTACTATTACTACTATTACTACTACTGTTACTACTAATACTAGTACTATTACTACTACTGTTACTACTACTACTACTACTACCGTTACTACTACTACTACTACTACTACTACTACTACTACTGCTGCTGCTGCTGCTGCTACTACTGCTACTGCCACTACTACTACTACTACTACTTTTTGGTAAAATGTCAAAATTAATCTGTTGTAAATTTCACCTAGGGCTGGTATAGTAACACGAATTCAGAAACATAGGTTAGTTAGTAAATGCCGAAGTAAAGACAGTGAAATTGGTGGGTGGTTGAGGATCGTGTGCGGTTAGTCTTATTTGAATCCAACGGAGCTGGAGAGGTTTCGCCACAGACTCAGTTGTATATCGACCGATCCATGCTAAAGTGATAGAATTATCAGACTATCTCGTAGAAAATTACCTCGATGAAGGTTGCAAACTTCCACTACAATGTGGCGTCTGCAACCAGTGAGTGAGTGGTCAGCAACGCTTGCCAGTTTTTTCAGCTTATTTTAATAAAGTAAGCTATAAAAAACTTCTTGAAGCGCCAACAACCACTTCACAACTCAATAGCAATACAAAAATTCCGCTGCTCACAGAATGGGTGTTCTAATATTATCATCATATACATTTTATAATTTTATGCAATATTTTGCGGTTTTAGTAATTTCCATACTGACACAATAGCTGTGAAGAATTATGTAAAACCAAAACATTTTTATCTACAGCAGGTTTAATTAAAATCTGCGAGTCTTAAGTCTGGTAAAGATTTTATTTGGTAGCTTTTGGCAGAATTAACGTTCGGCGAAATTTACATATGACCTTCATAATTACCACAAAATGCTTGTAGTATTTACACGCACCTATTAAGAGTCCGCCCAACCCGACTTCACCTCATGCTTTCTTTAAGCACTAGAGCGATTTATAGATTTTGTCAGAGGTGGTCTTCTTTAACTGATGCGGCCCATTTTTATCCCACGAACATGCATCTGGCCAGGTTTCCCCTTTATACTTCAGTTTCACATCCTTTTCATCCCCAACAACACCTTCGTATTCAGCGCACATAATCCCTCACCAGCCATGAATGTGTCGGCTTAGGCAAAGTGAATGGGTGTTAAAATGTCGTCCTTTCTTGCATTGTTGCTCCGGCTTCACGCAGGACTTCCTAAGATGCTTGAAAACATCATACTTTAAAGTTGTGTGTCCGCAAAGGTCAACCAATCATATCATGACGAAGATTATGGGCTGCCAGTTCAATTTGTAACGTCCACAATTCAAGTCTCAGTATCTGGCGATGAGCAGGAAGAAGGTGTCAGGCTGAGTAATGTCAACAAGTGGTCACCAATATATCTTCCGTCCTCTTTTATTAACTAAAATAATTTGCTAATGCGTTGTCCCCGTTTTCGAGCAGATTTGCTATTGAATCCATTATTTCTACGCTGAACGTTAAACAAATCTGACTGATATTGCTCGGATGTTGAAACACAGGCTAGAGTGCATTATTGAGATTTGTGTCAACCTTTCTTTCTCGCTTGGAAATATAGCTTGTTTAAACAATGTTTTGTTGGCACTGCAAATTCTGGTAGTAAACCCATTTTCCATGTTTTATCGTACCCTTGGAATATCTTATGAGTTTAAGATTCCAAAAATGGTTTTGACATGATATTAATAACTCTCCCCTTGTGAGTGTATAAACATATTAATATTTAGAGCTCTACAAGATAAAATGTAAATGACCACTTCGCTTTTATACATTATATTGATAAATATTTTGAAAACTCCTTAGTGAAGAGCTTAATTAACATGTTGGAATATAAGAAATATTTTTGTACAAAATAAGAAAGATATAAAACGTAAACACTGCAAATGTGCCTCGAAAGCGAGGTATAGTAAATGTAGGGAGGAGCTTCTGTGTGAGAAATTTGCTCATCCTGCGACATATGAAAATGGAGTGAATATATCAACATTTTAACATATACAGAGGGCGCCAAAATATATACACAATTTAAGCAAAGAAAAAACTGTGTTAACATAACAAAACTGAATTCACTCAAACAGAAAAGCACTAATTATCTTACACTTTTACAGTTACAACAGTTGCTCAAAATGTCCACCATCGGCATCGGTACACTTCTGAGTACGTTGAACTACTGATTGAACAACGTTTGCGAAAGTATCCTCAGCGAATGCAGCACATGCCGTTTCAATTTCTTCCCGAAGTGCTGCCAGTGTAGCTGGTTTTCTGCGGTATACAGCAGATGCGGAGATCGCGGTGGAAACTCAATCGGACCTCTTCGTTCTATCCAATGCCTTGGATCCAGTGTTGCTGTGCGAGATCTCCCAGACCTGCCCTTGTGATCATCGCATATGATACCATGAGTTTCATATTTGTCTCGAATACGTGCAATTGTTACTCCGTTGGCGGTTCTGTTCTGTACACACGTCTCCATTGCCTTTGATCTTGAACAACATTCTCGGTTTTCCAATACCACTTCAAAATTGCTTTCCGCTGTTCAAACGATAATCTTGGCTCCATTTTGTTGTAGCAACGCTAGCATAACGTAATGTAGGTCACATATATTTACAGAATATCGTGCGATAACCTTGGCTTCATTTGTTCATTGTTGATTTGTCTGTCACGTAGCAATGCTATCATAATGTATGGGAGTCACATCTCTTTACAGAACATCATATTACACATTACTGTTGTTTTTTGTTCTACTTTTAAATATATTAAATAGATATCTACTGTGAAAGTGTGTATACAAGAAACGTCGTCTTTTAGAACAATATCTCTTGCATAATTTTGTCTCCCTATACAATTCAACCGAATTCATGAAACGCAACTAGGGTTGTTTCTTTATTGACGGTCAATGAATTCACAACAGATATAGTAGTATGTGTGCACATTTTCATAATCTACGCCTGATATTTATTGTATGTTCTATTACTTAATTGAAGAATTGGACTGCCAATCTTCTGGTTAACATTTTCATAAAATGTTGCTGGTAAAAAGGAAACTTGGTAAGAACATTTTACCTCTTTAAAAGTTAATATTTGCTTGCTTTGTGTAATAGTTAAAATATAAAATTCATTTATTTATAGAATTTTACTTGATTGCGTTTTAAGACCTTTTTATACTTTCAATTGTTTCTCTCTTACTATTTTTTGCTATTTTGAAAACTTATGCTCCACAATTTGCTTATGGACGCGTCTTTGAAAGCAGCTAATACCAATTAGAGGCGTAATCGAAAAATTCTCTCCAGCTGTGTAAAAACATTTCAAACATTTTGTCATTGTGAGTGTTTAACAATGTAGGAGGGGCTTTGTCTGAGTAATTAAATTTGTCTCTTTGTGCCTTTTCCTTTTGTTTCTCCCACCTTTTTAATTCCTGTCTTATACTCGATAGTTCCAATTTGACAAATTAATTATAGAGCAAAAACTAAAAGAAAAGCATTTGATTGGAACAAAGAAACTGAAGTATGTAAAAAGTGTTTGACTTCTGCTGTAGTTCAGAGTTACTTTTAAAAAAAAAAATGGTTTAATAATTAATGCCTCAAACATTCTGCATAACGGAGACCTTACTTGTGATATAAAAGTGGGGTTTTGGTGTAACCTGTGAAAAAGTATAAGAAAGGAGCTTACAAACCAGGTCGTCCGAAAAAGGGGGGGGGACGCAGAGGGGCAACTTCCACCTCATTCCTCTTTTCTTTTTTACTAATATTTTCAAGAACGGAATGTTCTGTTCTTAAACTTTAACACCGCTGTTATTTTAAAAGTGGCTTATGCTTTCAAACACATTTTGTACAAATATAAAAATAAAATTAATATTGAAGAAACAAGAGACACGTTCACATTGACTACATAATGATACGCAAAAAAAAAAAAAAAAATGGAAATATGTACATCGACTAAACAAAAAGGAGGAAAAGAAAAGAAAACGATAATGTCTGAGTAAATCATAAAATATAAAGACAAAAATATTAGACAATACTATAAATGAAAAGTTTGCTGTAAACACAGTGTAATTAAAATACATATAACAATAAATGAGAAACCAATAACAGGCCATTAACTATAGAGCTTTACTAAGATAATGTATACAATTATAAATCCAAAATATTTTAATGAAATAAATTTATTAAAAGAGCAAACGTAGGCAAGACAAGGCAAGTTTAGCATTAGGAAAGTAAGATAGATAAGCATAAAATACGATGTCCGCAAGGCCCAAAACTTTGCTACTCATGTTTGAGAGTTGAAGTGAAAGATACATAATGTATTTTTATTTTAACGGCACACGAAATATTAAGCCTGTAGGCATTAATTGCTTGCCTGCTTGCTTCTCCCACGTAAAAATTATGCGGACGACCTTCTCGTAATAAACATACAGAGCTTTCATTTCAAAACTCTCCGGTCTGAATAACTATCTATTTATCTAAAATTTAATTTAGACAAAAAAAAAACACATCAATTTAGATACTCGGTTGGTCAGAAAGTTTTTCCTATAGATCATACTTAACACAACTTAACAAAAAACGTTACTATTCTTCAAAATATACGTCATGGTTTTCAACTCCTTTATCCATCTCTCTGCCAGTATCCGAATTTGTAGTTTTGATCAATGCGTCAAGTTTGTGCAGGCGCGTAACTACTGTCCTTTAGGAAACCTCAAATCTTTGTAAAAATTCACTAGTAGTTGCAAGCAACTCTTCTTCGAGAGCAGGACTCAGGACTTCGTTTCCTATGTCTGGAGTTGCCCACAGAGCTGCTTTTCTTTAAGACATCATTAATCCCTGAACAAATTTGGTGCTGTTTACATATTCTTCAATAGCTGACTTAGCACTTAAAATCTTTTCTCCAAATGATTCTAAGAAAAACACGAACAACTGTTTTGTCTTCGTACATTTTTATTAGACTTAAAGAAGATGTGCTAAACGTGTGCAATGCAACAAATTTGCTTAAATTCCTGTTATTTAAAATAATATCTTCATCAAATACAAACAAATTAACCTCTGCCTAGTAACAGAGGCAGATAAAGAGACCGTTGATAGGAATATCTTTTTCTGGCCAACTTAATAAAGGGGAAAGTTTAGAAAAGTCCGTCATGCAGCTGCTGCGTAAACTAAGCGAATTCCTCAGCAGCTTGAATAGCTTTAAAAATGAGTATAACGTTCAAATTATGGCCTTATTAATAAATGAAATAAAACAAGTTATGGCATTACTGTGGTGTTAAGGGAACAAACTTAGAATTCTTGCAATCTATAAGTATTACAAAAGAGAAACCATATTTATTATTATTATTATTATTATTATTATTATTGAGATTAAACCGCAAAAATTAATCGTATGATATTAATTAAATGAAATATATAAACATAGCTATAATTTGTGGATTTTTAACCATTTTTAAATGTAATTATGTTTATGAATCGAACCCTCGATATAATTTTACATTTACTAATACCGCCACGGTGGCCGAGGTCGTTAAGGCATGGACTGGTAAGCGGAAGGTCTGCGGTTCGCATCCCACCAGGATCATACTCCCTGACTGAGGTTTTTTCCAGCTTTTCCTCAATGCTCCTAAACGGCAAATGCCGGGAGGGTACCCTAAAATTAGGCCTGGAACGTTTCCTTCCTTAAAATAATTTCCCAATATATCATTTCATCTCATGTATCATCAGTGTCCATCATCTGTGATGCCTAAGTAGTAAAAACGGGCGTTAAACACCATTAAAAAGAACAAAAAAAAAAAAAAAAACATTTACTAAAATGGAAATAACAAAGTTTGGACTTACATATATTGTGCATTTAAGATGTTCGTAAGTTTTAATAAAACAAAAACGTGTTACTATTCAGAAACAATTAGTATGTACAAAGCAAATACAACAATCAACAATATACATTGGAAAGTCCCATTTATTTTCAGTGGCTTTGAAATTTAATTTAAATAATTATTTTAGTAAAAACATGTAATGCAAACGTTTTGTGAATATTATTACAGAGCGCTCTTACACACAAATATAATTCTCACATACATAGTGGATTAATATTTCCCAGTCGCAACCTTCATAACAATTCTTTCGTACATCCATAAACCCAGTTTATCTGCTGAGTTAAGTTGTCCTTTTATTTTGAAACAATAGAGAGAATATTAAACGATAGAGCGCTTTTAAATTTTCGGTTTTCAGCTGTACCTCTACCTAATGGTCCGATTTTTGTGATTATCAGAAGTTAATTTGGTTAATTTATACAGATTTTCGTTGCGAAAAAAATATTCAAGCGCTAGAGCGATTTTTAAATTGGGATTGCAGGTAAACCCCCCCCCCCCACGTTCTAATAGTTTGATTTCGCTGAATTTTGGAAACTTTTTTTATTTTAATGGAATGTACCGAGTTTGTTTCTTTGAGACAAAATAAAAATTGTGACCTCTAGATAGATTTACATTTTTTTGCTTTAGTTTAACCCCGACCCTCAATAATCCAATTTTGCTGGTTAACGAACTCGATGAATCGTTTGTAAATTGATTTTTATGTGCAGGGTTTCTTAAGAAAAAGTAAAAATTGCGGCCGCTCCAGCGTTAAAAGACAGACACATGTATAATATAATATAGCCGCAATTCATTCCTTCCCTTCGAATTGGCTAATATTTTGATTAAATTTTAGGATTCATCCACTCGCCCCCAGTCACAGCTGTTTTAAAATTTAAAATAGTTTTTCCACTAGTTATATTTTCGCGTTTTTTTTTTTTTTCGTTGCCTGAAAGCCAAGACTGTTGTAATTATTACAATTTGAACAGAATAATACTATAAAATTTACTGAATATTTAATATAATAGTTGTCTTTAGGAAATAAATTGTTTCAGAATTATGTATACCTAAAGAAAGAATTGAATGTAAAGGGATTAGTCAGTAGTAGTGAAATAAACTGTATTAATAATATTTGTAATGCACTTTTGCATAAATTATTTTTTTATCATTCTACAACTTATTGAATTATTTTTATTATGTTCAAGTTCATACAACAATAACAATGGTCCAGGTTGTCAGGCAACAATATAAAATATGTGTTAACAATTGTATCCTCTTTAAGAATGAAAAGGTAGGGATGCCATTTGAAATTTCAATGTGGAAATGAAACTAAAATGTAATCAATATTTCAACTTCCCCCTCAACATCTCAATTGAAGTGTTTTTTTAATTTAATTTAATTTAATTTATGCAAAATAGACATTCAGACTGGAAAGTTTTGAAATTAAAATCCTGCTATATTTGCCGTGAACAGAATATTTAAGCATCTTAGAGTTAATTATATACTGTAAAGAAAAAGGGGTTCAAAAACCATGTAAATTATGCTTACTTTGAAGATACAAAGCTTTGAATAATGGGGTGTAATTTGCTGTTTTATAACGAAAGTTGAATACTGTAAAATTGCAGAGAAAGAGATTTTAGTAAAGTGTTGCCACCATCTTTAAACAGCTGTTTGCTGCAACGGTATCGAGTTAGCTCTGGCTGTTTTGCGACCTATTCAAATCGGGAATGTAGTCCACAGTGGAGGTAGGTATGTGTTTATATTTTGTTCATATAACATTTCCTCCCACAAATTATTCCTGCGGCGAGCGCTACATCTACAGAAAATGCCACAAACAGTTTCCAAGCAACTTGCACCAGATGTTACTGCTACATTACCCCAGAAATGGCCAGCTCTGTCTGCCGTCAAGTTTTTCAGTGTCCAGCTACCGTTGTCGAGGAATAATCATCTCGGGAACACAAGACAGCCCAGTCACATCTGGTGCGACATTGCACGTTATACTCGTATATAGGTAGATTATGGCAGGCAACAGCAGTTGCGAGCACTAACTTTTCTTCTTTGGTATTTAGAGCATGAATCACTTTGCTGTGCTGTTCATCATTTTGTAATAAGGTAAACTGCACAATTTCAGAGCCCCTAAGCGGTTTACTTTAACTTCTAAAGTTTAGGGGGTGTTTCAACACCATCAGTTTAAAAGTATTTAATTCACCCTTAGCACCCTGCAATGTATATTACAGTAGTTTCTTTGTTAAGTAACTTGGTGATTTAGAACGCCATTTTAGAACAATTTGAAATAAGTAAAATAATATGTTC
Organism: Metallyticus violacea; assembly: GCA_030762175.1. Taxonomy (NCBI): domain Eukaryota; kingdom Metazoa; phylum Arthropoda; class Insecta; order Mantodea; family Metallyticidae; genus Metallyticus; species Metallyticus violacea. The sequence goes on from CM060831.1 coordinate 130,122,690, forward strand.
CCAATGATTAGCTTTAAGTATTGTCCTATTTTTAAAATTCGTTCATCTATTTACCTTACTAATCGCACAAAATTATTACCTTTTAATTTTTCTATTTTCTCGTACTATAATCTCTATAAAATATATTTTGTAAATAACTATTGCAGGCGGTTAAACTTTAAATTTTTCTGCAATTTGGAGACTGTAACTGCATAAGTTAAGGGTACTCACATCTGCAATTTATAAATCTTGCATTTTTCAACCAAATTCACCAAGTTTTTTTTTAAAGGGGCTGTTCTACTATGACAATATATGGGCCAAATTTCCATGTTGATATCTCTAATACCTTTTGTTAAAATAATATTTTATATATTAATGTGCTAAATATTCCACACGATGCACAGTTTATAATTTTGACCAGATATACTGATTTTGTGTTGAGAAAACAAACTTGCGTACAGATATTTTCGTATTGTCCTCACTGGTTCAGAAAAAAAAACTATAAACTTTTAAATATTGCATTTTCTGTATTTTTCATATCTAATCGTATAGTTAGTGTAACAATATTTAGGGTTTTACTGTCGGCATTATTATTATTCAAATTGATCATTATTGGGATATTTTTCGTGGTCGTTGAAATAAATTTAAAAACCAGAGCTTTCGCCGACGCTTTGGTGGGAATCATAAATGAACTGAAAGTGTCTGGAGAGACAGAGGTACCGAACTGTTAAAAGGGGGACGGAGCAGGAGTGTTGCGAGAGAGAGAGAGAGTGGTGCAGGCGTTGTTTGTTGACCAGTAAGGGATTCCAAAATCTTTGTCTTTGTTTACATTATGAGATGTTGCTATATTTCTAAAGTTTCTATTCAGGTCAGGTTAAAATATTCTGTTGTTCTTATTATTTTTTTTTTCAAATTTTGTTCTGAATGGTATATTGCGCAATTACAGATTTTTCTGCATGATTAAGGCGTAAATGTCGCTTATATTTGCTACAGGTCCTCACACACATGCGTGCCTAAGAGTGAAGTCTATAATTATTTAAATAGTAATGCTTATTAAATATATAGCCTGCAGTAACAAGCAAGAACATTTCATGTATCAGAAAAAGACTTGTAGGCTGAGCATACCTCCTTGACGCGAGGGAAAGGCTGTTTATAGTAATCTTTTGCATTCTCACTTGCTGAAATTGGCCCGAGTGAAAGCCTGTCTATTGTTCACGTAGCTAACTAAGTTAAGTGTATACAGGTATCCGAAGAATAGATATTTTGTATGCTCACTTGCTGGAGATCCTGGAAAGCCCGTTAAAGATACCACAGGAGCATGTATCGGCGACGATGGCTCCTCCCGTCTTTACATCCGATGACCATGAACCAACCAATTAGAAACCAGTGTTGAAGAGCTTAAAGTGGGCGCGCAAGCGAGCATGAGAGCTCACTAATAATATTTGAATATTTTGGAGGCTCAGTAACCCGTGAGCTATCAACTGTGAACCCCGTTGAACGTTCACGAGCACGTGGGGACACTTTGAAATTGGTATATAAGGGAAAACAACTTTGCAAAAGCACGCATTTCCAGACCACAGTTCGGACCTTAAGTTTACGCATTTTCTATATTTTAAGTCAGCATTATGGACAAGATGGGTGAAAGACGAGAGACCGCGTTTAAAGTTTTCAAGTAGCAGCGTAGACGAGTTCCGTGGCGCTAGCTCGCTTAGTTAGATGCAGTTTCGACTTCAGTTTAGGCAGCGTCGCGGTTAGGCGATTTAATTTTGTGATCACTGCCACGGGTATCCGAGATCATTAAGGCGCGAACTCGTGAGTGAGAGGTCTGGAATTCGATTCCACCAGGACCGTCCTCCCTGACAGGTTTTTTCAGGTTTTTCTCAGTTCTCATAAACGGCAATTGCCTGGAAGGTACCCTAAACTTAGGCCTGGAACGTTTCCTTCCTTTAAAATATTCTTTCCCAATATATCATTTCAGTTCATCAGTGTCTACCACCTGTGGTGTAAAAACGGGCACTAAACACCATTCAAAAAAAAAAAAAAAAAACCTTCAGTGACGTCCGCTAACTTCGTTGTCAAAGAAGTAACGAACCAGATGGCCGTCAACAAATTATCATGGGAATAAACACTTCCAGGTTTTGAAAGAAGCATTGTCGATTGATTTGAAACATTTCCTTTCATCTTCCTTCTCCCGTGACTACGAGAGCTCCAAAAGCGACTTCAGGCCCCGGGGACGAAGTGCTACTCTCGGTAGATGCTCAACCTCGAAGGGGTTGCGGCCGGCAGAAATTAATCAGAATTCGATCACTACGAATTAGCTCCGACCCCGCGAGTGGCCTACACCAACAATAACACCAATGACACTCCCGCTGCAAACTTGGCGCCCAACGTAGGGCCACATCGACGACACATCCGAAAAAACCATTTCAAGTTTTACGAGCGGCTAAGCGGAGACCTTTGCAAATTTTTCTTTATCAGTGCGTATCTCATTTTCTGAATTCTTTGTGAAGTGGCTAATGTGGAAAATGTAGTTCAGATACAATAACTTGTCTTGTGTTGTGGATTTTATTCTAAGTCTCTTTGTAATAAATATGAACGTCAATACAATGACCTGTAGTTTCCTTTAAGTTGTTACGTGAAACAATGTAAAATACGCTGTGAAATGACAGGAAGATTTATTCTCTACAAGTAATAATAAGTAAACTTTTTGTGTCAAAATAAAATTTCGTGGAACAGTGCATGAATTCTCAAACCCACAAAGTAAGGCTTTGAGAAAATAGCATTATAAAATCTCATGTGCCGCACTCAGTTTAGAGGCGGCGAGCCGCAACTGAATGTACACGAGATTTAATATTTCGTTCCTAATTTTGGACTAATTAACAGTTTAATTATTTGTGTTGTTTATTTATGGTTTTTCACAACATTCATGGTGGTAGCTAAAGTTTTAAAACTAGAATGCGATAGGAAAAATTCCAGGTTACGGCTGAACTCAAACATTCGACCTCATTTAACTAATAAATTTGATTGTTATATGATATTAAGTACATTTAAAGATTTAGTCTTAGATATAAATTTAATATATTTCAAAAACAATAGTAATGTGTAGTATGATGTTCTGTAAACAGATGTGACTCACATACATTATGATAGCGTTGCTATGTGACAGGTAAATTAACAATGAACAAACGAAGTCAAGATTATCGTATGGTGTTCTGTAAACAGATGTGACTGACATTACGTTATGCTAGCGTTGCTACAACAAAAAGGAACCAAGATTATCGTTTGAACAGTGGAAAGCAATTTTGAAGTGGTATTGGAAAACCGAGAATGTTATTGAAGTTCCAAGACAATGGAGACGTATGTACAGAACAGAACCTCCAACACGAGTAACAAATGCAAGCATTCGAGGCAAATTTAAGGCTCATGGTATCGTATGTAGCAGGATGGTGTACCACCACATTACCATCGAGATGTACGTGCGTACCTTAATGACAATCTTACAAGGCATTGGATAGAATAAAGAGGTCCGATTCAGTTTTCACCGCGTTCTCCGGGTCTAACTCCGTTGGACTTCTACCTATGGGGAACTCTTAAGGATGTTGTATACCGTAGAAAACCAGTTATACTGGCAGCACTTCGGGAAGAAATTGAAAAAAAGTGTATCGACACCGATGTTGGGCATTTTGAGCAACTGTAAAAGTCTACGTTGATTAGTGCTCATCATTTTCTGTTTGTGTGAATTCAGTTTTGTTATGTTAACACAGTGTTTTCTTTGCTTGAATTGTGTATACATTTTTGGACACTGTGCATTATTCAAGGTCATAAAACTGATAACCATCTTTCTCGCAAAGCATCTTCTGTATTAAGGTAGGGTTTATGCTATCGAAACATTTTACAGTCTTATATTGGACAATTGTTTCCTCCCTATTTTCTTACGCATTATAAACGCAATCGAGTAATCTATAGATTATTTCCGATGATACATGATAAGCTGTAATCTATTCGTACAAATCCCCCTGGTTTCTAGAATTAGAGAGAATTAGAGTGGAGTGACTATGTTACACACTTGTGCCTGGATTTCATCCGTAATCGCAGACCGGCGCACGATTGAAAAGTGTGTCGCACGGTAAAACGCTCTTTAAAGCCGCACACCCCTTTCCCTGCAGCAGATGATGTGCAGCATGAAAGTCAGTCTGTCAAAGTCATACAATAAGATCGAGAATTGATAAGCCGTTACCAGATGCTCCACTCCTTCTTTTGCTTTTAAGATGAAAATGATGGATTGTTGAGCAAATGGATCGATGGTAGAAGGGAGCAGGTGGCGTTAGATGCTAAAAGAAATGAAATTCAACACTTTTGCTAATATTACACAGTAAACTTTCGACTTTACAGCATTCGTAACAGAAATTACACAGACTATTTCACTTATGTGAGACCATTGTCAAATCGACCAATGAAACGAAAGTAAATTTTGAATTTTGTCAAATATCGCAGTGAAATTATCCTACTGTTTTATCACGCGAAGGGCATCTGCCTTGCCAAGGTAGCCAACTCTATACCTCCATTATATACTTCCTGAACACGCGTCACAGAAAATTTTTCTATGAGTTTTCATAATTGTAAATTTAATTAACTTAATGTGAATTCACTCACAAATTGTTTTTGCATATTCAGGCAAACATTTTGAAATGCTTTTGTAAATTATGTAACAATACTTACCTAAGAAACCGTAAATTTTAATAGACACGTTATTCAGAATAGTAAAATGTTATTTCTGTTTTGTTTTTCTCAGTTGGTATTAATAAATCGAACGGTGGGGATTGAAACATTCGACTTTCGTCTATTTCAGTCTCGCGGTTTCTGAACATCTAGGTATTCATAAATAAGTATAACATTTTATACCCTTATTAATATTGTGTGTGTGAATTTCAAATATATATTACTTCTTTTATTCTTATTCTATTCATGAAATAGTCCTAAACCGGTATTTGGCTCTTCTTTATTGGCATTACTGACTATCGACATTCTTATGTTGCTGGATGGCTTGAAAAGGTTAAGTGTTCATAATACACATATACAACTAGTAAGGCAAGTTTGCAGGAAATATATTTAAATTCTTGTTTTATTCATGAAATAGTCTTAATAAATATCGCTCGAGGGTCTGAGCTTTCCATATAAACTCACTAGTCCGGAATTTATCGGCAATCTCAGACCCTCTTGTGATAATAATCCGAGTTGGAGAATTAGAAATTTCTAAGTTCCTATTCGGAAATTTATTAGTGGATTATAAAATTAAATGAAGGACAAACAGATTTTTATAATAATGTCACCTTTATAAAAATTCCTAATGAAATCAACAAGTATTACCACATCATTGGAAGCAGGCTAGTTAAGGTGTTGAGGAATATGCTCTAAAGTGTATTAATGTAATAAATAAAATAATTTATTAAATTTTTCTGTAAATATGAAAACTATAAAAAAGTATTTCTCCTATATCCTTCTTTCTGTTACCGTTTACTTACATTTGCTCAATTACTGAAAATAACTAATTACGATGTTTCTAGGAAGCATTAGAGCATGTTTTGGAGGGAAATAATAGGCATCGACCATAGAACGGAGACCGGTCGCATTGGGTAAAGTTTGGCTATCCTCTTGACTGTTCATGTCTCGGCAAAACCACTACTAGTCATGCGGACAGAAAAATGGACCGCGAAATTTAATATTTAGGTAATTCATTTGTTGGTAAGAAAGCCGTTAGGTTCTCTATAGAATGTCTTTTCTATAAAAGCGCTTGGCAACTTAAGCGGCCCTGGTTCTTAGAGTCACTGTTTTGCTTTTATTGCAAAAGCATAATTTCCGCATTTTTCTAGAGCTGTTATACTTCTCAGTTACCTAACCAACCTCTGCTGGAATAAACGCGCATTTGTACTTTGAAAATTGTTGTTCGATACTGGCATAAGCTTCAAAAGTTTTTATTTTCTCTTACTAACTCATTAATTATAAGTTACTTATTCCTCAATATCACATGAAAATCACTGGCCACACCTTTGCGCCGAAAAAAAAAATGACGAATTTAGAGTTTAGCCAAGTTTTAGCATTTTATTAGGGTTAAAAAAATTAGTTCATTTTCTTATAATATGGAATGAATAATGTTTAACGCCCGTTTTTGCTACAGAGGCACCACAGGCGATGGACACTGATGATACATGAGATGAAATGATATATTGGGAAAGGATTTATATTCAGGCCTAAGTTTAGGGTACCTCCCCGGCATTTGCCATTTATAAGGACTGAGGAAAACCTGGAAAAAACCTCAGTCAGAGTCAGGAAGGACGGTCCTGGCGGTATTCGAACCTAGACCTCCCGCTCACGAGTTCGAGACTTAACGACCTCGGCAACCCGTGGCGGTCATTTTCTTAAGAAATATTGTTTTGGGCATGTCACTCATCGATTACTAGCATTTTTAAGTTAACAAACTCTTTCTTTATTATGCAATTATCCCGTTAGTGCAGGGAAGTTTTTCTGTTTTACTTTAAAGGAGGCTAATTGGTAAAATAAAAGTGCGTCCTGGAAGTATTTGAATCATAAATGTTTCTACACAATGTACTTCAATTACTAAATTATGCATTAAAACTTTAACATTTTAGTACATTTACTGCTCGAATAAATGGAAATGAAATAAAGCATAACACCTATTAGTGCGCATTAATGCCATGATTATTACAAGCAAAAGAGTAGTTATTTAACTCATTTTAAATTTGACACTTTGAAACAAAGCCAAATTAAATTGAAGGAAAAATTTACAAAACATAATTGCACAGTAACAAATCGCAAGTTAAAGCATACCAATTTTTTTAAGTTGGGAAGGTTTGGAACAGGGTCTACGCAACCTCGTGAGGACAATTGGGAAGCTGCCTGATGGAGAGGTGGCAATCTTCGATCTAGTAAGCCACGATATAGCGTTTGGCGGGATGCGTGTGCTGATCACATACCTCCCTGCAATACTGTACTCTACCAATCTTATCATTATGTGATGATGAAGGTAGAGGACGCAGCGGTCGTCGCGGTAAGCGAAGGCCCACATGGGGCTATGAAACAGGCAATAGTACTAAGGCATACCAAAGGAATTTTCCATGATTTTATCCACACAGTAGTATAAAACTTGCTTATTTTCTTTCTTTTAGAACATACTATCTAAATTGAAGAAGGTGCAATAAATGAAATCTTTACCATTTTCTTCAAAAGCAACACCCGAACTCACGAAAGGATACAAAAATAAATTTCAGGATTTTACCTATAAGAAAAAGGATCCATTATTTACTTTCTTCAAAAATGATAATGCCATTAAAATGTTAAACAATGGATTTCTATGCTTTTCCCATTTTGACAAAAAAGTCTTTAATTATCCAGTTAACAAAATGTTTTTGTTATTGGCACAACTGGCGAAGGAAATGATCGCTGCTCTAGAAATGGACTTCCGAGATGAGGACTCCGAACTAAGATTAGCACCAAGCATGGGGCGTTGGCTCGCCCTCTCCCCAGCCATGAGCCGAACGAAGTTCGCCCAAGGAAACCTAACCAGCAGCTCTTCGATGACAACAGCAGAGCAAGCCGATAAAGCATTCAGGACAGGAAGATGGCGTTCCTTATTCCAACCAATGAAGAATGAATATCGGTATATATTTCATATATGTATTAGTTGTAGACAATGTGGTGAGAATATCCAGAAAGTTATGCGTCAAACAGCAAAGGTAGGGGAAAAAAAAAAAAAAAAAACTATGTAACGTGACATATCACGGTACGCTATTAATCATTTTATGCTGGGATTCTCGATAACCCCAAGATTTTAATTATTAATGAGTTCATTCAGCATACTTTACAGAAAACATCTAATGAGAATTGTATAAACTCAGCCCTAAGAAATGGTATTATGCATTTTCCTCTCGTGCTAAAACAAATACGTAAATTGTGAATTTCCAATAATGCCATTATTGGTCGAAAACACTTTCCTCTTCGAACCTTTCAAGATTATTACAAAGTTTAGGTCTCGATACACAAATTCAATTTTTGACTTACTTTAAATTCTTAATTTTTTTATGTTTTGTTACCAGTTATATCTTATACTGACTAATACATTTATACCAACCACAAATAATGCACCGTTAATTAGTATACCTAATAATTGGTGCACAAAAATAGATTCTATACCAGTAGTGCGCAAATCAGTAGTTTCAAACTATGTGTTTCTCAAAAGCTATTGAATATTTGGAATTCGTGTTTTTTTTTTTTTTTAGGTATATGATGAGAACCATAGTTCTGTTTTTTAATCAAACAGTAGAATGAGCACTCTAATGATGTAATGAAACATTTAGTTTAGTAAATAACTAAAGAATTGTAATATATTTTTGTAGAACTATAAATAATATACTTTTAAAATAATAGTATTTTGAAGGGCGTAACAATGTGGAATTTTTATTCTTTATTTGGAAACATGTGCAACGGTAGTTGCCTTTTCCATTTTTATAGAAATATTTTATCATATATGTCCGTTTTTAAAGACCTCCAAGTGATATAGTTTTTCACCAGAATCACTAATCATTGTACTAAATATGTAAAACTGTGTAGCACTGAACAGAGTTCACCATAGGCTGTTACCGTGATGTGATATGCATTTTTTTAAGCACACGGCTGAGGGCTGAGTTACATGTAAGGATAACTGGAAATACTGTGATACTGCGAACATGCCAAGTTTCAAGCAATAGGTGTTGACCACTTTACAGCCAATCATATCTTTATTTTTGTTGATTCAAATTCGAGTGTGCACCAGCAAGTGAAACGTATACGAAATAATTTAGAATGAAGGAATAAAGTACAAAGAAATATAACAAGGCAATATTTTGATAGTTCATTATCTAAATTCTAGTGGCTATGGTCTGTTCAAAAACAGAATCCTTTACATGATTGTTGAAGGACATTGCTTGCACCTTTCCCCCATCTTAGTAGTGTTGTCCACGATAACGCCACCATTGGCAAATTTCGATAAATACTGAATTCATTCCGTGCTTGCAGAAAAATAACAAATATTTAAACGTATGTTTTTGAAATGCTAAAATACTGTTATAAAAGTGAAAGGAAAGTTTGTAAAGCATACCTTTAGTAATTCAGCGCTAAGGTAAATAGAACAAATATTTCACATTGGCGTAAATTGTTAATAGCAAAGGTTTGATAATAACAAATAATATTGGATCACAATTAGCAATTTCATAACTGCCTGTATTTCAAACTAATTGCAATAAATTAATGAAAAGTATAATAGAACAATATATAGATTTTATATTTAGCTGTGTGTAAACTTTTAGAACATTCCATTTAAAATTGAAATTTTTTTAAACATTTTAACGTGGACTTACTTAAATTAGGCTAAAGGGTGTTTATTATTCGTAATATTTTAATAAACTAAAAAAAAACATACTTAAACTATTTTACCTTTGCCTTGAGAGAAATAATATCCAAGGAAGTTAAAAAAGTTGGTTATTACCTAACAGCAATGCTAAAAAGAAAAGTGATATAGCTGAAGAAGAAAGACAAAACAGTTATGGCATTAAGATATCTGTGGCCAAAACACCCCATTCTTCTTTCAAGAACATGATCTGAATACATTATAAATACTATGATGCTTTATCTCTCACAGCAAGCTGCAACGTAAGAGGATTAGGTCTACAAGTTTTCGGCCTCGCCTATAAGGACTATCACCTTCACATAAGCCTTATCTGGTGTCATATCTTATCTGTTAAGTAAATAATTGCAGCTGTAACTTCCGCTTCGCTGTGTTCAGTTGCTCAGATATAGTTGCATAAAGAAGGCTATATGTTGAAGATTGTGACATGTTCAAAATGGAGTTTCGACCTGTTATTAAGTTCCTCACAAAAGAAACACTTACTCCAAATGAAATTAAACAGCGATTGGACGGCGTATATAGAATAGTATATCCAGTATATTCTACAGTAAAAGAATTGGCTCAACTTTTTCGAATGTGTCGAGAAACATCGATCTTATGGAAGGAGAAACTATGGAAGACAGGCGGCTCATAGTTACAGAAATAGTACCAAGATTGAGCCTTTCTAAAACAATAGTCCTTCGAATTATTCATCAACATTTAAACATGAATAAGGTTAATACCTAGATTTCTTTCCTCGGTCCAAAAGCAGTAACGAGTTATCTGTTTTCAGGCATTTTTGAAGCTCTGCCTGATTACGAGAGAGAAGTTCCGCAAACCATTGTTACAGGAGATGAAACTATGGTTTTCTACTATGATCCCTTGTCCAAAAGAATCAATGGAGTGGCGTAAACCTGGTGAAGCACCGCCTCTAAAGGCCAAGGTCACTCAGTCAACCAAAGATCACGGTCCAATCTTTTGGGACTGTGAAGGAATACTCCTCATTGAATTCAAGGAGGGGAACTCCACAGTAAATGGGGAGTACTATGCTGGCCTACTGCACAGAGTACGTGCTTCCATCAAAGAGAAAAGACGAGGAAAGCTGAGTGGTGGTGTACGCCTTCTTTACGACAACGCGCCTGTGCACACAGCTCTTGTTGCAAAGGAAGCTGTGAAGAAATGCGACTTCAAGGAGATTGACCTACACTAGTTCCCAGTGACTTTTCCTCTTCTCAAAACTCAAAGAAGGATGCTACGAGGAAGGGAATTTAAGTGTGAGGAAGAAGTGATGGGTTCTGTTATATCCATTTTGCAGACAAAACGTCTGACCATTTGGGAGGGGGGGTTGAAATGTTAATTCCATGATATGAGAAGTGTTGTGCAATAAAGAGTAACTATATTGAAAAGTGAAATATATTTTTTGTCTTTTTCATACTGGAAAATGGTTAGGCCAGAAACTTATGGACCTACCCTCGTATATCTGCTTCTGGATCACAAGGCGATAAAGTTATTCTAAACCGCTTTTGTGGATATTATCAGATTGCCCTAGATATTAATAGTGTTCTATTACGTAAGCATTTCTGGACACAACATTTTCATGAACTTGCTTTACGCAATAATTCTTTCGTGCGCCAAAGAGTGTCTGCAACTTTATATGTTTATGATTTGCCATGGAAGGCAATGAGTTGGGAGTGTGCCAAATTATCCAGTATTTTGAACGCGACGAAAAGCGTCCTGTTATTATCGTCATAATTTTCCTCACCATCTCGCCAAGTTTCCTACTTGCCAGCCAAGAAAGGGCGAAATAAGTCGATGGAAGGAATGCATTTGCATTCTTCAAGACTTCGCGAATTAAAGTCAAACAAGATACTCGAAATAAGCATATAAAATGAACCCATCACTGCTGCAGCGTTTCGAGCTTAACACCTGGATCTCCTGCTCCTCTTTAAATGGCCTGTTTATTTTCCCATAGAAGAACTGAACCTTGTATGAGATACATAATGTACATAAAGTCCCTATCTGATTTTGTGATTTACTGGTCCTAAAACAGAATGCTGTAGGCATTGACCAACTAGATACAGAAGAGTAGTAAATGCTTTGGGTTCAGATAAACTATGGTGATGGTTAGAGAGAGATTTCGAAAATATTTCATAAACCAAGAACTAAATACAAAGAGTTCTAAATTAGACAAAATTTCCTTAACCATAGATACCAATATATTTTGAGAAAATGACTAAAATCTCTACATTTCTTGAAAGTGACAACTTAGAAATCAGATGTTTGCTCATTAAATTGATTAATTACAAATATGGGCAAATGTTAAAATAATGATGACCACAAATATTTCGCCCGTAATAAATTAAAAAATGCTGGGCTTATACTCATATAGAAGTCATTAGTCAGTAACATTGATTTTTTAGGATATTGAAACATTGGTTTGAATAAACTAATTTAGCATGTAATACCATTTGAAAAAAATTGCATAAAACCAGTTTCCATTATCTGAATAATATACAAAAAATTTCCCCTTCGTATCTCTTTCCTTAGTTTATTTAGAGTCCCTATACTATACTCAGAGTTAGAAACCTGATATTGACTATACAGCCTCAGAAGTATTTGAAAGTAAGGTTATTTTTCAGATAAAAATTGAAGAAAGGTATTTTGTGTTAGATCTGGCTTTGGCAGCTTTCAGAGAAATTCATTTTGCGTAAACTTTCTCCAGACTAATTTCATCAAACTTGGCTTTTCCTTTGCTTATGAATGTTTCTCTAATAAATTCATTTGATGCCTTATTCACCATTGTATTGGATCTGTATTCAGTTTTTTTTGTAAGCTATCACTTTATATTTTTCTTGCATAAGGGATTTCTTAACGTAAATAACACTATTTTAAAATCCTTAATCATACTGTATTCTATCTGAAATGCATTCTAGAGGACATTCGCATTATGGCTTCCAATCATAAATTGTGTATACCATATCCTATTTCAGTGTATTATTTCTATTTGGGCAAAATTTCGATCGCATGCTATGCCCTTCCGATTCTTACACATGATTAATGCTGTCAAATTTATCACACTTATTTAGAAAACTGAAAGATTTAACAATAGTATTAATTTCTGTTTAATCTCGTGTTAAAAGCATGCTTTCCAGAACAACACAGCACCATGGACGTGAAACTCAACTATTCACGAAAGTCGATATGTCTTGTGCGTTTGGAATGTCAAATGATAGAGAAGTTAGATGATGGCAAAGACTTAATGGAACCTATATAGTGCCAACTCAAGGCTACAATTATTCAAAAAATGCAACATAAAGAGATCGGTTTATAATGCGATCATACTAGAGGTTAAACCAACGTTTTGATTGAAAAAATATATTTCTTAAAAACGTGTTAAAACATGGCTAAAAGCCACGTATCACAGACACTAAACATCCCTGCATCATTATTATTGTAAGCTTTTAAATTCTCATTAAAGATAAAATGCTTAGCAGATCATTAATTCTATGAACTTCTGACCAGTTTCTTTGATATTGGGCTTTTCATTCATATGGTGTTATGGATTCAGAATCTCCATATACTGGGATATTGCCCCCTTTCAGGCAGTGGCAGGGATTTTCTACATGTTTTCCATGAAACAGCTGATCGATTATGTTAACAGGGTTAACGACTGTTTTCATATACGAGGGCTATTTTTTTTTCAACCTCCGATCTCTCTGCTACGTGATCAGACAAGCATAAGGAGGCGGGTCTGCGCACTGTGCTACTGCTCTACTACCCCACCATAACATCAGCCAAGGCCAAGCTCAATACATCAGTTGGAGCTGAGCTATAGACGTTTCAATATGGCCGACATGACTGATTCTTCCGCTAAGTGCGAGTTGCGAAGTGTCATTCGTTTTCTACATGCAGAAGGGAACAGTGCAGCAGAAATTCATCGCAAAATGAGTCAAGTTTATGGTGCAAATTGTATGAGCGAGGGTGTTGTGCGTTAATGGTGTACGAAATTTAAAGAAGGCCGAACTGATATTCATGATGAAGATGGAAAAAGAACGAAGGTCTGTCGCTTGTTCAGCGAGTTGATCAAGTGGTTCGAGAGAGGAGGTCTACCATCAGAGAGTTGTCTGTGGAATTTCCTCACATTTCAAGGTCAGCTCTGTACACTATTGTTACAGAACACTAAAGCTATCGTAAACTTTGTGCACGCTGAGTTCCGTATCTCCATACGCTGGCAACCTTCTACAAAGAAAGTATTGGAAAGCTCGTCTGTCGATATGAGAAATGTCTTAATCTTCACGGTGACTATATGGATAAATAACTGTGACTGTACTTGACTCTTGGTAATAAAACCATTTTGTGATTCACTTTTGTGTTTTTGTTATACCCCATCGTAGGTTGAAAGAAAAATAGCCCTTAGAGATAAACATTATGCCAAATAGTAGGGACATTTTATTATTATTATTATTTTATTATTATTATTATTATTATTATTATTATTATTATTATTATTATTATTATTGTTAAATTTCACTAAATATGGAACACAAGGCTGCCAAATATCAATTTAACAATGCCAACGTTACATGGTAAAATAAAATACCATTTATTGAGCGATCTTGTAAAATGAATTGTTACTTTACAAAATCTAATCTTAAACTTTAAAATGAATGTACTTAATTCTTTGATCTGATCTGTTAATGTCTGATTAACTCTAATACTACTTTTGCTTAACTTCACTATTATGAACCCAAGCGTGCAGAGCCAGTACCGCACCAGTCTCCAGTTTCATCAATGAACATTTCCCCTCATATTTCTACTGGAACAACTTACGGAAGTTATTGTTTTTCTTCTTGCACTGAAAACATTTCAACACGTAAATATACTTTACTCCCTAACACTGGCGCACAGTGATAACAGGCCATTCGCGAAGATTTTTTTTAAATAGTGTTTAACGCCTGTTTTTACTACTAAGGCAACACAGGCGATGGACACTGATGATACATGAAATGAAATGGTAAATGGGGATTAGGATTTTTTTAAAGGAAGGAAGCGTTCCAGGCCTAAGTTTAGGGTACTTTCCCGGTATTTGTCATTTATGAGGACTGAGGAAATCCTGGGAGGACTGCCCTGGTGGGAATCGAACCCCAGACCTCCCTCTCACGAGTCCGCGCCTTAACGACCTCGCGAAGAGATGATTTCTATTGATCACAAAATGCAAATTAAGTTATAATGAGACAGATACAGAAATAATGTTTGCTTTTGTAACATCATCTACTGTCTCAGTGCAACCATCAGTACAGGAACTATCACCGGCTACTGGCGTGACTTTAACCTAGCGAGCGCTACCCTCAACTAATGAAGCAAACCAAAAATAACATTCGGTAGCTAAAGACCGATAAAATTTGCTAACTCCTCTTGAATTTAAAGAATGTATATGATTCGTAAAAAGAAGTACATTTCAAATGTATATAGATAAAATTCCTGATTTTATTAAAAAAAACTTGTTTACATGTAAAATGTAAATTAATTTCTTAATAGGTTCTTGTAAAATTACCAATGATATCTCCAGTCCCCATTGCAAGCTAAGCGTAAGTATAATAATAAAAAACTCCACAACCAAATCTTATTTAAATGCGCATACAGAGGGGTTAAGTAGCATTTCATGCCAAACTTGTGTTACAAAAAGTGTTATATTAATAACATTATATTCATTACATAAAAACAGACCTTAAAATAAATAGTGGTGATTAATCTTCCAAATAGAACACAATATTAAAAACGGTCCAGACCATTCTTAAGTTGTTTAATTGATTTCTCAATATTTCTAACCCAAAAATAAATAAGAATTGAATTCCTTAGAGAATTTACAAATTAGAACCAAAATAAAGCTTTATTTTAAGGGCACACATTCTCTTTGGCTTCCATTAAATTCATTGCGCTTTATGTCAGGATATCTTGATAGAGTTTTAGCAATGTTATTACACATATTTACATTTCATGTTATAATCAACAATTAAAAAGAGAATAATCACTAGTGTTGTTATAAGCTATATTTTTAAGCCGTGCTTTAAAAAATAAATAAAAAAACATCCATCAAGCACGATGTATAAAATTAACAAATATTATCAATAAAACAACCACAATATTTCACCATAGAAATAAAAAAACGTAAATTTTTTGCTTATCTTACAATGCATTTTATATGCCATTAGCCTGGGCGAAACAAATATACAGGCATTTTACATAAGATTTAATTATTAAATAATGTAGAAAATATGTTTAGATAAAATTACTAATGCATTAAAAGACCCTTGAACTGTTATTAAGTACTCAGAGCTTAATGCAAAAGTATTAAAATAACGTTGGTCATAAGCAAGTACTTGGAGGATAATGTGCCTCTTTACTACCCCGAGATAAATGAGAAGAGTTAAGAAACAAAATTAACTGAAAACAATAACTTCCATATTAAGATGTTTGTGTTCCTCTGAGTGTTTAAACTGTTTTTAAATGGCAACAGAAGATCACAAGACACTTATAAATAGGGCGCAATGTAAATAATGTTTGTCCAATAAGCACTCTCTACGAACGCTATTTGATTGTTCAATCAAAAGCCATTAATCTACCTAAAAACCAATCGTAAACCTCTTTGCCAAATGGACATACTAATCGCTGTCTTTACTAGTCTAACACGATCTGTTTGCGTTAATTTATGGAGTTAATAAAATTAGATTTAATGTAATTCCGTGAATATGGTGAAATTTAAAATATCGGAGAGAAGGAATTTACTTCTTCCTGATTTCGTTCCAGATAATCTTATTTTTTTCTTTGTATCTTCAGTTTCCCTTGAAATGCTTTCTTCCTTAGCTGTCCCGGTAACCTCAGGACGGGATTTCAGTTACTCCAAGGGGAATAGAGTGGGTCGCAAGCTAATCCGATGTTCCTTCGGGGCCAGGTGGTGAGGGAGGCGCAAATTGAGGGGAACGGTCCAAACTATCGGCTCAACTTCTCCTCCCGTCTTCTCTTTCGAGTTTTAAGGAAGTTGTCAACCCCCACTCCGCACTTTCTCGCCTTAGACTTACGTTTGTTTTCCTCGCCAAGACTACGGTTGGACCATTTCACTCACAAAATGTTCCCAGGCTTGTGCGGTCGCCATTTACGTGTTACGCGGTCTTTGCGGAAAGTGGAAGAGAGAAACACTGTGCTTAGTTTTTGGTAAAGACGCCTAAGTGAAGAAAGGGCCTATTACAATTTTCTTAAACTTTTTGGGAACCGAGTGTTTAAATAGTTTAAGTATCCATTCTGGAAGAATTAACCTGTGCTTGCTTTTGCACAGTCTGTTTAAAACGTTTACAAATAAAAATTCCTAACTATTTTTATGAGGTAGAAGTTTGGAAAACACTTATCAGAGCCCCTAGTATGCAAAGAGTGTGACATCTCTGGAAAGAATACCCTTTGTGGGGGGTGTCAAACAGAGATTTTTTGTGAGAAGCGCAAACTTGCCATTTTCTAGCAGGATATTTTCTCCTACCATTTCACTCCTGACAATTTTCTGGAATACATGTATACCCATATCATCTGAAAATCTTTCCTCTGATTTGGTTTATAAGCAGTCTGATTTTCAAAGAAATTTTGTAATAAGAGCTGAATTTTGAAAAGACTGTTTGTTAGCTCTTATTGAAGTACATTATTACTTAAATGTAACCGTTTCAAATTTGCTCAAACCTATTGCAGCTTATATGTCTGAAGTGGGGGCGTCTAAAAAGCAATTTTTAAACCAGTAATATTTTAGCTTGTCACCTTGTTCTCCAAGGTGTGAAAAATATTAATTTCTACTACATTGACACCTAACCTCTTAGATCCGTTATCAAATTTTTATTGAAATTAACTGGTATTAATTGTTTTCCCTTCCTACCATTTCAAAATGTTATCTTCGAAAAAGAGTGTTATATATGATCCTTTTATTGGGCCAGTTAGATTTTATTTTACCCCTAGTTTTTATCTGTACGGCTCTCCCCACATCATTATCCACTGCCACGGGTGGCCGAGGTCGTTACGGCGCGGACTCGTGAACGGGAGGTCTGCGGTTCAAATCCCGCGACGACTGTCCTCTCTGATTGAGGTTTTTACCAGTTTTTCCTCAGTCCTCACAAATGGCAAATGCCGGGGAGGTACCCTAAACTTAGGTCTGAAATGTTTCTTTCCTTAAAAACAAATCCTTTCCCAATACATAATTTCATCTTATGCATCATCAATGTCCACCGTGTGGTGCCTCTGTAGTATAAACGGGCGTTAAGCACTAATAAAAAAATCATTGTTATCGTCACTGTAACTAGGTAATTATGTACAGCTTGATTCCGTTTCTTTCTAATCACGGAATCATTAAGCACTAAAATAAAAACCACCAAGGGCGTCAGATTAACAGTCTGCAAGAATTTTATCTTTAGTGTAATGACATTCTGCGTTTTCCATGGTGATCGCCTGACTGCTGACTACAATGTAAGGAAAGTAGATCCTTTTTCTATTTTACTTTTCACTTAATCAGGAATAAGCGGCAGGTTTTGTTTACAGCATGCCAGAACATGCCTTACTCTGCAACATGATATCTCTGACACAAACAACAAATTTGTAGTGAATGGAAACCAAGCAGGCGTTAAAAAGCTTACTTTCGTCACGTAATAGACATAAATTCATATCAGCCCCCTTCAATATGTGTAAACATAAGAAACAACATTGATTAGATATAAATGTGTCATACATTTTGGCAGTAGCTTATTATTTTAATTCCATGATTGGTCCCAATAATATACAGCAATTACCTTAGGACTTTTAAACTTAAAATGAAACAATAGCAAAGATAGATGTAAGAAAACTAGAGCGGCTCATGTGTTATGAATAGCCGGAAATCATTAATAAAGAAAAGTGTTGCTAATAACTATTTTATAGAGAAAGCTGTAGAGACCATTAGCAATCCATGTAAAAGCCCATGTATCGGGTAGAACTCGCAACAAAAGAAGATGTGTGTAGCTTGAAAAAAAAAATTCTGTGAAATATAGTAGCTTTGTCAGTCCTGATGTAGGCAGGAATGCCATAAACAAAAGACAGAGCTTTTAAATAAATTTACTGTTATGAAATTTGAACCCTGAAATGCGCTATGTTTTTGTTATCCACATACTTAGATCGCATCATCAATACAACACTAACAAATAATTGCGGTTTATAACTATATACAGAATCAAAATAAAGCTCTTATATATTTTGTAGATAGTTTGGAAAAAGTTTTAACAGGTACGTTGCTAAGACAGCATTTTAACACACTGTTAAAACAGTTATATTGAGCTTGTTTCCCTAAGATCCAGTTTAGGACCTTTTACTTTCGCATATGAAAAAGACTTAGGAGATTAATTTTGTTTCAGATGAATTCCACTTTTGTTTTGACATACAGTAGTTTTAATGTTCTGGATGACGCGAGTGATACATTGATAATAAGGTTTGGTAACCCATTATATTTTACCAAACTTAGATACATTGTTAACATATTTTATCTTGAAACTAATTTTAGAAAGTTAGTAAAGGAAAATATTGCGTATTAAGTAGATGAATATGGAATAAAGAATACTCGGAGTTGAATAAACATGCCTATGTTAAAAATAATTATAGAAAGCCATTCAGAGTAGTATATATCATTAAAAGTCCTTCGACAAATATACTTTGCATTTTTTGAAATCGTTATATCTTGTAAGCCCGCTGGATTTGTTTGGGCGAGTATATGACAACACTGTTTATTTTTATCACACGTGAAAATAGTGCGAAGGTTAGAAAATGTTTACATAGCACATTCCTCATGCTTGCCTTCTTCTCATTGCCAGACAATACTAACCTGCGATTTCGTCATGGACATCAAGTTGAAACAAAGAGCTCACGCGAAGTTTATGATAGCATCTCTATATACCTACCTATTAGTTACTGAATTATATTTAGACCGGTTTTTTTGGCAAAAGAATTCAGAAAAATACATCGAAAAAAACTCCCAAAACTATACTCATAGCATCGATCAAAACAAATAGGCAGTGATATCATTATTGAACTCAATTTATTCCAAGTAATACTTGTAGACGCCTCGTTAATACGTAATTTTCATTATGATGATGCAAAGAGTAGATGGGTAAATGTGACGAAGCCTTGGACATCTATTCACGTTCATCGCTTACATTGGAAGCCGATCATAAGCATTTGTCGTTCTAAGCTCGATCAATACGAGCCATAATCTATACTTTACCAATATCTCGGTTTAAGCGAGTTACCCAAGAGGTTTTTATTAGGTTTTACTCCCAAGGAAGAAATCGGCTTGTAATAATATATCGTTCTGCCCAAGTGCCATGAATAATAGAACACTCGAAAGCAAGGAGCACCAGGGCTAACCAACATGGCTATTTCTGCCAAAGTATCTTTTAGATATAGTACGAAAACTCTGGCAAAAAATCGTAATATACCTATCACTAAATCTAGAGGTTATCTGTTTCTAAAAATAAAGCAATTTATATATATTTAAAAGGTAAATAGATGTTTCAACGAACCTTCATTAACAATAACAAATCCGTAGATATGCTGCAGAAGTCTAATAGAACGTTCACTCGTTTTCGCTGTTTTAATCTTAAAATTATTTACGCAGTATATTTTAATTAAAAAGTACTTTTTATGTTAAATACTTTCCTTAAAGTAAAAAAACATTTAATTGGTCTAACTTTGTACTTTTATAGAACAATGGAGAAGAGGAGTAAATGATTGTTATTTCTTAAGAAATTTAATGGCATCTCAATAGTAAGAGATTAAAAGTCTGAAATTCTTGGCCCAACTCTAAAAAACAAGTTTATAATATAAAAGTTTTTTTCAATTTATTATATCTCAGAATTTATTCCGGCTTGAGCCAAAGCCATTATCCCATCTCTGAAGTGATTTTATGGAAGTTCTATAAAATATTATTGTAATATTTAAATTTGAGCTTTAGAAACAGTTGAGCTCCATAACTGGGGTGTAGTGTGGATGGTCCAACAATTCACACTAGACATATCTCAATGTCCCATTGCTAAAACACTCTTCTGAGCTCATGCATTTTCTTATTGATCTTATACATGATTCTTTTTTATAATTTTCATTCTCTATTTGGTTTAAACATTTTGGAATAGGACTCTTCATTATGTTTTTACTCTTCTGAAGGTAGATGATTAGTAAAATTACTTTGGCAAGACAGCTACTATATAACTTTCCCACCCGATGAAACCGACTTTGCCTTGCTTGGCATTGAAAAACCGATATCCGTTCACTGTTTTGATTCTTTCTTTCCCAATTCTAGTGTGTGATGGTGATTCTAAGTCTCATTTACATTCATTTACATTCACAAAATCAGTTCAGTTTTTAAAAAAACTTTAAATATTATTGCGGTATTTCCCTATTAATATGTTTTTGATCCACTGTTAGCAAGCGTCACACTCTTTTTGCACAAATCTCTTTCATACATAATTTTTAAATCTGTAAAATCTCTCTAGTCTCACCGCTTACACAATATTTACTTCGACAGTCATATAATATCATAGAATATATTTGTTCAGTAAATTCCGCTGTTGTATTTTGTGATTGTTTTTCATATGAATTAGCTTCATAATTGGTGTGGCTGCAATTAAATTTAGTAGGCCATTATTAATCGTTGAAAATGAAAGAAAAAAGTTGTCATAAACTTAATAAAACTTTGATACCGATTTGTTTTGGCGATAAACAATATTTTCAAAGAAGTTAATTGTGATACTCAATTTTACGGAATAGAAAAAAAAGATCTACTTTAAAAAGTTATATTATATAAACTACTATGGGTAAAATTAAAGTTTTATAATTCTATGTCCAGCAACTTAGAATGTTGCCCTATATTTTGAAAATTTCTATATATCAAACGCATAAACTAGAATACATCCAAGCAGCAAATGTCTGTACGTACGTTATCGTGAATACGGGAACCCAATCCTTGTTTCCTTATACTGCACGCAGTAACCTGCGAAGGCTCTCGAAAATGTACGTCCCGCTCAGACTCTTCCATTTTAGTCAATTCCGATTGATCCGCTGCAAGTAAACTGGCAAACCAAGCCAATCCTAGTACAGCGTCAGGGGTAGCAAAGGTTATTTCTACTGCACTTAAAATGTAGCATAATCGTTATGAAGGTTGTAAATCTGTGGAATAAATCTTTAATGTCAATATTAATGCTTTCAGAATATTGAATGCAAAAATAATTGTATCCTAAGAACTGAAAGCAAAATAATGTATTTACAAGAGAAAAATTATATGAAGGAAATACAGGGATATCAAAACCTGTGAACATATTACCCTAACTAACTGTAGTCACGGGTTTTTTTAAAAGGAAGGCATAATTTGTACTAAAATTAAATGATATGTTTTTGATCAAATACTGGAGACGATGGTGATATAATTTAGGTGCACTAGGGAGGTCCTTAAATCCATGAATGAATGACGTCGCAAATGATTTCGGAGTTAAAACTGTCTGACCACTGAAGCGATTAAGCAGAGAATTAGCATAGAATGGGTTACAGATGGGGATTTACGCACCGAGGCCGCTAGATGAGCCCATGGTACACATACCCCTGAGAGGACAACTCCAAGAATAAAGGACGAGATGGAAAATACACGGGGCGGTTAAGATTCGAGAAGGCAATGCATGAGATTAGGCGAGGTCCTTAAAGTTCAGCGGTCCCTGCGCGAACCATCCCCCATCCAAAACCAAGGTAACCCGAAGACCTCACCAGACGGTAGGACAGGAACTTTTCCAGAAAGCAAGTCATCGCCACAACACAAGACAATCTGACGCTTCCGAATTTGTAACTGTTGCTATGAAATAAAATGGGAGAGTGGAAAATTCGTAAAGTAAATATGCATTCCAGCATTCGCATACGTCACATGGGGAAACCGGAAAAAAAAAAAGTCCGGATAGTCGGCTCAAAGTAGGAAATTACTTTGCAATTTTTTAAAATGTCATATTTAAAAAAAATACAATTGTATCAATGATACTCAAGGAGTACCCAAATGAATCTCATCTTTGTCGGTCCTGGTGGTGTAGTGGTTACCATACTTGCTTCCTAAACCCAAGATCGCGGGTTCGAACCCGGCCAGGACCGATGGATTTTTCCGGGGCGTAAAAATCCTAAGTATGGCTTCCTTCGGAAGGGAAGTAAAGCCGTGGGTCCCGTATCGTACATTTACGGCACGAAAAAGAACCTCAAGCCTGAAAGAGAGGCCTCTGAGCAAAATTTGTCGGCCATTTCACGCCCTGAGTTGAATGGGACGCTGATGACCTGAACTGTTAAAGAGCGTCCATAAATCATTCAAAAAAAAAAAAAAAGAATCTCATCTTTTACGGAGCCTGGCATTGCATTGAAGCAGTTCTTACAAGCTGTCTCCTCCATACTGATACAGACATTCAATATTTAATTGCTAGTAACGTTTGTGTATTTTGTACTATAACTTGTTAAACCATTATTGTAAGTAGGAAAGGGCATTGTGGTGAGGTAAAGCATCTCGATACCCCTGCCAGCCTCGCGGCAACCAATCCTTCCATTTACCAAAGCCGAGACCTCCTGCATTGTGCGTCTACAATCGCAAAGAGAAATGCCGTTAAATTTCCAAAAATACCATACCAAGGCAATGAGCTGTACTGGTCATCAGATTACATAAGCTGGTAGTAGCAAATCACGGAGTGTGTAATGTTGAAATTTAAAACTGGAGCCCAAATGTGAGTTTATGCTCTCCAATGAGAGTCACGTATTTTAAAAACTGAGACCCTGTGGGCTGAGTTTTGTGGACACAATTGAGTTCATGGCACGAAGCGACCACGTGCCAAGGGAAACATTTCCTTATGTCTTATTCTGATTCTTTAAGATTCTGAGTCGCTGAGTATTTTTGTTCGAAGTGTGAGGCAGACTCAGATGCAGAAGTGGTGGTTGCTGATGATGACGTCGCTGGGGATAATTAGAATTAGTTCAGCGCGGACATACAGCTTCTGTTATTATTCAGCACTCCGATTCAGACTTTCATTAGTTGCAGACACAGCTACTAATTTAAGGAAATTGCCGTCTTCCTATGTCTTAGATTCAGTTCCACCGTTGATGACATCAGATCCGCGGTCAGGCAGATGTGTCGAGAAACAAACCCGAGAGCAGCGAACCAGTAATAAACACAAACTATTCTGGAATTCATAAGTACCCATTTTCCCTCACTTCTCTCCAACCCTCCTCCCATACAAATCAATACACAAAACAGCACAATAGAGCCTCATCAGTTTATTATCTACTGCGACGACAACCTTTATTGACATCATAATAAACGGTTTCAGCATCAATTAGAATATGGACAGCTGCTCAGAATTTTCTTTTCGATATATCACTTTGTGCTGTTCCATTTCTTTCAATATTATACTTTATTTACAACTCTACACTACAGACCTGCCATCTTTACTCATATCAGGCCCGCGCGCGCACGCACACACACACACATCTTTATTCATTCTGATGTAGAAAAAATATAAAGACTCCTAACTTGAGTAACGTCTTTTGGACAGCCCTCTCTTCTGACGAGCTTTCCAATATTCCAATACCGAATATTCTCTTTATATGAGTATTTTCTCGAAACGGAGAAAAAGTGAACGAAATACTCGTAGCAAACATTAAAGACCGGATTTTTCTCACTTGGATTACGTTTCCGTAGATATATACAGAGGTATGTCTAATGGCGTCACAAAAGGCAGAGTAATAATGGAAGAGAGGTCACGATATAGAATTTCCGCTGAAAGGAAATTCTGAGCATAAAAATTCAGATGCACGGGAGAGGAAACGACCCTTTTGTTGCTTTTAGATTGCGATAGTGTCAAAGTAATATGCAACTCCTTGTTCATCCTTTTACCCCAACCTTTCCAGAAATCTTACGATAAAACTTTATTTAAAAAGAATCCGATATTATGTACAATATCTACATTAACTTAGTACTTTATAGACCTCGTTTTAGATATTTAACCTTTCCGTGTCCCAGATTTGCTGTTAGAAAACCACGACACGTTGATTAAAAAGAAATAATAACGTCAAATATTTATATTTAGGATTTACCTGTGATTTGGGATAAACTTTAATGGAAAATTTGCACTTTTTATTTTCTATGAACTCCTGCGCCTTCTACTAAAAATGCAAACAAAAACAAATGGCGCTTCATTAGCTCTCGGTCTCTGATTATCATTTATAATTTTCAAACTTAAGCACGAAACTCATTGACATTTAATACAGTCATACTTTGATATGGGATAAATGGGGTACGATAGCAAGCATTGCGTGTGGTGATCATTAGCATAATGACATGCCTGCATACACATCTCCATGTTGTGGAAAGTTCTTGTTCCACGAGTGTTCGTAGAGATTTTCATTTCAGCAGTCTCTACAGAAATTAATAAATAAAAATTATTTATTATGAATAAAGTCAGGTGAACCGAGCAGGTGGCTGAGACGTTAACTCTTGAGACTTGAATTTGGGAGGTCCCGGGTTCAATTTTCGTTGGGCTGCCATTCTGACCTTGGTTTTTTTTTTTCGTGGTTTCCCCTGTGGTCACTTAGGCGAATATTAGAATGGATATTATATTACACGAATTTTCCGCTCTCTGATTTTATATTATGTCGTTCCCTTGATTCTGTTACCAGGTCGAAAGTGTCAAGGTGAGCTGATATGGTGTGATGGTTTCTGTCCCTACATTTGGAACGGAAGCGGACCTCTTGAAGCCCTTATACAATTCAGGGGCATTCTATCTGGAAATATATTAGGGACCCTATTGTCCGGGCAGTCACCGCCCGTAGATCCTGTTTGCCCGGTGTCTCCCTTACCTAATCCCTTCCTCTTGGCGGCCCATGAGCAAGGCTTAAGTACTAACGTTATGCTTCTACGTCCCAGACCATCCATCCATCCATCCATCCATCCATCCATCCATCCATCCATTCATCCATTCATTCATTCATTCATTCATTCATTCATTCATTCATTCATTCATTCATTCATTCATTCATTCTAGGTCAGGTTATCTTAGTTACAATCAATTAATTTTGTCAAATGAAATAAATAATGAAGCAAAAATTAGTATTTATGTTGAAATTGTATTGAAAACGAATTAGTATTATAGAATGGGCTGACAATAAGGCAGATTTTTAAAATTGTAGCTTATGGGGGGCTTAATAATGGAAATTATGCGAGAATAACGAGGTTTAGTAATTGAAATACTAATAATATGACCCATCATTTTTATAACAGTGAATCAAGGACAACAGAATAACTTCCATGATAAAATGGAAAAATAAGTACAAAGAAGGATCTCATTAACCTGGAGAGCATTTTGGGTCCTTAAGTTTATATTGTTAGGCCAAACACTAACTAAGAAAATCAGATTCCAGACGCTCGAAACCTGTGTATACCCTGTATTACTATATGGGTGCCAGACATGGTCAATAACACAAAAGCAAAAAGAACAAAATTCAAATATGCCAAAGAAAAAATGCAACGCAAGATCCTGGGAATAACTTTGAAGGACAAAATACCTGTACCTAGGAAGTATTGATAAAACAGTTATCTCAGACAACAGACATAGCACAAAGAGCTACCAGAAGCAAATGACAGGTCGCAAGAATGCAGGACAATAGATGAACTTAAAAGTTCTCCATGTGGAAGCCCCGGATATGAAAAAGGCACAAGATAGATCCAGAAGAAGAGGACAAACCTCATGAAGGAACACGTAGGTCCAAATTGGTCAAGAGTAGCAAGAGGAAGAGAAAAATGGAAATCTCTCGAGAAGCAACTAGTGCAGAGAGAAATGAAGTAACCAAAGAACAAATGCCAGTGTCTTAAACAATATACGAACAACTAGCGTGGAATAGCTCACCACGTTAGGAAGAAACCGAGCTGTCCCTGCTTGTTAGGAGGCCTTTGCCCTTCAGGGACTCAATGGCCTACCTTTATCTTTATCTTTATAAAGTATTCTTGCAGTCAACAATCGCCAGCTAATTAAACGCTCATCTGGGATGTGTGAACGTAGGAAAATCGAGTTCCGCGCATGCGTAAAGCTAAATGTGGGAATTTTCTTAAGGAAGAAGCGTTAGTCTATCGCAAGACGTGAACGGTCCAAGCTGCACAAATTTTGTAGCCATCGCAACAGCGGCCTCCAGGTAACATTCTCATTGTTAACTTCTTCTACGGCGCGCAATAACTGTATGAGGACCTTTGGCCTACGGTGCGTTTTCTACCTCCGCCACAAGCATCGAACCGAGTCTCCCGGCCAGCAATCAGCAACACTAACCACTAGACTAGGGAGGTGGTCTTTTCATTGTAATACCATGACGTTATACTAGTAAAAAGCTGCAGAAACTTCAGCTTAACTAAACTATCAGTTCATTGTGTTATTTGTGCTCCTCTTTTCTTATACATATTTTAACTTATGACTTTTCAAGCATTAAAAGTAGGAGTGTGCCCCTAGTGTCCAACCTCTTGGAAAGTTAACTAGAATAATGTAAAAATGAATGTTATTCTGGACGTTGCGACAATACAGATTTGAGTAAGCTTCTATTAAACATATTCACAGAAATAATATTAATACTTTTTGATAAACTTACCTCAGGGTAACTAAGAAGTTAGTTTTGCTATTGGAATAAATGTGGGACCGATATTGGGTATTCCAAGATATTTCAATTTGTCATCTTAAAAAAATGACTTCACTTTCTGTAAAGTAATGCTTTTGACCACATTATCACCGTTGCC
Organism: Metallyticus violacea; assembly: GCA_030762175.1. Taxonomy (NCBI): domain Eukaryota; kingdom Metazoa; phylum Arthropoda; class Insecta; order Mantodea; family Metallyticidae; genus Metallyticus; species Metallyticus violacea. The sequence continues at coordinate 130,149,941 of CM060831.1, forward strand.
TCAAACATGATATGAATAAAAAATGCATGATATAATTTATTAATGATGTAATAAATACAAAAAGCCACATGTTAAGCGTGAGCGTAACAAATAAAAAAGAATGCCAAAATTTTTACCTTAGAAAGCATCTCATCAGGCCCATACTTGAAAGCTTTACCATTAAGTTTAAAACCACTGCCCTCAAATATCAGTTACATCAAGCAGTGAAGACTCCATAAACTCATTTAAATTATGTAGGTCTAATTGTAGAGTATACAAGTAAAATACATTTACCACAATTAAATATAATAATAACCGACTCTTAGGTTTCTGCAGTATCTGCGTGAAAGTATCACTATTGAAACATGTCACTTAAGGTCGATTTGACAAATATTATCTCATTAGTTCCCGCTCTTATTGTGTGAACGCTTTAGACAGATTACTTTCAGAATCCGAAATTACTGATTTATATACGTGTTGGATTGCATCTAAAGTTGACGACCCAGATTAGTGAGTTTGAAAATACATGGGCGACTGCCTACTCATTTTACTTTCAGTTATTTAAGTTTCATTTGTGTGTATTAGAAACGACAGTTTCTTCAAAGAAGGAATCAATTGATCCCGTAACAACAGCACAGTTAGATGAGTCACACTACTACCTACGACAGCAGTTACGCAATCGTCTTTATGACAATACACTACACACGGGATAGCGAGTGCCGCTGTTCAACGTGTTCTTCAGTAACGATGCATAGGATACATTAATGTATGTATATGTCAAATGTTACTTAATTTCGTTCATTAGTATCAAAGCTATAAAGGAAAAACCAGGACCAAGAGCTAGTGAAACACGAGGGTAGGTCCATAAGTTTCCGGACTAACCTTTTCTAGGTATGGTAAAGACAAAATCTATATTTCACTTATATATATAGCTACTTTTTATTGCAATACACTTCTCACATCTTTGAATTAACCTTTCAATCCCCCTTCAAAAAAATAGTCAGAAGTCTTGTGTGCAAAATGGACATAAACAGTTTCCATCACTTCTTCGTCACACTTTATTTGCCTTCCTCGAAGGTCCTTCTTGAGTTTTGAGCAGAGGAAATAGTCACTGGGAGCTGGATCTGGGCTGTTGGGTGGATGGTCAATCTCCTTGAAGCCACATTTCTTCTCAGCTTCATTTGCAACAAGAGCTGTGTGCATAGACGTGTTGTCGTGAAGAAGGCGCACATCACCACTCAGCTTTCCTCGCCTTTTCTCTTTGATGGAAGCACGTAGTCTGTGCATTAGGCCAGCATAGTACTCCCCATTTACTGCGGTGTTCCTCTCCTTGAAGTCAATGAAGATACATTCCCAAAAGATTGTGGCCATTACCTTCTTGGTTGACTGAGTGACGTTGGCCTTTAGAGGCGGTGCTTCTCCATTGATTCTCTTTTGCACAAGGGATCATAGTAGAGGACTATAGTTTCATCTCCTGTAACAATGGTTTGCAGAACTTCTCTCTCGATGCCATGACAGAGCTCCGAAAATGCCTAACAACAGGCGACTCGCTGCTTTTGGACTGAGGAAAGAAATCTAGGCACCCATCTTGCGCTAACCTTATTCATGTTTAAATATTCATGAATAATTCGAAGGACTGTTATTTTAGAAAGGCCCAACCTTGGTGCTATTTCTGTAACTTTGAGCCCGTCTTCCAATTTCTCCTTCCAAAAGAGCGATGTTTTCAGGAGTGAGCGCCTCCAAGGGCGGACTTGCTTGCTCTTCGTCGTCAATGCTTTCTCGACCCATTCGAAAAATTTGACCCATTCTTTTACGGTAGAATATGAGGGGGATACTTCCCCATATCACCGTCCAATCGCTGCTTAATTTCATTTGGCGTAAGTCCTTCTTTTGTGAAAAACTTAATAACAACTCGAAATTCCATTTTGAACATGTCACAATCTTCTACACATAGCCTTCTTTATGCAGCTATATCTGAACACAGCGGAGGGGAAGTTAGGGCTGCAATTATATACTTAACAGATAAGGTATGACATGACACCAGATAAGGGTTTTGTGAAGACGATCATCCTTATCGTCGAGGCCGGCAACTTATGGACATACCCTCGTACTTTTTCAGAGTATGGCAAAATAGGTTACACGAAACTTTATATTGAGTATATGTAAAGGTGAATGAATTTAAATTAATTCGTAAATAAATCAGTAAACTGTTAAATTTGCGATAGCGCAAATACGTAACTAAAGGTATACTCAGTAAATCTCGCCATTTTAATAAATTATTTCTAACGAATAATAAAATTTGCCATATTTTCCCAAGCCTATACTTCAGACACAATAAACTCTCATATAGCTCTTAGAATAAGAAAATAATTTACGAGGAATAGTGCTAATTGCTGTACCTTTCACGAGAATCAGGAATTTTCTTTGAAAACTGTCTGCACACTGCTCTATAATGTTCTGTTTTCACATAAGTGAACATGGGCATACATTCTCAGTTCTAGTATAAACTTGTGAAGGGATATTTCAATATATGCACACTAATAAAGTCACTTGCACAATAAAATTGTAAAAGAAGAGCAACCAGACTTTGTGATAGCTTGCCGGCCGATGGCTAACTGGGGCGAATGGTAGAACAAGCTTTAGTAGGTAGAATCACAGCACACCAAGGAAATTCGTACATGTTTTAATGTAGGGTGTATTTATTTGCTGTTCAATCGCACTAACTACAATGGAGGTAGCATTGACTGTGTATAGGAACAATTGACTCTAGTCACATGCACTTATTGGGATTAAAAAGTTTCTGGCCTTTATTTGTTTCCGTACAGTTCTATAAAACCCTGTAAAAATGTGAAATAAAAAACACTATGTGGGTTAGCTACTAATTTTATGGTTGATCAGCAAGAAAAGGCCACAAAGTGTCCAATTCCGCTGTTGAAACGTTCTGTAGTAGGTCGAGATTGCTGCCATGCCTACAGACATGGCATGCATGCGACGGGCACATACTGGTCGAAATAACGAGCGACGGCAGGAATTCCGTGACCTCGTAATGCAACCCGCAGCGCCATGTCCTGACATTCCTAGCGCTCCCTACATCCATCCTTCTGAAACATGCCACAATGTGGCAACCGGAGTGACAATTTTCAACCCAAACATCAAAATACGGAACTGGAACGTAACTCCCTTTCCTTTATGTCCGGGTTTTTCCTTTTCAAAACCTTTCGTTGTGCCAGGGTATAAGAGGGGATTATTATTATTTTTTTTTCTTTTATCTTGTTCATTACGTCATGTGCCATGATAAAAAAAATGTCAGTTTAAAATTTATCATTCTAAAATGCTGAACGCTAGAAACAAAATCTGGGTTATAGTTCCCAACTTAAGATAACGTCGGTAATAATACTTAATACATAATTAAAATTAATTAATCTATTATTTTATTAATACTCGAAATTACTGCCGTTAACATCCATACACTTGTTGGCTTTTTTTTTTTGGCACAGTTTGTTACTTCATATTTTGTTTGGTGTTGTAGACACTATTTCTGTAAAAAGTAATTCAATGAGGTAATATCATATAAGCGGGCTAGCCATATGGTCGATGCATCACTTCCTATCGCTTTATCCCTGATCTTGCAAATTGCAGCGGCGCACCATTTTTCCTGGTACGACATTACCGTTGTTATATTGAAGGGCACGTCTTCAACAGAAAGCCTCTGTCGACTTTTATACCTGCAACTGCCGGGACCTGGTCATTAGTACATGGCATCTGTTTTGCTATCTAGTTTTATTGATTCTTAACATATTTACATACTAGCGCCGCTGTGGGGTATGTTCAACCACAAGTATTATTAAGTGTATTTACATGTTAGCGTCGCCGTGGCGTATGTTCAACTACAAGTATTATTAAGTGTAATTACATGTTAGCGTTGCCGTGGCATATGTTCAACCACAAGTATTATTAAGTGTATTTACATGTTAGCGTCGCCGTGGCGTATGTTCAACTACAAGTATTATTAAGTGCATTTACATGTTAGCACTGCTGTGGCGTATGTTCAACTACAAGTATTATAAAGTGTATTTACATGTTAGCGTCGCCGTGGCATATGTTCAACTACAAGTATTATTAAGTGCATTTACATGTTAGCGCCGCTGTGGCGTATGTTCAGCTACAAATATTATTAAGTGTATTTACATGTTAGCGCCGCTTGGCGTATGTTCAGCTACAAATATTATTAAGTGTATTTACATATTAGCGCCGCTTGGCGTATGTTCAACTACAAGTATTATTAAGTGCATTTACATGTTAGCGCCGCTGTGGCGTATGTTCAGCTACAAATATTATTAAGTGTATTTACATGTTAGCGCCGCTTGGCGTATGTTCAACTACAAATATTATTAAGTGTATTTACATATTAGCGCCGCTTGGCGTATGTTCAGCTACAAATATTATTAAGTGTATTTACATGTTAGCGCCGCTTGGCGTATGTTCAACTACAAATATTATTAAGTGTATTTACATATTAGCGCCGCTTGGCGTATGTTCAACTACAAGTATTATTAAGTGCATTTACATGTTAGCGCCGCTGTGGTGTATGTTCAGCTACAAATATTATTAAGTGTATTTACATGTTAGCGCCGCTGTGGCGTATGTTCAACTACAAGTATTATTAAGTGTATTTAAATGTTAGCGTCGCCGTGGCGTATGTTCAACTACAAGTATTATTAAGTATATTTACATGTTAGCGTCGCGGTGGCGTATGTTCAACTACAAGTATTATTAAGTGCATTTACATGTTAGCACTGCTGTGGCGTATGTTCAACTACAAGTATTATAAAGTGTATTTACATGTTAGCGTCGCCGTGGCATATGTTCAACTACAAGTATTATTAAGTGTATTTACATGTTAGCGCCGCTGTGGCGTATGTTTAGCTACAAATATTATTAAGTGTATTTACATGTTAGCGCCGCTGTGGCGTATGTTCAGCTACAAATATTATTAAGTGTATTTACATGTTAGCGCCGCTTGGCGTATGTTCAGCTACAAATATTATTAAGTGTATTTACATATTAGCGCCGCTTGGCGTATGTTCAACTACAAGTATTATTAAGTGCATTTACATGTTAGCGCCGCTGTGGCGTATGTTCAGCTACAAATATTATTAAGTGTATTTACATGTTAGCGCCGCTTGGCGTATGTTCAACTACAAATATTATTAAGTGTATTTACATATTAGCGCCGCTTGGGGTATGTTCAACTACAAGTATTATTAAGTGCATTTACATGTTAGCGCCGCTGTGGCGTATGTTCAGCTACAAATATTATTAAGTGTATTTACATGTTAGCGCCGTTGTGGGGTATGTTCAACCACAAGTATTATTAAGTGTATTTACATGTTAGCGCCGCTGTGGCGTATGTTCAACTACAAGTATTATTAAGTGTATTTACATGTTAGCGTCGCGGTGGCGTATGTTCAACTACAAGTATTATTAAGTATATTTACATGTTAGCGCCGCTGTGGCTCGCGTCCCTTCTACGTATTCTTCTCTGTGTTGCTTAGCTGTGGCGAGCTAATCCAAGCAGTAGTGGGTTGACGCTACACGTGTCTTCAGCTCGAAGTCAATGCTCGTCTTAGACATGTTCCTGTAGAACTGCGGGAAAAAGAATTGTTTCTCACACAGACATTTCCCTACTACCGCATTACACCTGACTGAATAGTTTCATTTCACAAGTGTGTCGAGCACATTTTGTCTCAATTGACAATATATCGCGTTAAGAGTATCATTTATTATCTTTAAGGACCGTCTCTAGGAAGTTGCTGACAGAAGTGTACAATAGCATTAAAACATTTTGTACCAATTTTAATTATGCTGCCGAATTCAGGGGTTTATCCCAAAACACTATAACCAGAAACGAATAAAATAGGAATATTTTCCTATTAGCATATAATGAAGAAAATGCACAAACACATCATAGAAAAGGGGAAAAAATGGAGATGAGGCATTCACAGGCTTAGCATTAAAAATAACATCGGAAATAAATCAGTCTAGGGAAATCCAGAAGCTTTTCAGTCACTTGTTTCTGCTATTCAGCAAGCATTTAGTTTTGTAATCATAACAAGATAAACACAAGATTACCGCAAATACGGAATCTATCCCTCTAGCTGCAGAGTGGTATTTGTGATCAACCAAGTCAGAATTCAGTTTTCATTTCTTGGTGCTCTCGCTTTTCCAGTTTCTTTCCATTCTCTCCTTTACTCCCTCTTCATCTTATTCATATCTTGCACATGACAGATACGGATACATCCCTTGTCTAGATTTTGGTCATGCATGGAATCGGAAACTCGGATGGAATGAAATAGATGATACTTTGCTATGAACTTCCCGGCGCCGATGAAGGTGGTATTTGTCCTGGACATGGGGGTTTACGGCACGTAAAAGAACCTCAAGTCTGAAAGCAGAGCCTTCTGAGCAAATTTTATCGGCAGCTTCAAGTCCTTAGGGATGCTAATGACCTGAATTGTTAAAGAGCGTCTGTAAATAAACCAAATCAAAAGTTGCTGAAGGGGAGAATCAGAGAAGAGGGGTGGCGTGATAGAATGGTCGCATACTTGGAAGGCGCAGACGAAGAGAAGAGTAAATTAACTGTATCAACATTTTGTGTATCTAACGTGAGTTTTCACCTTTATCGACTTTATATGTGTTCCAAGATTTATAAATCCAAACCTTCTGTATGCTTTGATCCATCCATATATTTATAACCATATACATCATAGTTGGTTGTACCAAATTTCATCACTAGGGCTCTAGTAGTACTTTCCCGTTCGAAACTGTTAAATAACATTTCAAGTGCATGCTTGGGAACCTTGGTGAATCTAGAACGTGTTTTAGCACATGCTACGGGAGGTTCAAATCTCCACGACCTGAAGACTCATTAAATAAACGTTACGGTGCAGCGCATTACAAAATGAGGTGGATTCTGTGCTGGGCCCCTTGCTGCATGCCTTTTCCTACTAAATAAAGCTTAGTCGGAAACATGTTTGTACAGCGCGAAGTTGTGTTTTCACAGGAAACATGCTGAAAACGTTAGTGTCGCAAAGTTCTGTTTACGATGGTTTATAATGTACACCCTCTCATAAAACTGCAGCATATTCTTTTTCACCGCAGACATAATGACTTCTCAGTAAAACGAGGATGCACTATATATGAAGGAAGGAAATAAATTAAAAGAAACAATAAAAAAGGCACACAATAAACGACTACACATTTAAGCAAAAAAAAAAACAAACAAACAAACAAACAAAAACAACAAAAAATGGGGAATATAATAAAGAAGCTGATTAGAGGTGCAAAACAAAAAGGTTTATACAAATACTTAAGCAAATTGCGGTTAACATACATGGTAGACAATAAAAAGTTCATATAATATTAACATGTTTAAACAAAGACAAGAAAAATACATCAAATACATTTCTTAAAGTTATGGAGCAGTGTTGCAAATGAAAAAACAAAAAGAAATGGGCGTGGGCAGTTCTAGAATGAGATATCCAGCTAAGCCGGAACAGATCTAGACACCTAATCCGTGAGAAAATTATGATGATGTTGAATGTAGAAAAGCAAACACCGCCTGGCATCTCCACTGAATTCACTTCGCTCCTGCTCTCACCCAAGTTGAGGCTCCAATTTCCCAAGTTCAGTTCAGAGACCACAGTCTGGGGAAGACAGAGAACTACCTGAGTATAGCACAGAAGTTGAACGATGAGCGTACGCTAGATTTCTTGATCTTTCCAAAATGACAGATAGATAAACTTAAGGCTGGTTGATGGAGTTAAGCTAAATGAACTATCCACAAATCTTTTGTTAAAAAACTGAAGTGCTGTATTATTAAATCAGTCACGCGGCTAGTGCTTGCACGTTAGACCATTTGGCTGACCCCTGTCCTCGCGTGCACTCATCACAACTGCGCAAAACCCTCAAAACGAATTGTTACAAGACGCGCTGATCGTTTTAAGAGGTTTTATTTGTACTTTCGTGTTGTTCGAACTAACTGAGACATAAACGATTTTTACAGACACTAATGAAGCTTCAGAACGAAAGACTGGAGCTAGCACTGTGCGTGTCATTATAAAGAAACTTCCTTGATTGTTCTCACAGTGAATTACATTTCTTGCGAACAGTGGCTTAATTAATAGCGCACTCCGTTCAGAACTCTCATATAACGCCTTGGGGAAAGGAAGAGAGCACGCTGGATGTTCCTTGCAATATTATCGGCAAAATGAGCGGCTATAAACCGGGATATAGTCTGTAGACTTTTAACTGGCGCAGGGTAAGCTTGCTTGTTTGGCGAGTCTGTTTCATGAGAAAAGGAATGCGGTTCTTTCATGCAAAATTTCATTACTTGAAACTCCCTCTGCAAGAAAATTACATTTTTACTTAGATAGACTTGCCTCCCCAAGAAAGAATTAATTGAAACAAAGAATATTAATATTTCCTCTGAGGATCTCCCGACTTTCCCTCGAAAGGTATGGATGTTTTAAAATTATTTTCTTCTGTCAATGCTTTCATAACAACACAATTTTGGAAACTAAATTCTGCTTAGTAAGAAATATTTCATGCTCAGTAAATCAATATTTTATAACCTAATGAAAGTAATGGAACATAATTATACAAGTCAACACTCATTTTTAAATGTAAAATGTTTGCTGTTTCCTATGTACTTTTCATCCAAGTTTGTTGATTCCAAAAATTTAGTCAGTTTTTGTCTGTCACCCAGTATGTTTATAGTTTCAAAAAGCCTGTTTCAGTCCTTAACATGCAAACGAAAAGAAAATATTTAAAATATTTCTGTAAAAATTAATATTACTTAGATCTTTGTTGCTTGTGAAGAATTCACAACAATGAATTTGATTTCTCCAAGACCGTAAGAACTACTATTATTTCCCATTTGAACTGAAAATTTCATTCAAGAAACTAATTTCATAGCCGTGTTTCTTGAGTTAAAAAATATCAGCAAAACTTTTATTACGTTTATGGTGAGTTAACTTTAAAAGCACAAAGTGGAAGTATTCTCCTGTAATTAAAATATTTTATGAATATTACTGTGATTACAAAATATATCATAACGGAAACTGGGCCCTTGAATTCTGCTGTACTCGTGTGTAACTCTATCCAGCGGTTGACCAAAACTATCCCATCATATGCCTTTTACGTTTTCAATGATATGGTGGGAACCTAAAGAATTCAACAGACGGTTACTTTTGCTTGAAAAATAGAAATAAGTGGGTGCAGCATAAGTCATCAATACGTGCCAATTATGGAACTATTTTATTGCATCCACAACATGATCAAGAATTTTCTCAAGAAAGGGAATGCTACTGGAGGTGCGCTTCAAGTTTTGAAGAATAATTCCCAAAACTTAGAGATGCCAAAATAAAATAATGAAACATTCATTGACCCAAATTTTTAAAACTATATTAAATTCTCAAGAAGTGCCTGAAAGGTCATCTTTCACAAAGAAGAATCAAAAATTCTAGGAAATCACAGGTACAAAAATTACAGAGATCACGAGCAAGCTGATTCGGTGGGATGTAAAACGTTTCTCAAAGAACTCTCATTTAAATATTTTCTCTCCAAACTGGCACAGTGAGCTATGAACATAAAGGGCGTGTTCATCACGATATTGCTGAAATGGAAAGGCCCTATACCAGAGTAAATAGATGCTCAAAGTGATGTGCCCCAAGCAAACTACAGCCGAACATCTATATCTCAAACATTTAAATATATATTCAGTTTAAATACAAAAAAAAAAAAAAAAAAAAATTGAATCACATTTCAGATGATTACTCAAAAATCTTGGGTGATAGAAATGTTTTAAAAACAGGTTTGAATCCAGCATAGAAAGTCTATAAGGTTCACTTATTCTGTTTCATTTAACGGAAAAAATGTTAATTTTATTGACCAGTTATTTGTTACATAGAATGCCTTTGTAGTCTAGTGGTAGCATTTGTAACTATTAATCCTGAGGTTTTAGATTCGATTCCCTGTCAGGTCAAGCTGTTTGGGTAACTTTTTTCTGTCCCCTACCCTGAGAAGGTGAATGCCAGATAGCTTTTAGTTACCAAGAACTCCGAGCTCATTTGCGTCGTCAATAATTCGTTTCATTTCATTCATCCATTAGGTTTAAGGGCCCCCCTCAGGTGTTATATCATCTTCACTATCATCTTCATTGGGACAACGTAGCGTCCCTCTATGGGCGTCCCTGCCTCAGAAGTCCTCTATAATACCGCCATACTAAGGGGCAATGCCCACAAGTTGATGAGAACAAGAGGCTGGTATTGAAAAAGAATAAATGGAGATGACCAATATTTTGTGAGAATTTTATTGTTTATACTTAAAATCTTTCGAAAATAAGCACCCAGCATCTCTTATAGCTGCTGAAGCATTATGTCATGCTGGTAACTGTGCTGAATTTTAAAACGAATAAAAATATGTTGTAAAGTTTTTTCCAACACCAACAATATTTTATTGTGCTTATTTATTTTATTCTCCTTGTACCTTTTACACGTGCAGTTACATGTACCTACTCGTGAAACGATTTTAACTCTCTCTGTTTTTGTTACAGCAAGATGGACCGGCAGCGCAAAACTATTAGGCTTCATAAAAGTAGAACAACATTTTTCGATACTGAACTCGCTAAAAATGGCAACAAGTTATTGAACTCTGAACTTTTTCATCGATTTCGTAGCCTGGATGGCGGTGGCTTCGGAAGCCGCCTTGTCATTTATCGTCCCGGAGGTCGACAACGTAACACGGCAACGCTTTTACGTATACATACACGTTCACGGTCCGTCAAAGTGCCCCGTCAACAGCGGACTGCATAATTGAAGATCGCTCTAGTGCTTAAGCCTGTAGTTGGTCATATCGCTGATTCCCGACGGTTTATATTTTAAACAGCGTTCACTGAAACGGACAGCTCTGTTTAAAAAAAGTTCGTTAAATTAATGAATGAGAACGGAACTTGCAGAAGTTTTATACTAGAGAATAAAAATAGGAAAACTCTTAACTTAAAGTTATACTTTTTGTTGTCTGTTTTCATTAATTAGCCAACTGCATCTTGGCTACTTCAGCGCCCCTTTCGAAATCTTTGCTCTTGTTGTTCTTGTTTCATTAAGCAATATCGTATGCAACATTTCTACTTTTGTTTCCAGGTATATCAGATATCTTTGTTTCTAATTCCTTTTCTTTTCTAGAAAATCTCAGACTTTTTGTGTTCCTTTTTAGTTTCTTTATTAAGTTCATTGCCAACTTTTATTGATCAGCACATAACGTGTGTCTGGAAAAACCTAAGTCCCGAATAATATTTAACGCGACTTGTGACGTGATCATAAAACCTACCAATGAAATGAAACAAAATCTTAAATTCTGACCAATCGCAGTGAAATTATCATAGTAAAGTTTTAGCAAATTCCTTTTATCACACGAAGTGAAATTGTCTTGTGGTCAATGTAGCCAATCACTGATCACTTTTGAATGAATTTAACTCTAATACACAAATATAATGACCTCTTTCTTTTACTTTATTTTTTGATAAAGCATCTCTTAGTTTCTCTTTGTAGCATCCTTCACAGTATTTTCACACCTGGTCCTTCATGTTTCTTTAGAGTATGTTTAATTACAGATTTCTTTTATTACAAGCCGATGTCTGTGACTGTTCAGGGGTATCACCAAGAAGAGTTTCATAAAATTTTTCGCGGTATTAATAAAGAATATGAGAATTCACCACTATTGTGCCAAAAATGGGTTCAAAAGTAATTTTTCGGCACCACTTCTTCTAAGAACTGTGTTTTAGTTCCCTGTTTCATTCGAAACATCTACGGAACATTACCACAAGATGTTTTTCAACTAAACCTGTACGCCTATTTACTCGAACTGGAAACTATAGGTTTAGGTTCCATTTGTGTGGCAAAGAGAGCATATGGAGGAAGGCTAAGAACCTCTTGAGAGATATGGATAGGCAGCAGACAACTGCGAAATGCAGATGATGATTTCACTGAAAGCACACTCAGAGCTAAAATCTCAATGGGTGATGGAGCAAGAACAAAACAGGGGTCAAACTCATTAGATAGGAGCTTGTGTGTCTCAGACTAGGGGCATCGTCGATGATTAGATCACCGACGAAGTAATTTGCCCCATCTGTGAGGAGGGGGAATAGTGGGCACATATTCTGGCTGAATGTAAAGGTACAAAAGAATGGGGGGAGGGAAAGTATCTAGCAACCTGGTAATGTTGGATGCTGCTGGCAGGCAAGAAAGGAGAGGAGGGGAGGGATTAGGTAAATTTCTGATGAAAGCTCGAATCTGAGCGGACTGATAACTGGGGAGGGAGTTGGGGAGAAACAAATTGATTACATCTAGTTGTGTTTCATTCATAATTAAATATCTTTATATTTTATATGTCTTTTTAATATTCTTAAAATTAATTTCATTTTGATTTTATTTTTACGAATGAGAGCGAAGAACGTCTTATAGCTTATTATGAAATTTGTGATCTATTATCTTGTGCGAAAACAAACTGATCTATTTGTTGTTGATTTGATTTATTTATCGACCCTCTTTAACATCTCAGGTCATCAGCACCCCATTCAATTCAGGGCGTGAAACAGCCGACCAATTTTGCTCAGAGGTCTCTTCTTTCAAGCTTGAGGTTCTTTTTCGTGCCGTAAATGTACGACACGGGACCCAAGGCTTTACTTCCCTTCCGAAGGTAGCCATACTTAGGATTTTTACTCCCGAAAAAATCCATCGGTCCTGCCCGGGTTCGAAACCGCTATTTTGGATTTAGGAGGCAAGTATGGTAACCACTAAACCACCAGGACCGACGACATGATTTTGATTGACCACTATTACACAATCATCAATATACCGAAGGTGCCAAAAAATGTATACCCAATACGTACTTTCACAGTAGATATCTATTTAATATATTTCAAAGTTGGACTAAAAAGCAACAGTAATGTGTAGTAATATGTACTGTAAACAGATGTGATTCACATATATTATAATAGCGTTGCAAAGTGGCAGGTAAAGCAACAGTGAACAAATGAAGCCAACATTATCGTATGATGTTCTGTAAACAGATGTGACCCACATTACGTTATGCTAGCGTTGCTGCAACAAAATGGAGCCAAGATTATCGTTTGAATAGAGAAAAGAAATTTTGAAGTGGTATTGGAAAACCGAGAATGTTGTTGAAGTTCAAAGGCAATAAAGACATGTGTACAGAACGAACCGCAGTTGGACTTCTACCTATGGGGAACTCTTAAGGATGTTATATACCGTAGGAAACCAGCTACACTAGCAGCACTTCGGGAAGAAATTGAAACGGCATGTGCCGCAATCGCTGAGGATACTTTCGCAAACGTTGCTCAATCAGTAGTTCAACGTACTCAGAAGTGTGTGGACGCCGATGGTGGGCATTTTGAGCAACTGCTGTAACTGTAAAAGTCTAAGATGATTAGTGCTCATCATTTTCTGTTTGTGTAAATTCAGTTTTGTTATGTTAACAGTTTTTCTTTGCTTGAATGTATACATTTTTGGCACCCTCTGTGTATAGAAAACAATCAAAGGGGTTCGTGACTACTAAAAGAGCAACAAAAGATAGCTTTACACTAGAAGGTCCATTGTTTTCAAAATATAGTTTATTTCCTTCTGGATCCTTTCCAAAGTGTACGGACAGTCGCAGTTGCACTGCATTTACATTTCCAGATAGAGGCGTGTCTTGGTCATTGGTGATGGGGTAGGATAAGTCATGTTCATCTATGGGATGTTCTATAGAATTTCTGGTAGTACCTATTATGAAATGGCATTTGAATCAATTCTACTGTCTGGTTTTATTGATCTATTTCTGTCTCTAAAAGTCTCTGAAGATTAAAATAATGATCTGGTGCTATTTGCATCAGAACTGCAGCTTTCAGAAGAGCCACCCACTCAATATTCAGGTTATTTCAAGACTCCTTCTAGCAGTCATATTTTTTCACCAGGTACATATGCCATTATAATGACAACAATCTTTCTCAAACTTGCTGATAGCACGCTTTCTACACTATAGGTAAGACTGCCAACCTAACACAATGGAAACATGTCATTAGAGGCAGCAGATACTCCATAAGTGAAACAAATCAAATCAAAATCAATGAATTCATACATTTCCTGTGGATTATTGCGAACCGCTGTTCCTGTGGTTTGCAGACAATGTCATTCCCCAGGGGCCGCCTATATTATTTTTATGAAAATTGCCTATAAACACCCCAATAGGACTAATTTTTGCAGTAAATTAATATTTAAGGTGCCCTTTATCGAATTACGGAAATTACAACGGAACTGTCAAAAAATTATTAAAGTCACTTAAATACAATTTATGATATCACCTCGAAATTAAAAGAAATGCATTCTGTGTGTTCTACCTTTGCATAGTAATTGAAATGTTTTGGATTGATGACGAAGGAGGAGAAAGCCATTCGTACCTGTGCTTTATTGGGGCATCTCCGGGAGCAGAGGTTGAAATGAGGGAGACATTTAGGTGAGGTAAGAACCGGACTAGGCAGGGTCCCTAATATTGTTACCAGATTAGCATCCCTACGTCTATGGAACCGCTCTCTAAGAATTTCGAGTCCCTCATACCCTTCAACCGGAGCAGAAACGTTCCAAAGCGCCACGCCGCACAATGCATCAGCCCACTTTGCCTACGCTTTCAACTCTGCTACCAGGACCAGTGAAATGAAACGAGATGAAATGGGAGAGCGGAAAATTCCCAGCACTAGTTTAAACAGTCAGGAGAAACAACGAAATAACTAAAGGTCACGTTAGGCGCCCTACGGGATTTCAAGTCGGAACCTTCAGAATGCGAGTCCATTCAGCTTGAAGTACATTTTCGAAAACATCTACAAGTTGATCTGATACATTTACAGTACAAAAACTGATATTGCTTTGGCAATGAAAATCTGTTATAAATATCGCGTGAAACTACATCTGTATTATAGCAATCAGGAAGTTTAAATCTATTAAATAATGCAACATATACATTTTACACTGTATCTCAGGTAGTTTTAAAGATATTAATATGAAATTTCTGAGAGATATTAAGAAAACTTAGCTAAAAATGATCTGTCAATTTTAATGCTCAAATGCACGTAAAATGTTTTTTTTTAAAAAACGTTAAACCAAAACAAAACCAGAAACTGAAAACACTGTGATATAATCATGCATTTTTCTTAAAAACTATTGGTGGAATTGTAATGATTCTTTTACTTAAAGTTCAGACAACGTACTATAATGTATCTATGGTAGTTGCTTGAAAAGAAATGAATTTTCAAATTAAAAAAATAGAAACATTTTTAATTCTTCTTCTTCTTCTTCTTCTTCTTCTTCGTCGTCGTCTTCTTCTTCTTCTTCTTCTTCTTCTTATTATTATTATTATTATTATTATTATTATTATTATTATTATTATTATTATTATTATTATTATTATTATTATTATTATTATTTATTTTATCATCTAATAGTGGTATTTAATTTCACACTTGCATACATTATGTGTGTGCAAATTTTCAAAAAAGATTGATTGAGCCAATCCTGAGCAAAATGCACATTTATGTCAACATTTTAAGTTATCGGAAATAAGATTTTTTTAAAAAAACACTTTATATATGCATTAGAGAATTAAAATGACAGAGCATCTTTAGTTAAGTATTTTTAATATCTCATAAAATTTCATATTGATAACTTTATAAATTTCCGAGATACAGTGTAAAGTGTATACTGCAACATTATTTGCTTGATTTACACTTCCTGGTTACCTAGATGGTCCTGTACTCAATATATACCACCTCCTTTGATTGTATCTGTATTATACATCTATGATAAACCTTTTGTGTGTAGATAGCTGTAGTGTTTGTAATAGCACAGAAAAATGAGACCATATTGAAGATATCGTGAATTGTTAGGTATATATATATATATGTAACTAATAATTATATTATTAGCTGGTAATATATTCATGCCTTTTTAAAGAAAATAATCCACATAAAGAATGTTGACAGTAGGATGCATGTTTCAAATATGACAAACTTCCACACTTGTAGCAAGCAAGACTGAAGAAGATGAAAACTAAGGGCATAAAATCATCAGGATCAAATAGCTATAATTGCTTGGAACTGAATGTAAGATATTCCTTTAACGGATTTATTCCGGAATGGATGAACAACATTTGTCTATAAAAGTGATTCGGGACTAAATGAGTTACATTATTAATACATTATAAATATTTAAAACCTCCCGAGAAGGTTGCTGTCACAGCATAAGGCATTTTAGACAATCTTAACTTCGGTTTTCCAGACCGGATTCACTTTTTCTCGTATCAAGCAGCACTGCAGTTGCTATAACAAGTGTTAATAAAATTCATTTCTGAAGTTTCTCAGGAGTGTCGAGAATAAAACTCAGGACTTGTGGGTTGATAGATAAATAAGTTAATTAATATATCATTTATTAACATTGCTAAGGTATATTCTACAGGTTTATATATTTTAATTCGCTATAAAATTAATTTCATTTCAGACAGGATGACTAAGGTCACTAGTTCCGTTTTTAAAATAAGGAGGCCCTACGTTACTAAAATAAGTAAATAAAAACAAAAGGTAAACGAAATTTGTTTAACTATATCGTAGCTGTAGCAAAAAAAAAAAAAAAAAATCATGTTTATCAAAAGAACTTTTCCGTTTAAATTAAAATGTGATTAAAGAGTCTTCTGCTTATACATTTTGTTTTATTTGAATATTCCACTATATTTAGATTCATTGTTTTCTGTTAACAAATACGTACCATTTTCAGAAGCCTGCCATTCATTAAATTAGAAATGGACCAAATTGTATTTCGAGTGAATATATATTAAAGTACCAGATTTTAGAGCGTGATACGAGCTTTTACTCAACTAAATAATTATAAACCTCCATTGTAGCTGATAAATCTCATGGCGTCAGCATTTGAAAAAATATGTAGCTAAACGTCATTCAGTGTTGTATAGGCTACTGGTTCCCATGCTGATTTTTTGTTCCCTACCTTGTGCATGTTATGTGTAACATGTTTCTAATATTGCTTAGCCTGAGGTAAGCAAAAAAAAAAAAAAAAGTACACGCGAGGTTCAAGTTATGTCCTGCCAAATCGATGAAGGAAAAAGGATAGACGCTTAATGGCATTTCTGTGTATGACTCCGAAATTGAATCTAAGTATGGTTTCCTGTGTACAAGGGAAGTCGTGTAAATATGGAGAAATTACAGTAACGGCGATGGCGGATATAGGTTGAAACAGGCAATGTGGTGGGGCAACTAAGTGCTCAAGACTTGTGGAATCGAACATCTTATAAATTAATATCGTTTTAAGAGATGCTATGTATATATATATATATATATATATATATATATATATGGATTTACCTGAAGACTATTAATTTTAGTAATAATGAGATATTTTTATCGTATATTCGAAAAATCAAGTTTCGAAGAACATAAACCCTAAAGACTAACGCCAAACATTTCAAAAAATGGAGACACCTGATTTCGCCTATTCTATAAATGTGCATGTGTCATATTTAATATAAAATGAAATAAACTAATTCATGTTGGACTAAATTCTCTATGAACAATAAAAACAAAATTATCGGCTGTCCCTTCAATAAAAACTTGTCACCTTTATTTTTATGTTCTATCAAGAACTCACATAAAATAATAATTTCATAAATATTATAAATCGCAGACGCGAGTCTTTACTAATAGGCATTTCATGCTTTTGTCTTCCGTTTCACGGCTCTGGCAAGTCGGCAGTTAGAGCGGTAACTCACGGCGGGCACTCAAGTTCTCGCATTTTAATAAATAAAAGTATGTACATTAAAACGTGATATGTTGGAAATGTTTTCCTACTACATCCACACATTTCTTTCATCCAGATTTCCAGGCAATGATTGAGAAAAAATGTGCTGAAATTACGTAGTTTGAAAACAAACAAAAGTTTGAACTATACTTATCAAACTTAAGCACTTTCAGCTAATTTTCTAACACACGTGTTTAGATAATTTTCTTTGAAATAATGACTACATTTGCTTTATTTTTCTGTGTTGTTTTTACCTAAATTCTTTGTTTATTTTAGCATATTCTAATTCCTTAATTTTTTATCCCTTTTATTGAAATTCGGCAGATATCTGTGATCAGCAAATTGACAAGAAGTAGAGAGTTTCTGTAATACTTTTAGACTCAAAAGTCAATTAATAAAAACATTACAAATTCCATATTCCATACATGGAAAGAAATTGTACTTTTTAATCAACAAAATATTTTAAAATACTCGTGTTATATATACTGTGTGTTTCATAAACTTCTCATGCAATAATAAAACAATAATCGGACACTCTTGTTCTTTTCAGATATTAGAAGTGTGCTGTTGGTGAGTACTTATTTCATTAGTAATTCATTTTAAATGAAATAACTCTTGTATGTATTTATTTGTAAGTAATGAGCTTTCAAACTTCCGAACTCTATCTGGCATGTTTAACAGTATTCCATTATAGTAGACTAGATATTCTGCATTCCATTTTGAAAAATGGGACAGCGAAGTAATAATTTATACGAATATTAAAATACATTTAAGATTAAAAGCATCGTGGATAAAAAAAAATATTTTTTTACAATATTACATAGGTGGAAGAGAAGGATGTTTTATTAAAAAAAATATTAGTAGCATTTCCATCGTTCTTTCTGGCACATGTGAAATATTTCCAGTTTCCCTCGATATTATTTGCACCTTTTAGTTTCTATAGAGTTCCTGTTTTGTGTAATATTTTGAGATTTTTATAACCAAAGGCATCCGGGTAGAATTCTGAAGACTGTGGAGTCATATTACTGCACGGTGCCCGCTCTAGATTGAACATTTGTTGAATTTGAAGACAATTCTAAAGTTATGCCTGTTATCCTGACATTAAGAAAGAAGTTTGCTTTGTTCGTGTAGCCAGTGGTAATTTGGGTGAATCCCCGCTACAGTTTTTTTTATTACTATATGTTTTATTCAACAAATAGGTTACTATGGAAATGGTTAAAATGTTTAAAATAAACAGTTTCGCTCAACACAATGATTCAATATTAACATTTTGATGGTTTTGAGGGTTGACTTTCATTACACTATAAAATAAATAATGAAACAGAACAAAAAATTTAGGTCAAATAGTTTAGGCTTCTGCAAAAAGTTTTTTTCAATTTGTTGTTTCACTTAACGTACATTTAATCTGTCAAAACGCATTAACTGTACTTGAACGTTTATTGTTTAATTCCATATCATCAGAATACGACAATACATGCAGCATATTCTCAGTTTCAATGAAAAATGAACAGACATTATTTATTGTTAACATTAGTGATGGCAATGATACTGACATAGGTACAATGGGCCTACAGAACTGAGCATTGCAGAGGGAATTACCATCTTTGGAAGGAAGCCTTCGTTGTAGATTCAACATAGAACTAGGGTGTTAAGAAAATAATAGAACAAAGACGTTTTGTTTCCATCACTCTGCATAATATGATTTAAGAAAATAGAAGCATTTGTTATTCTTCATAATGTCTATTAGCCGTTAATAACGCTCATCACAATATATATATACCTGTAGTGTAGTTAGATTTCTTAGAGGCATATTGTTAGGAATGGGGGGGGGGGGATAGTAGTTACTAAGATGACCAAAACGATGACGTTGAAGAACGGTGTGATGTACAGCAGGAAAGAGAGATGGGAGCATGCAGGCCAGGCATTAGAAAAAGTAAATATATTCACATACTTGGGAGTCACTTTAGCTATGAACGGGAGCGGGGCAAAACACATAGGCATCACAAAGCCAAGTGCATAATTAAAAATATAAAGGCATTAAAGATCTTGGTAAAAATACCGGAAACACCGCTGATAACAATGGAAATAGTATACAGGTTAACTATGGCGAAATTTGGGGGTTGAAAAACACCGAGGAACTGAATCAGATGCAAACGCAGTTTCTAAAACAACTGCTAAAGTAGGGAGATTGCGTGGTTCTTAAAAGAGTTTGGTATCTTTAAAGAAATTGTTTATTATAAAAACAAGAACCATTAAATACCGGTTAAGATTAAATCGGGGGAATCAAGCTGTTCTTCGAGCAGTTTGTTTACGGGAGCAAAGGAAACGGTGGGATATTAAAATAAGGAAAGGATTAGACAAAATTGGATTGCGGTATATTTGGTTAAGGGGAGCGATATTACGCGAAATTGTTGGAAGACAGTAACAGATGTTTGCAAGATATAAATAGGCAAAATATTGAGACTCAATGCGCAGAAAAGTATCGCTTAACCTGCAGGCTCAAATACATCCAGTGTGGGGGAGGGGGAATTATTTAGATATCTGTGTTAGAGAAGAAAGAAGTGGTCTCACATGGTTCAGATTAGGGCTTGGAAAGGAAACAAAACAGTCGAGGAAAGAATTTGCCCATTGTGTGGAGAAAGCGATACCTGGAGGCACATTTTGGCAGAAGGCAGGGAAACGGAGATTTTTAAGAAATGACCATTTATCACCGCAATTTTTGAATACCAATAGAAGTTTGAACATTTGCCGGGAAGTGTTGGTGTGTGCGAGATACTCACATAATTTGGGAATATTTCTAGAAAAGACCCGACAAAGGAGGTTAATGGGTATAATGAAGAGGGGGAGTTGGGGAGAGGTGTAGTGAGTAAATGGAAGGGGGGGCTCAAGAGCGAGAGTTCCATTCCTGTTTATATATGTATATAAAAATTACTCATAGAAAAAGTGTGATACTTGTTTGATGTATGTATGTATGTATGTATGTATGTATGTATGTATGTATGTATGTATGTATGTATGTATGTATGTATGTATGTATTGAAACGGGATTTTTATTTTGTCCCCATTCAGTTGATCGATAACTTGTATCTCTACTGACCGTCCCTCAGACTTCTGTACTCCAGTTTTTCTACCACATCGCCACGCCTTTCGCTAAATTAAATTCCCTCGTATATTATCCTATTTCCATGTTATATGTTCATCATTGGCTATCTTAAAAATATTTATTTGTAACTAAGTTCTCCTTATTGGTTGACTTTTATCAAATGACCATTGGCTAGAATTATTCTTTCCTCCCTGATCTAATGTCTTCTCACGAACTTGAATTTTCCCAGAACAGCCTGTCATAAATTTCGGCCCTTTCCTTACATTCTGATTTCTATTGATAATCTTTTGCCTTCCTTAGTTTGTAGATTTCCAAATGTTCTCAGAGATAACGCACGTATTGATGGGCTGTTTTCGGCTTTCCTGTAATAAAACATTTTCGTCTCCGTTCTGACATTTTCATTTTCTCTTAAATTATTGCTATGTCTGACTTTGTTAAATGCTGTCCCGTTACGGCCACATGTTTCTCCTATTGTGAACTCCTAAGTATTTTCTGGGCAGAAGTTTCGTGACCTGACAAAAGATAGTTGACCCTTTCCTCAGCCTTGTCTAAGGAGTGGTCAGTGGACGAGTCGTCAGGTATACATCTTCGTCTCTTTCTAACATCTTTACTACAAAATGTTTACAAAGCCCTCTTGTAAAATACAATCACCTGTCAAATGACCTACACATAAGTACAAGTTACAAATTATTTCAATTTCTGTTATACCTATCTCTAAAATATTTCCTTATACATATATATTACAATTACCCTTATCCAAATCTAATGTCTTTATAAATATGACAGCAGCCTTTAGTTATTAAATTAATAAAGGCAGCCTTACTTCCTGCTTCAGTATGTATGTATGTATGTATGTATGTATGTATGTATGTATGTATGTATGTATGTATGTATGTATGTATGTATGTATGTATGTATGTAAATTTTGATTGTTACAAGGACGGTATTAGCATGTACGGCCATCAAGACCATGTGACAGTTGTATTTGTGTATATATACATATATAGTAGTAGGAGGAAGATGATGAGGAGTGTATTTATTACAATGCACAAATACAGTACAAAACAACTTCAACAAGCGCACGGGTCCGACAGGCCGTACGTATTTTTGTAATACACCAGATATGTTTGATTTAGCACAAGCTATTACATTAGATATTCAGAATTTGTTATAAAACACATTTTCAACAATACAAAAGAAATAAATAAACATAAAAAATAGAATACACAATAAATAAAATCTGTTCCTTCCTATGTAAAGTTTTTGAGTAAACTAATACTTGATAGATGTGTACCTTAAAAACACAATACTGCCCAAACCTACTTCTAGTATGCATATATGTATGTAATGTATTTATTTACAAAATATATTTTTACAATCCTAACTCATCCATTTCGCACGGACCCTGGGACCTTACGTGCTTTCCCAATACACTAGAAAACACATGAAACTGAACAAACCAGTATTTTTCATTAAGAAGCAAAGAATATATATAATTAAATAAACAAATAAATAGAAATAGAAGCAATATATAATAGAAAAAATAAATGCTTAAATTAAATAAACGGAAAAGAAAACAACATAAAAGTAAATAGATTATATTCCTCACAAATATGTACAAAGAAAAAAATTGTGACTCATGTTCCCCTACCCCCCTTTCCGGTTGTCTGGCTCTTCCGATTTGAGCTGTCTCACTTTATTAAAAAAATTACTTACTCCCTCTTCCTCCTCCCTATCTGCCAGCAAAGACCAGCACTGCCGCCCTCTACCCCCGTTAACAAATGGGGCCGGTAGACATCTCTTCCCCATTCTTCCATCTCCTTGCCTGTACACCAGAATATGTTCCTAAGATTCTTTCTTATCAAATAAAGGGCAGATTCTCGTACTCTCTCTGTCAGTTCTTTAGTCATCCGCCACCTACCTAACCTAAACCAAGCCAGCCCCTGATTGTTGGGATAGGTCCCTGTTTGAATGTAATGCTCCATTCAGCATCCGATTGTATCTCGAGCGAAGCTTTTTCTGCACACTCCGAAAGAGTAACTGCCTATTAATGTTTCCCTAGCGTTTCTTAATCTTTCTCCAAACCCCGCTCCTGTTTATCCGCTCTGCGATCCAATTATATCCATATATGTATATACACATACATGTATACACAATGAGATGTCCCTGCACGCCTTACATTTTAAAAGCTCTATCCTTAGGTACTTTCATGGCACGTATGCTATATTGGTTGCATCTTTCTAGGGTTTTAGGAATGGAAAAAAACAAAAAATAGAACATTATGTACATTTTTACCTTTAATTTTCTCTAACATTTCCATTACCGAATAAGCTACAAAACTGATAGTCAATCAACATTACACTGTAGTTTCCTATACTAGTATTCCTATAAAAAGCATAGTTTCTTTTATCTCTTAGTGATGCGAAACTGCAGACACGTGAGTAGCAGTTAGTGAAACAAAGGAAACCGTGGTCAAAGAAACTATATGTGTGAAATATCTGTAGCACGTTCTGCTAGTCAGGCATTGACAGCTGTTAAATTAACTGGTGCTGTACCCATCCCTTTTGGTGTAATTTGGATTGCCTATTCCGGAAAATTATACGGCGTCACAGACTATATATGAAGGACCAAACCCAAGAACTTTCATACTGAAGTAAATGATTCTGTTTTTCATTAATGTAAACTAATTTAAGTTGCTAGTAGATGGAAGCATTTACATATTCAGAAAGCATACACATTCTGTTGTTTTCTTTAATCTCTGCAAACGTGTTCTAATACAGTTTTTGTTCTCTCAGGACATGCCTGCCTACACGCTTTATTTATCAGAATTTGTGACAGTGATTATCCCGCGAATTTCAGTCTGGGCAGTTGCCTTAACTATTTCACTCATGTGACATCATCTTAAAATCGACCAATGAAAAACGAAATATAATTTTGAATTTTGGCTAATCACAGCTGGATTACGGAGTGAAATTATCGACAAAAATGATCAAAACCGGTTTATTACGCGGCGTGCATTTGTCTTATGGTCAGTGTAGCTAACTCTATATCTCCAATGTATAATTCCTGAACACGCATCACTGACCACTTTTGCTAGAGGCGGTGGAGAGCTATTGCTAGCAACAAAAGCATGGACAATCATAACGCAAAATGGAGGGTTTTTCAAAGCGTTTTGGTATTGAGTTAAATGTGGAAATTGATCTTGTCTTTAGGAATTCTAAACCACAGAATACAAAGAAAAATAGAGACACTGTATGTTATCTTTTTTTTCTGTCAGTTAGTATTAGAAAATCGAACACTAGCGATTGTAATAGTTGACTTGTGTCCATTTCAGTCTCACGGTTTCTAAATACAATAGACATTCATGAGTATAACATTTTATACAAGTGTTAATATTCTGTGCGCGAATTTCGAATATAAATTTTGTTCATGCAATAGTCCTAAAGCTCTTCCTTATTGATATTACTGACAATCGACATTCTTTGTTGCAAGATTACGTGAAAAGTTTAAGTACAAATATAAAATTAACACAATTTTGTAAGTCAAGTTTAGAGGAATTATATTTAAATACATGTTTTATTCATGAAATAGTCCTAATAAATATCTCGAGGGTCTAAGCTCACGACGCTTGTAAATTTATCGGTAATCTCAGGCCCTCTCGTGATATTACTTGTGATAAAATATAGGCAGACATGTAGAGTGAAATAAGATTATGTTCTCTTCTGTTTAATTTGCTAAGGTGAACCGACAACTATCTATTATTAATGTTGTTATGCCATAACATAAAAATCCTTATATATGATTCTTGTGTAAAATGAAGTTCGTGAACGATTTTTAAAAAGGTTTCTCGAAGTTGCTACCCCGTAGAGAAATATTAAGGGCTGTTAATAAATTTAGGATAACGGTGCCAATTCTCGATAAGAAGTCGCAAATAACTTTCTCAGAAGAATTTGACGACATTGAAGAAAGATTCAACAAAGTGTCTGCAAGAAATTGCACTGGAAACAGGAATTTCGCAACGTCAACTTTGATAGCCACCAACCCTTTAACAAGCTAACTGTTCAAGAATTGCTTTAAGGCGTGTATGATGTAAATATTGACTTTTAATATTCTTTACTGATGGCGAATTGCTCTCTGTTTACATGGTCATGCATCGAACAATAAGATCTTATTGTATTTGATTTTTGTCTATAAGGAGATTAAAATATATAATGTAATTATAAGACTGGAGTCATAAGAATTAGGAGAACTGAAGAAGGATATAGCAGCATTGGCAACATTTCAGAATGTGTTTCTTAAAGATGTCAAAAATGTGTGATGAAGGTACAGGATTGCTTTAGCTGTAATCGTTAAATATTTCCATTACAATAAGCTACCCGCTTGAGTTCAGAGGTTGTGCATATCCGGTTTCTTTGCAAGGCGACGTGCTTACAACTGCTAAGCGGGTCGCGTTCTAACAGCACAAATGTCCTTGAAATTTATTGTACTTAAACTTCAATACCATATCTTATATACATTTAAAGACTTGATTTCAGAAAGTGGATCACCATAAAAGGTACATAAAGTCATAATATCGTAATGACGGACACATCAACTCCGAAGTGTTACTTAATCAGCCATATATTGTAAGAATAATTGGTATTCAATACTTTTTGAATGCAAATCAAATGTTATAATTAACTATATTCCCTTTTTAAAAAGCTCATTTAAATGATCCTTGATTTCATTCATGATATAACCCAACACAATCTCGGGTTTTCGGATGCCCTTCAAAAGCTAACTAAATTTCATTATAGCCCTCTTACAAGAAAATGTATTCGATTTATTAAATTACAGAACACACTGCATTCAATACTTAGTTACAGGTTCAGGTGTATAATTGAGCATATCGACTTTTATTAAAGCTCGTAAATGTTCGCCTTTCCTGTTACAATTTCTCGTACAAATTGGTCTCTTTAATAGCTCACTCACGCATTTTCGATATTCCTGATCCATTCATTTTATGTGCAGGGTTATTAACACAAGAGCAGTTTCATTGGCGTAAAACGAAATGAACAATATGAGCCAATTTAAGGATTTTCTGTGCGAGGGGGAAGGCCATATGCAACAGACAACATTCTACAGAATGGAAAGTTTAATCGTTAAATACACCACTAGAAATAATGGACTTATTTCCCCTGTACTGTAAAATACTATTCTTGTTAGCAATGAGTGCTCTTTCTCAAATTATAAATTAATAAATCATTTGGAACTTTGTGTTTTAGCATTATATGAAACTTCGCTTGGAACACCGAAATAAATGTTTAGCTCAAATAAACATGGTTGAAGAATTAAAAAATCAAAATTTTACTTCTTTTGAGATGATGAATAATTATACTATAACATTTTGCAAAAATTCAAATAAATACTAATTATTATCTAGTAGCAATAGTAATGGATATTTG
The DNA here is from genome assembly GCA_030762175.1 of Metallyticus violacea. Lineage (NCBI taxonomy): Eukaryota > Metazoa > Arthropoda > Insecta > Mantodea > Metallyticidae > Metallyticus > Metallyticus violacea. The sequence goes on from CM060831.1 coordinate 130,176,379, forward strand.
TTAAAGCAGGTTTACAAGTACACAAATTTAATTATAGTTGTCGCATGGGTCTTATGGCCATACATGCTAATACCGCCCTTTTAATAATAAAAATATGTATTACCCAAGAATGGCAACATCCATTCCTATGATTACGTCCGTACCATACATATATACATACATACATACACATACATACACACATAAATACATACATACATACATACATACACATACATACACACACAAATACATACATACATACACATACATACACACATAAATACATACATACATACATACATACATACATACATACATACATACATACATACATACATACATACATATCTGATTAAGTGGAAGTAGTAAGACCGCCACGGGTGGCCGAGCTCGTTAAGGCGCGGACTCGTGAGCGGGAGGTCTGGGGTACCTATCTCACCAGGACTGCCCTCCCTCGCTGAGGTTTTTCCCAGGTTTTCCTCAGTCCTTAGTCCTCAAATGGCAAATGCTGGGGAGGTACCTAAACTTAGGCCTGGAACGCTTCTTTCCTTTTAAAAAAAATCCTTTCCCAATTTATCTTTTCATCTCATGTATCACCAGTGTCCACCGTCATGGTGCCTCATTAGTAAAAACGGGCGTTAAACACTAATTAAAAAATGTGGAAGTAGTAGCTGGTTTCCAGTTACTTGAATAATGCTCATTTCCTGCAATTAGGAAGTACTTAAAGGAAAATGCAATTTTGTTATTTATCAAAATTGTTATTTTTATTATTTTAGTAAATTTCTAATTGCAATCTAGCTATAAGTATTATCTGAAAAATAATAATGTATGAATGTATTTTTTTTAATTTAGAAATAAAGTGTAAGAGTTTGCAATACACGTCACGGTGTAGGAAACAAGGTACCGGGATGAAGTATTTCAGATTTTTATTATTTATTATTTATATTACATATATATAAATACGTACATGCAAACACGCCAATATAGTTACATCACATATGAATAGTTTCCCATACTTATATACAAACAATCATAGAACCTTACCCCTGAGTTCCCCTTCCTTTACTTACCCAAACTCCCCAACTCCCCTCTTTTTTTATAGCCACTAGCCTTCTTTGTTGTATCTTCGACAGAAATATTCCAGATTTATATACACATTTCACATGAACCAACACTTCCATTCAGATATTCAAACTTCTTTTGGAATTCATATCGTATGTTGACTGTAGTAACGTTTGTGCCGTTATATGTCACGTACTATCAATTATCCATTTCTTACTCCTTTTCTCTAATTTTAATACTTTCACTAGTTGGCACGTTATACATCCCTGTTTCTCTGCTCATTGGTCCAAGCTAGCCACCGAGTTAAGTATTGATAGTTTTGACTGAGAAACGTCATCTTTTCTGAGACTTAAATGTTATGCTTGTTCATTTCTGACTTGTGTTGGCACCTAGGCTTTGGTTTTGGAATTTGGCTTTGTCAGTAAAGTGCCACCATTAGTATATGGGAAATCATTCTTCATAAGTACAGTCTCCTGGCTAAAGTTACCTCTAAATTTGTTAGAACTGGAGCGTACTCCATTTTATATCTAGTTACGCAAGTATCACAGGTATAACAGTTTGGATAATTGTCACAGATATGAATTGAAAGATTTGTTGAAGTTACACATTTTTTGACTGAAATTCCTTTTTAAGTTAGCTTTCCAAGGGAATTTCAATTTAAATGTAAAATCATGAATTCACCGTTGTTTACTTTTAATTGCATTGTATTTTATTGGGAACGTGTGTGTTTTCTTTAGGGACGGGGTTATTATGGCGACATTTTTCATTGTTTAAAATGTTGAAATATGTATTTGGAGCTGTTTAACAAAGTTTTATGTTAAATTTTAAGTAAGAGAGCCTTATTACATATTTGCATGCTTATTCCGTTATATTACTAAAATAAATTCAAAACATAGATTTAAAAGGTTCTCTTTCTCCCCTTAAATAAGGAAACTTGCATTTACTTGGCCATATTCCAGGCATTATCCTTTCAGTAGGTTTTCAATGATAAATGCCTTGGTGTGGTATTAGCGGAAGAGTGTCAAGTTAAATTGTATCCGAGCTCGGTCGTTGAATTGTATCAGAGCTTGAAAATCTTGAAGATGACACCATGGAAATGCGAATTGTAAGAAGCGATATATGTGTAATATTTAGTACTGCTATAAACTCTGCAACGTCACTATTCCGCAGCTGGGTACAGTAAAACGGTCGTTTATCCGTAACCGTAGGGGCGGAGGTGATTTCGGATAAGCAATTTTTCAGATAAACCGTGTATTTTGAAAATCCCACCTATCTTTGAGCGGTCAAATTATATTAAAATAGTATTACTGCTATCAAATATCCTAAAATTATAAATTATGCACTACTATAAAATATATACCGAGAAAGTAATAGTTTCTTTGTCGGAATTTTATTTTTGCAATTTTTTCTTGGTGCTGTGTGTAGATATATATACGTTACATATTACTCTGCATTTCAATTTCAACTTAACCTTATCACTGAGCGTTCACGTAAAACACATTTCCTGAGTATTTAATACTTTAAAAGTAAGGTACATCTGTAAGCCATCTATATAAAATGTCTTAACACCTATGTACACATCAGTGAACCTTTTCTTACACATGTCGCCTTATTGCAAATATGACGGAAAAAATAAGCTGCTTTCAGAAAGGAGACTTTTAGGACTAACGGTGATTGTACGGTACTTGATAAAACAAATTAAACAAATTGCAAACTATTTTCTAAATTTTGTATTAAAGATTGATACCAATATCTTGCTTTTGGCGCTGGCAAAAGAAAAGAAAGAGAAAGTAGTTTCGGCTTATCCAGGCTTCGATTTACCGAATTTTGGATAAATCGGATTGTACTATATTTTCATCCACTACTCGTCTGACGAAAACAAACTGGACAAAAGAACATGAATCATTTGCGTTTAAAGCGACTTTATATTCTATTTCTTCAAGTTAGCTCATTGAATGGCATGGCGAAAAACAAGCCAATGCCTGTTGGATTTTATCACAAGTAATATCACGAGAGTGTCTGAAATACCGATAAATTGATCTGGAAAGCTCAGATCCTCGTTGATATTTATTGGGACTATTTCACGAATAAAATAAGGATTTGAATATAATCCCTCTAAACATGACTTACAAAATTGTAGTAATTGTATTTAACCTTTTCAAGCAATCTTACGATAGAAGAATGTCTATTGTCAGTATAGCCAATAGAGAAGAGCAAAATACAAGTTTACGACTATTTCATGAATAGAATAAGAATAAGAATAAAAGCGATATATATTGGCAATTCACGCACAGAACATTAACACATGTTATACTTATGAAGTCTATTCTATTCAGAAATCTGAAGCAGGAAATAATGCTGCCTATATTAATTTTATAACCTGAGGCTACAGAGTTATATTTATAAAGGCATTATATTTTATAAGGATAATTGTTATGTAAAGGTATAAGAAAATCATTTAGAGATAGGTATAATAGAAATAGAAATAATTTGTAATTTGTAACATACAAAAGAGTTTTGTATACATTTTGTGTAAAATCTGTGAGAAAGACGAATATGTACCTGACTCTCCACTGACTGACCGCTCCTTAGACAAGGCTGAAGAAAGGGTAAACTATCTTTTGTTAGGTCACGAACCTTCTACCCGGGAAATACTTAGGAGTTGACAATAAGAGAAACATGTGGCCGTAACGGGACAGTATTTAACAAAGTCAGACTTAAAAATATTTTAAGAGAAAATGAAAATGTCAGAACGGAGACGAAAATGTTTTATTACAGGAAAGCCGAAAACACGTGCGTTATCTCCGGGAACATTTAGGAATCTACAAACTAAGCAAGGCAAAAGATTTTCAATAGAAATCAGAATGTAAGGAAAGGGCCGAAATTTATGACAGGTTGTTCTGGGAAAATTCAAGTTCGTGGGAAGACGTTAGATCAGGGGGGAAAGAATAATTCTAGCCAATGGTCTTCGGATAAAAGTTAACGACAAATAAATAAATAAGTTTAGGATAGCCAATCACGAACATATAACACAGAAATAGATAAAATACGAGGGAATTTAATTTAGCGAAAGGCGTGGCGATGTAGTAGAAAAACTAGAGTACAGAAGTCAGAGGGGCACTCGGGGGATTCAGGCATTCGGTAGAGACACATTAATAGATTCAGAGGGAGATTCAGACATCCAGATATTCACTCAGGAAGCCAGTCTAAGCGTGTAGTGAGGTCAGCTACGAGCCGTCAGGAAGTAACCTGCCAAATTATTAAATAAAGTAAATGTTCAAACAGTGCCGGACGTATTAATACACCGAACAATCTCCTTCCCCCCCTAACGACTTTCAAGTCGTTAAAAACAGTCCAAATTTACCCTGAGAACACACCAATCAATCCCCCCTATAGTGGAACCCTCAATAATAACCGTTCCAAATCATGAGACAAATGGACAAAAGTCGACTATTTACAGTCGCCACCGTTCGATTTTCTAATACCAGCTGAGAGAGAGAGAGAAAAAAAAAAAGATAACATACAGTGTCTCTATTTTTCTTTGTATTCTGTAGTTTAGAATTCCTAATGATAAGATCAATTTGCACATTTGACGCATCACCAAAGAGCTTTGAGTTACCCTCCATTTTGCGTTACGATTGTCGATTGTCCATGCTTTTGTTGCTATCAATAGCTCCCCACCGCCTCTAGCAAAAGTGAGTGATGCGTGTTCAGAAATTATATAGTGGCGGCACAGAGTTGGCTACACTGAGCACAAGTCAAATATACGTTGCGTGATAAAAGGAATTTGATTTTTTTTCTCGATAATTTCACTCCGTAATCTTGCTGTGATTGGTCAAAATTAAAAAATGTCTTTAGTTTTTCATTGGTCGATTTTAAGACGACGTCACATAAGTGAAGGATTCGTGCAAAATTTCCTTCTTTATAAATTGGATAATATTGTTAGCGTAGCAAAATATTCGATATTGGAAATAAATGACGAATCTTAGAATAGAGGTGCATGTGGTTGAATGATTTCCTACTACATTTAAAATAATATGTTCAGTTTCTTCTCAGCATGCTAAAAATTTCGATACTTCTCTATTAACGCTCCAAAGGCATGACGTACTTACTAAGCATGAAACCGCTCTTCCCATGAATGCGATGTTGCCAAGCTTCAACTATAGTATAGGTGACTGAACGTTGCACAACGGTTTAAGGTACACACTACACTACCCAACTTGCTCACTTTTCGGCACTGTTGCTTTGAGACTGTACGGAATCCGGTATTAACCCCTCTTCCTCTGCCGTCATGTGCAATGCCTGCGTCAACCATACGCTGATATCTCGTTTATGTAGGAATTATTTCATCTCTTGTACTTATACACACATTCCTGTTATAGGGAATGACTAGCATGACGTATTAGATATCTAAATTATTAAAGAGCGTGCACAATCATCACCGCAGTGTTTATAATTAATTAATCCTAGCTTCCTAAAGTTAGACCACCATTTGTGTAACATTGTAACACCTGCAATAAATACATCTGAATTTTAATACAGCACAGTCATTGAGAACATCATATCCTGTAGAACAATTTCTCGCAGAGCACATAACGCTAAACTGGCAATAAATACAAAGCCAATAGGAAAACAAAATACGAAGACCGTGCAAACTCAAAAAGTGGGAGCACTAGATTATGTTAAAGATTAACTTGGTTCGCCACAAATGGCCCAAGGCACGGACTCGTGAGCGGTAGATCGAGGGTTCCATTCTCACCAGGACCGCCCTCTGTGACTTGAATTCTTTTTTTTTTTTTTTTTTTCCCAGTCCTCATAGCTACGAAGCTACGAAGTAAATGTCTGAGTTTGACATTTTTCTGCCTAAATTTTCAATCAAGTCTTCAAAACTGAGAAATGCAAATTTAATTAACTAATACAACATTACTTTTGAAAGGGACATCTCCCACAGAAACTAAGGCGAAACTAAGGAAATCTGCACATTTGCAGATGGTTTCGTGTGTTTAAATGTGACCGAACGAGCACAAGCGATGCGCCTGTCATGTCGAAGTAACGTCTCCCGAAATGGTTTAAAAAAATCCATGACATGGTGTTAAGCAATCGGAGACCGAATTTGTGGGGGATCACTGAAACAATGAATCGGGTGCATAATATTTTACAGTCATTTTCACGTGGACTGCTTAAAGGAAATGGAAAGGAATTTCACATACAATGTGTGACACTCAACGAAACATGGATCCACCACTACAGGCCATAAATAAAGGAGCAGCAGAAAAGTGGGTTGCAACCCCTCAGCAGGAAAGGTGGTGGCCACTGTGTTTTTGAGACTGCCAAGGCGTAATTGTAATTTACTTTTTAGAAAAGCACAAAACCACAAAAACACAAATATTACACTATATTATTGAAGTATTTAACGACGTAATCAAGAAGAATTGTTCTCATTTGGAGAAGAGAAAGGTCCTGGTCCATCACGATAACGTATCAACTCATAGGTTTGCGATCTCAAAATGAACTTAAGATATGAATTCCTTCCCTAGCCCCTCTGCTCTCCAGATGTGGCTTCCTCTATCCTCTGTTCCCGAACATGAAGAAATGGCTAACAGGAAAGATATTTGCAATAAATGAAGTTGCGAATTTTACAGAGCTGAAGAAACCGTGTTTTATATTTGCGATAAGCAATCGGAAAAAAAAATACAGTTATGACTTCTTTATTTTTGCACAAATAGCCTTCGTGCTTCCCAAGGTAAACATTCTGTTCTTAATAGAATAGTATAAACTATTGAATTTTAAAATGGATTGTTTAGGTAAAACGTAGCATCTCGGGCTACAAATATGTAGTAAAATAAAAAATATTACTGCGATCAGTAAAAGGAGATATTATATTATTCTTAATAATAATGAAAAAGAAAAGCACAACCTTTTCAAGGCCATTCCAAAGGAATTAATTAAAACATTATTCATAGAGGTTACCTCTAGCAGGCTCCAGCACCTTCCTACAGGTTGAATTAAAGAGTGGTGGATCTTGCAAAGTAGGCCCATTTGACGGTGTCTGCCGAACGAAGATAAGGATAAAATGTACCCAGAAAACACTTGGACGTTACCGGTGCATGAGGCCAAACGAGAAACCGCAAGCATCAGCTAAGGAGATTCGTGTAAACAATGACAGTGTTGCCAGGGCAGCAGGAATAATAAAGCCTGGCCCTTAATGCTGCTACTTAAATCCCGCCCCCTCCCTGCCATGATGTGACCTATGCGGAGGGAAGCTCTGTACGTTTATGTCCCCACAGGGTCGTAATCTCCTGGAATCCGGGAGGGGGCACGTTCCATGGTGGTTATATCGCGCAAACACTGGACGTGAACTCTGATCAAACACCGTGCCCCGGTACAGGCCGGCCGCGATTGTTACCAGTAATGAATACCATAAGCTTATACAGGACGTAAACCTTGATATTAATTCTATTCAAATGAATCGATGGAAAACGCTTTCTAAACGCATAGTTCACAGCAATTTCGTTACAATGCACCAATTATAAATAAGCCTGTTAAAGCAGAACTAAAAACCGTTAAAACAAGATTAAAAGTTAGGCATTGGGTTCGATCCAGAAATATATTCAAGAATTATCATTAATGACCAACAACCCAATAATCTACAGTTTTTCTGTTTTAGATAGAAGATTTACTCTTGGTCGTCATAGTGTCAATATATATATATATTTTTTTTTGTTTCAGAATGTTATACCAATGTGGAACATAGAATTAAAACAAAGTATAACTGTGCAACGTTATTAGGATAACAAACACGATCAAAAAGTTCCAGAACCGCTTCTGTTGCAAGAAAATACTTCAGTTACCTAATTTTGAATACATTGAATTCATTGTTTGTAAGTGTAGAACGTTCTGTAGTTCACGCCGTATCTCGTCAGCTGTGTTGAAATAGTGAACTTTTCCTACACTGACCTCAGTAACACACTACGATGTCAGCAATGTTGTTGGTTTTCTCATATGATCCGTATGAATAATTTCCCAAAATTTTTCCAAATTTTCGCGGGTGACGACATTCTTCCAATTTTGAAGTGCCTGTACCACTCGAAACATTGTTTAATCGCTGTAATCTTGCTGGAGACATGTTTAATGTGGCCGCTTTCCACAAATTAACGCACAATTTCCCTTTAGTTTTTCGTTCCAACAAACTGTCCGTGACGAAATTTCAGACTAGTACATGCACGTAATGACAAAAACACCTACTCCCAATGTAAATCGCTTAGTACTCTGCTAGTTTAAGATTACAGCTCTCTGCGCGCGCATTCGCGTAATGCCATCTGTTGGTGTAGTACAGAACCAGTCTGGGAACTTATTGATATCACTTCGTGTATGTATACAAATTACTGGTGAAAGAATTATCTGAAAAGTGAACACGGCATAACTCCAGAAGAAGATAGTTTGGTTATTAGAGTGGGCACTAAGCGCGAGTACTTCATCTCGATTTGCATACAAAGGAAGGAAAAGTCAAAAAGAAAAAAACCGTGTGGCAAGAAAACTCAAAAGAAATTCCCAGATATTTCAGTTCCGCTTCCTACAACTATTGATAACTTGGTTAATACATTTCGTGACACGGAAACTTTTTGAAAAGAAGAAGAAGCGAAGAGCACCATGCAAAATAAATACTCTGAATGCCTGGAGAAGTCCTATAAAAATCGCTTAGCCGTCTTTCGGGGCCACCTGTTTCCTACACTTCTGTGTGGCTACGAAGGTATTTCAGTTAAAATTGTATAAAAACACTGTGTTACAGAAACTTGAACTGCGTGACACTATGATATCTATAACTCTTATTCCACTAGTTGCTTACGTAGCTCTTACAATAATGGAATCAGTGTACAGCATCTATGATAAAGAATTACACATTTCACCGTCTATAGACATGATGCACAAAAGTACATGAGCATTGATTTTTAGTTGTTTGCCATCCTTGCATTTTATTACGAGAACATTTATAAAACAGTTGAATCACCACTTACTGCGCTGGAGTGCGCCAGTGAATGTGTATCTACAGGTACTTCGCTTTCTCAGAATTTCACCTCCACCAACTAACTAGCCAGGTTTTTATTATGCTGTCCCTTAGAAAATCAAAACAAAAATTAGCTTTCATTCGTAATTTAATTTTATTATTACGCTTTTTCAGCAGAGAAAGAGCCTGGACTTGAGAATTCGTGTCAGGCAGAACCATCATGCCCACGTAAGCATTTCTCTCCCCCACACGGGCTCTGCCAGACTTCACCGAGTGAATTTTGCTGTCCCCAATTCCATTGCCTGCCATCCCGGTTTATTTTAAAATTCAGTTACAAGCAAGAGATGGGACAGACAGAAGCCGTGTATAAAAAGAGAGAGAAGGGCGAGCAAGCAGAAGTGGGGGGAAGGGAGCAACGAAAGAAAGATGGAGAAAGCCTAATTGTTATGCAGACTACGACGCCATCTTGAACAAATGGCACTCGTGTTCGATCAGCCAAAAATACTGCTCGTGGCAGGTTCTAGGCGGCACAATCCGTATACATTTAAATTCCTAAGCCAGCGCTGCTTCTGAATTTTGACTACTTATTCAACTGAAATAAACGGATTAACTCTGGAGGGCTTAATTCGCTTCTGTTTCCCCTTTCTCTGGCAACCTAAGTAGCAACAGCAGCACATTTCGAGTACACCTGAGGGCTTTTGTTAAAATTAAAATGCATCCATACAGTTTCGTTTGTACCTTTTTTCTCTTGATTTCAGCAATTAACTTTCATGTGACTCTCTGTGTATCTTTTTTCTAAAGAGTAAAGCTGCTAGCTAACCCTTAGAGGAAATTTAAAACTATCAGCAACTCTAGTGAAAAACCACATACTCGCTATGAATACATTTCTTGCTTTCTAAACACAAGATCGCGGGTTCAAACCCGACCAGAACCGATGGGCGTAAAATTCCTAAGTATGACTTCCTTCGGAAGGAAAATAAAGCCGTGGGTCACGTGTCGTACATTTACGGCACGATAAAGAACCTCAAGCCTTTGAGTAAAATTTGTCGGCCGTTTCACGCCCTGAATTGAATGGGACGCTGATGACCTGAGATGTTAAAGAGCGTTCGTAAATAAACTAAAATCAATCAATCAACTTATGGGCTGACGAGATTCTCCACAGATTTGGAAACAGGAAACCAACAACAGTTTAGCTTTGGTATATGCGCTAGAACTTTGACTTTTTAACGGGTCATTAAATTTTGTTGAAGGGGCCTTTTCATTCTTTTCACCTCTACATTATAGGATATTTAAACACCGTTGTATTCCAAACCTGTTGACAACCAGTGTATTGAACTAGATGTCAGAAGATACGGCAGAAAGGGAAAATAAAAAAGTCCAACTACAAAAAATTATAGTAATTTGGTCATCTTCACGACATCTCTAAGTCAGGCAGAGAAATTTTAGAATATCTCTTGTACCATTCCACAACCCAGTTAATTGAAATAATTTCTCTAAACAAAATCAACTGGGCATGCTATTTTTCTTCGCGTAAAATGTTAAATGCTATAATATTATTCTCTTGATAAGTTTTCCTCGCGTTTCCTTTATTTTTATATTTATTGTTTATTCTACTTTTGCTCGTGTCTGCATCCTGTTTAAAATTATAGTGTTTAAGTACACGTCAGTATTTTTCATTTAATATATTGAAATCATATTTTTCCAGATTTAATTTTACTTTAAATTCAGGTTAGTTTATTATTTCGTTCTTTTTTTTTTTTTTTTTAATATAGTAGTGCATCGTTCTACTTTCCAATCGACCCTACAGAAGTTCTAACATATTCCTAAGCATTTCATTCCTTTAAACACATGTTAAGTTTGAAGACACCACTGGGTCCGTAGGAGAAAGTATACGGTCGAAGAAGTGCTAACTTTAGAAATTACTCCGCGTTTGCTCTTAATTAGCTGGCTGAAAAAAAGGGGAGAGAAAAGGTAACATAAAACAAGCATTAAGCTCTGGGAATGTAATCAGAATCCACAAAACGACGTTAACAAGCAGGCTTGTCAAATAGACCTTGCGAGCTGAAATAATTACTTAACATTTGGAACAGCAACGATAATATTCCTTTCGTATATTTGCTAATAAAGCTTAAAAGTAAACAAATATTGCGTAAAATGAAACTAGTAGGCTTTAAATGAGACTGTAAAACATTAGGACAGAAGTTTACACTGACTGCTTTATTGCTTATAATTAAAAAACAATTCAATTAATAAATAATATCTATAAGTACATTAATTAAGAAAAATATATTTGCGTAATAATGTAACAAGTAAACAAAATGCCCACAAAACTAAAAATTAAAATTGAAAGCAGCTGTTAATTTTCTCGCCAATTAAAACATTGTTTTTTATAAATTCAGGAGGTTTGTTTGAAAATATAGGTTAAAAAAAGGCAAGTTTTAATATCGCTCCTAACCAGCCTATATCTAAACTGGGTCCAGTAGGTTTCAAATTTTTCATCCTGTCAGGTTTATCAAACTGCAAAATAAACTATTAAAGATCGAACACAAAAATTGGTTCCTATGATTTAAGTGGAAAATACGGTGAATAGAAATTACTCTTAGGTTCAGTTTATGTACTTTTGCCATTGACTGTCGATAAATCCAACGTAGGGTGGTTTAAAACGATTTTTCCTTTAATTCATATTTCAGATTGTACAATAATACTGCGCAGTGAATCTTATTGTTAAGCTAACACTATCACAGCAACAGTCAAAATCGTTGAATTTTGTGTACTTCTCCACTTTCCCCACCAAGCATTTTGGACTAATAATGCAAAAATCTGATTACTACTGCAAAGAAAATATTTGCACTTAAATTGTTTAATATGTGTCAATATTTAAGTAGAGCTAGAAAGTTAAAAAAATTAAGTGGAATATGTCGACTTTACTGAATTGATTGATATAATTTTATTGTGATACTTGGGCTAGAAACAGGTTGTTTAATTTTTGAAAACACAACCGCATAGATTATAAAACATCTGATTTTGACACCATTCAATTCAAAATTATGTAATTTTGCCTTCGAACCAATTGTTGCAGATGTTTATGATTTTTACTATTCGTTAAAGAAATTTTCATTTTTGCAGTTGGCTATTGTGACAAATAGTTTGAACGGATCCTGACTATAGAGCAGGCATTCATTATGTTCCGGGTTGGAACTCTAATTGAGGCTTAACAATTATTTTCTGGACGTAACAATAAAGCTACTGATGCACAATTATTAAGAACAATTTCATAAACTGGAAATTATGGACTTTTTTTGAATGAAACAATAATTATTATTCAAATGCCTAAGTTCTTCTATTTTGCTCATGTGTCAAATTAAGCTGTTCAAATTTCAATGTTCTAATGGTCTGATACTGCGGGGACACAATATTCCTTAAGTTAATACAGGGAATTTCGAATACCCCTAAAGTGAACACACTGTATAATACAGGGCTTTCAATTCAAAACTTCCCAATCTGCCTATTTAAAAATTGTTAATGTAAACAAAAACACAATTTAGATACTGAAGGACAAGTTTAAAGCCTGGTTAATTACATTGTCAAATGGGACTCCTGACTTTGATATTTAAATTTTGAAGAAAATGCAATAGTTTATTTTATTGTTTCCTTGCAATATGGACTAATTTTATGTTTGCATTTAGACATATTAATGCTATAAAACCTACTTAGCATTTAATGTAATAGTTGTGATTCTACATAAGGAAAAAAAAAAACAATGTAAACTATTTTGTTGCAAATTCCCTAAATATACCATATATTATTGTAATATTAATAATGGTAATTTTATCTGAAATATTTTTTTCATTCTACAATTAACTGACATTTTCTATTCAGTACAAATTTAAACAACAATAATAACATTTTATTTGCCATGCAAAGATAAAAAGAACAGAATGAAATCTTTTTAAAATTTATGCATTAAAAAGCAGGGTAAACAAAGATCGTTTCAACGTTGGGTGGCTGGAGGAGAAGGGGTGAAATCTGAAATTTAATCAACATTGGCTTTAATCTTCAGGTCATTATTTGACAGTAGTTTGCACTGGCAGAATAAAAAGCGTCGGTCCTGGTGGTGTGGTTACCATACTTGCCTTCTAAACCCAAGATCGCGGGTTCGAACCCGGCCCGGACCGATTTATTTTTTCGGGCGTAAAAATCCTAAGTATGGCTTCCTTCGGAAGGGAGAAGTAAAGCCGTGGGTCCCGTGTCGTACATTTACGGGACAAAAAAGAACCTTAAGCCTGAAAGAGATGCCTCTGAGCAAAATTTTTCGGCCGTTTCAAGCCCTGAGTTGAATGGAACACTGATGACCTGAGCTGTTAAAGAGCATCCATAAATAAATCAATAAAAAAAAAGGAATTAAATGTGAATTAGTTGTAAAATGATAAAACAACTTATTTTGGAAAAAATTAAAAATATTAATATTAAAGTAATATAGCTACCTTCTTGTAGGGTACACACTATTTTGAAACAGCTTATTTCAAAATACAATTATTTCATTAAATGCTCAAAAAAATTTATACCAAATTCAAACAATGCCAGACAAAGGTAAAAATTAAAAAACAAACAAACAAACAAACAAGCTATGTGGTAACAATTACATGCTGTTTAAAATTTAAGCATAAAAATTATGGGTGCGTTTGACTTTTCAAAATGGGGCAGATGGTGAGGGGGCGAAACCTAAAATTTAATCAACATTGGTGTTTTAACATCTACCTCGATATCTAAACGCACGCGTTTTTGTTTTAATTAAATTTGTTTTAAATAGATGGTTATTCAAGCTAGGAATTTTAGAAATGTAAGATCTATTATGAAATAAATAAATAAACCCATATAGAGAACTAATCATATTAAGTGTAGTAACAATTGCAATATATGAGAAAACTCACTTTGTAACTTGTTGAAATAAGGAAGAAATAAGGCATATGTTATATTTTCTGCATTTTAAAGAACTACAAATTAATGGATGGAAGAATAAAGAACGGTGCGTAAACAAGACAAGACAGCAGACTGTTGCAGAGAGAGAGATGTCCAAAGCAACAAATAGAAGAATAATTCAGAAATTCCCTAAATAAACACGCGAACGAATAGCTAGGGTTCGGCAAAATCGACTTCGTATCTTTTCGCCAAAGTCCGCGCTGTAGCCGTAAATTGGATTTGTAGCGAACAAAGCGCCGTTCGGGCATGTTTTCTCCGGGTACTCCGGTTTCTCCTGTCACTCGATGCTCTTTTTTTATCTCATTCCCATCTTCACCTTCACTATTCGGCACAATGTAGTTCGACAATTTTCAGTGCGTGCATTTGAAATGGACTACCCTCTGCAAGTGAAACTCCAATGCCTTACTTAGTAAGTAAATTTGCTTTAGCAAACCAACAAACCTCCCCCCCCCCCAATAAAAGCACATCTGGTTGCAATAGACTACAGGACTTTTTCCCCTTTTTCTTACTTTTTCTTTCTTTCTTTCTTTCTTTCTATTTTTTTTTTTTTCCAAATGCCATTATCGGTAAGAAGTGGTACACACTTAAAAGCAGCACATTGTCAGAGCTGGTAGTTATACGTCATTAAAAGGACATAAGCGGCGCTGTTTGTCATAAATTCGGAGTAACTCTGATATCAGAACCAGTAGCCTATAAAATTTACTCTAAATATTGACAATGAATAAAGGAAAACAGAACCACTCCTTTGTTTTAGCTTGTGTTATATGATCATTTGATTGTTTTCCTGCAGTAAACATATTGAGTTATGATTTCACTCATTAATTTTTGTCGCATACATAACTTTTTTAATATTTTTAATATTTTAAAAAGCTGCAGATATGCTTTAAAACTGTCACGTTTTTGTACCAGGCAATGTATTAAATAACTAAGCAAAATAAAAGGCCACGTGATGATATTAAATTATTCATACAGTTTAGTTTGTGGATGCTTTATAAGGCCTGGATGTCGTTATCATTAAACATGTGATATTATATGTCATTGCAATGCAGTCGCTCACATTTACAATTAAAATCAACTGAAATTAACTTGTGATTAATTTGTAGCATGAATGATTATGGCAGAAACAAAAACTATGTGTGTTAAATCAGAGCGGAAATGCAGAAACAGGTCATGTGGGCTCAACCGTTATTAGATAAAATATTCATAATTGCACGTTAATTGTTTTAGCTTTCAAATCGACATTTTTATCTTTTTTTTTTTTTTTTTTTTTTTTTTTCCCACACTAGAGAAGTCCATATGCAGCTGTTATGTCCCTACAATTTGCATATGTGTGGAAAAATAATATTCTCTCCGTTCTAAAATACGCAATAAAAATTTGTCGTTTATGTTGTTACAAAATATGTAAAAATATACAACATTTTCAAAGTATGGTATGCACGCAAGTAGCTTAAGGCAAAAATATATCACCTAATTCACAATATGATATAAAATTGACTGCTTCCCAGTACTACACACAATTATGTCTTCGATATTGCTCAGTTCAACTTCATATTCGTTGCGGCTTTACTTTCTTCTGTGAACTAACATTATATTTTATCGTACTGCATCTTTGCAATGTCAAATACGAGAAATAGTTAAAATATTTCACCTGTAAGTTAACTGAAGTAGCCGTCACACCCCCTTTCTATCTTACAGTAATATAACACTCAACTGTCAGACGTTGCACTTTTGACTTCTTGCTCCCATTTGTGAATTATCGTTTGCTGAACTTCAACTACAACACTTGGTTTCTGTACTTGATAAGGTCTGCTGCCCTACAGTACATTAATAGCAGTTGCATATATACAGTCGGTATTGTGTCATTGGCATAACGCTTATAATATTCCTTTTTTGTATCATTTTTTGAAGGAAGGAGTAACTTTTTCATTTTTCCAGTGGCCAATCTTTCTGAACCTCTTAGCTTAACCAGAAGTTCGAGTTTTACTTACGGATTTTGGCGTCTGTTTAGACCAAAATTATTGGACAATATTTGTACCGGTGAATGATTTGCTTCTAACGGTTGCAGAGACGAAGCTACCTCCGTCATCAGTTCGTTGTCGCCCATTCTTACCATATCATCTGTCATTAGATTACAATTTCTTCCATCAGAGTATTTTTTTGAAAAGTTAATTATTTAGTTTATCCCGTTGCAGGGATACGACGAAATTACGTTATAGTACCGCGAAAGAAATAGAGGACGCAAGAGCTTAAACTTTGTGTATGAGGGCTGTGCAAAAAAGAATTCTCATACTTTTTTTCAGCAATAATTTCTCGAACTAAACTTCAACTTTACGTATTTTGTACGTAGTTTCATTGTTGTCGCTTGTGGTTTCCATGTGCTAAAGGTGTGCAAATTGAAACAATTTCATTTCCGCCTACAGCAAAATGGAGGTGGCACACATACTGTACTCTGTAATTCGGCTTTCGTCGCAACAAATCTTCAGCTGGGGCCTATGTTACTGGAGGCCTAAGGAGAGTTTAATCTTCCTTATAACACAATTCATAGATGGTTTCAAATGTTTTAACCTATCAATTTGAGAAAGGGTTCACCTGGCTATAATGAAGAGTACGTTAACATTGTTGCTGTCATTGTGAGACAGAATCTAATAACATTAAGAACAATTTCAGAAATTGTGAAAAATTGACTGGTTGCTACCCACGAAAAGTTGTACATGAGATTTGTGGATTCCAAGAATGTTCAAGGAATGATTTACCAGCTTGACTAACTTGCACACACAACTGTAACTGGGCAATACTACAGAGATGCCGTGAAAACTCTGCAAGGCTGTATCACACGCAGTAAACCACCTTTCCGTGTACCACGATTACGCAGCAAATGTTACTGCTGATCATACACAAAACCGTGTAATTCATCCTCCCTAAGTTCATATTTAGCCCTATAGGAGGCCTTTATCATCAGAAACAGTGGTGAAGGCTGGAGAGGCGATTTTAAAGGAACTGTCAAAGACTGGTTTCCACAACAGCTTGTCTTTGAAGACTGGTAGAAACGCACTCTATGTAAATTAATAAATGTCATCAAAATTATAAGAATGAGTAAAGGTTTGTTGTGAAAAAATGTATGATCATTCTTTATTTCGCGTATATTTCATATGTTATGTACTAGCACAAGTTTAACAAGAGCATGTCATGATTTTCATTATTATACATGTTTATTCCATTGTGGGTAAAATCGTAATTTAACAATAGTTTCAGAATATTCAATCAGAAATTAGCAGCAGCTTAATTATGGTCAGTAATTTGTTTATTAGCTTCAACTAGCATGATGTTACATATAAAATCAACATTGCGGGCACAGTCAGACGACCAACAAAAAAAATGATGTGTACGTTGTTCAGAGAATATTAGGGAACCACGAATCTTCATTATGGATACAACCTTAATACAGGCATTATTTTATTGAAATCTTTAAAAACTTGATCAATTTTATTTTACAAATTATTCACAGAGGAATTACGCCTCAAGAAATACAAGATTACTGTCACTAGCGCTTGTAGCATTGTTATTAGTAGTGCAAAGACTGCTAAAAATTTTGCCACGTGCATAGGAGAGTAATTTTTGACTTGCGTCTGCAGTGCGGCTGGGCCAAGATCGCGGTAATCGCCTGCCATAATAATAGACAATCTTGTGCTAATGGCTGCACTTGAGTTTTAAATATATTGCAACATAATGTGTAAAAAAAAAACCCAAGGATAATAAAAAGATCACTTCAACGATTAACAGATATTATTACAGGCTGTTGGTAAGCCAGTGTTATTAATTACAAGTATTTTAATGAAGTGAATTTTATTGTGGTATACTGCATTAAATTATTACACTTAAATACAGAAAAAAAAATAATAACGCCTACAGTAACAATATCCATATTGTATAGATACTTATTAAATAAAATATCATGACAAATGCTGGAAAAATTGCGGAAGAACAGCTGCTACGAGTAAAGGCAAATTTCATTAAAATATGTGGGAAACGGTGCGGATACGCTTCTGACAATTCTTAATTTATCTTTCATAGTCGCTCGTTTCACGGCACCTTGCTGTTCGGTAGTTACTGCGGTAACTCCCGATGAAGATGAATTAACATTCGCGCCACTGCAACTACAACTACAACGAAAACAAGCATGTATTTTATGACAGGAGATGTTAAAATGTCTTGCTTATCCACAGGTATCTCTCTGGCATCTTTTCATTCACATGCATCAGTTCATTTTCCGAAATTGAATAAAATTCTGATATATTCTTTCAGTTCTTATAATGTATCTTATACTTTATTTGTTATATTTCTTCATTAATAAATGCACATACTGTCAGAACAGGAAACTGTGCGGTTCATAATCCCCTACTAATAATTATTCTGTTCAAAATTTCCCGGAATGAAATTGAATGTCTCATAACGTATCGCGCTGGCGGAGTCTTACTGGAAATACCCAAACTACCATTCAATATGACACAGCATTTAAAAAAAATGGAGAGTGTGTATAATTTCTGTATCTTTCTGTTTTTAAAACACATGTTTCCTATTATTCCGTTTACTGCTCACCAAACACCGATTTTTTCATCATGCAAGGAGTTTCATATAAACATGAAACATAAATGGAACCACCTTTACATGTAAAACATATTAAGTGTTCATATTAACGTTCCGTAACATCCAATTATATAAATTTACACGAATAACAGGACCATTGCACTGCTTGCAATTGTATGTTTTCAATTTTAAATGTACTCGATCTCTCGATCTCTGCCAGAAATAAGCTTGAATATAACAAGACAATATTTTCAATATTTCCTATAGGTAGGTGCTTATTTTCATTGTAATAGCAGTTGTGGTTGCTATAACAAAAGAGCGGCGATTCTGCTCTTACTGCCAACCTGCCAGTTGTCTTAAAACGGGTGGTCAAACCACGAAACTCAGAGTATGCTTACGTTAATATTTATTATGAAATAAAACTAATATAGTATGTATGCTATTATCAATTAATATTTGGTAAGTAAAACATGTGAAGGTTGTCTATCGATGTGTTCCGGCGATTGGTCGATCTTGACTCCGTGAGCCTTGGTTTCAGTTGCAGACACAGTTCAAAAATAGCTTTATATATGTTTTTATTACAAAACCACACAATTATAAAGGATAAAGGGGGAACTTGTACTTTGAGAACCATAAAAGTTGGTCGTTTAAATCTTGTCAATGTTTGCAACGCTGTGAATATTTTGGCGCAAGCTCTTTGTTCATGATATGAGGTCAAATAATGGACGGGTATTAGTACATCTATTGCAGAAGATATATCCTTTATCTGGTGACATTTATGTAATATAATACTGTTTGTTTTGGCATAGCAAACGAAGAGCAATGCTAGCGTTGTAACGCAGGCACTGTTAATGACGAACAAGCTCGGAGAATAGATGGCGGACAAAGAACGCCCGAACGATTTCCCTTGTAGCGACAATCAAATCTGTGGCCAAACATGTAAATTTTATCAAATGACCGCTGCTTTACCAAGTAATGCCCTAGATGTCGGTGCTGTCCATTGTTGTCACCATTTGTAGCACACAAAAGGTCACCATTACCCATTCCGCTTGTAAAGGAACACATGGCGAGAGTTGGGAAATCCTGTCAGCCATCCGTCCTTGGTTTGTGTTGACGCTGCTGGCTTGTAACGGATACACAATGCACCAAGCATCACTGTCGCTCTGTATGCCCTTTGCAGTCAGTAATTTTCAATCAGCGTGGGCGTTCACTTATTCAACTCGTTGGCTATTTCCATACGCAAAAGCCTCTTGCTGACTCACCCAGAGGGAGAATTTATTTATTTCGTGAACAATCGGAATACCTAGAAGACAAAACAAGACAAGACAAGACTACACAACAGCATGGTCAACTCAGTATTTAAGCTCACCTTGTGAAATTTCAGTATAGATCATAGATGTTCATATTTGCTAGAGGTGTGTTTTTAATGCTGTGTGAAAACAGTCGGTCAGTGTGCTTCTTTTTTTCCCGATTTTTCATTGTATGTTGAAATAATATTTTTCTTCCTCTAAGCTGTTGGTAGAAGTTTTTTGCATTAAAGCGAGAAAACACTGAACGTTTAATCTTCTAGAGTTGGGTAAAACAAACTGTTATGTTATTACAGTGGGCTTTGGTTTACTCGTATATAAGAATTAAGTGTGCAAAAATTTTATGGTTAATCTTGAAAGTGTTTGTGGTTAATTATCTTAATTAATTTTTCAAAATAAAATATATTTAACATGTTTCTTATGTAGATGCAGTGTGAGTGATACATGATTTTAAAATTACTCTCTAAAAAGCGAATTAATCCCATGTACAAAACTTTTAAAAAACATTTTAAATAATACTAGTAATATCGGGAGTGTCCTCCTTTTTAGAGAATTGGTACAACTGAGTAATTTTTAGTTTCTGAGGAAATATTCCATCATCATAAGTTGAGTTTATTCTATCTATTATATTTAAAAAAAATAGTTCGAAATGACTATACAACATATACACAAAAGTGTAGAAAAGTCGGAACCCCTGATTATGATGACACACTTAGAGATAAACGAAAGTATAGAATCTGTGTAACTTAAACTTTCCTGCAATCATAAGCGAATGGTTTTGATCAATTCTGGAAGATCAGAAAGTAACTGGATTGTTAAAGTTATAGTTCTTTTCTGTAGTTTGAATTAAAGGCATTTATTTTGTGTGTTACTAGTGGTTAAACTATTTGTATATGAACACTTATTTCAATCAATTAAAGAGACAAAGTCATCTGTGTCTAATTGACAACCATCGGAAAAATATAATCTCTTATATTGATGAATCGCTGGACGAAGCCTGTAAAGTTGTGTTAAATTAAATTAACGACAGAAATGTAAACTTATTCATCAATAAAGAAAGAAAGTTACAAACATAGTTTAATAAATGCAGCTGAATTTATATTGAAATTTAATGATATTGTAATAGTAACATGATTGACAACCTTTTAATATAATGCGCCAGAATAGTTAATTGAAACCAAAAGCCTTACCTTATTCTTATATCTTATATTTTATATCGAAAATCATCTGAGGAAAACGTTACTAATGTTGTGAATGTAGAAATATTTTCAAATAGCAATCCATTTGCTTTATAAAATATATATTTTAATTATTGCAAATGCATTATCTATAAGAGAGTTTACATAATATATATACTTTTTCCCTTCACTTATTTTCAATGATATTGCTACCCTGTATATTGCTATCTCTTTCTTCCCACCGTATATCCTACTTTCAAGTATGTTGTTTCTTTTAATTTGTTTTTTATTTCTGTAATAATAGCGGTATTTATATTTAAATTTATTATTTTACCCCTGTTCTTCAGTGTTAAGTCCATGCTGCTACTTTTATTTTATTCTTTATTCCTATCGTTTATCTTTTTCGCCTTTTACTGTTACGTAATTGAGTTAATTTTTCCCCCCGCCGATAGGAAACCGGTCTTGGTATATTTTTAATAAGAGATTGTGCAATTTTATCTAGAGGAAAAATAATGTATATCTGATGGCGATTAGATTACAATGCAGAAAGGAATAGGAATTGCCATATTTAAACTGCAGTAGTTATGTACTTAGTGTTTTAGGGCAAGAACATAATCAGATCCAAAATTGTAGAGCATAATTAAATATTGAAATAGATAGCACGTTTTAAATATATTGCAACATAATGTGTAAAAAAAAAAAACTAAGAAGAATAAAAAGATCCATAAAATTAGATACTTTAATCCAAGTTGAGGACATAAGGAGGGAACATAAACACCAATTCATCAAATGATAAAATAGAAGAGTATCGAAATGCCTATAAAATGCAGTGAACAATCCTTCATGCAACCGGTTTCGCGGCGTGCTGCCGGCGGGCCAAGCTATCTGCTCTGTCGGCGATGTGCTACTTGCGCAAGATTTCAACTCACAATGAAGTCTCGCGCAGCGGAGAGGAAATATACTCCCTTCCTTCCCGCCTTAGCCGACATAGCACTGCCGGTTTCCGCGGTTTCGTCAAGCATTGCTCACTCTATAGTTGCAAATGATGCCAAGTGGTCTGTGGCGTGGGAATAGAAAGCTAAAGTTTATATGTCAATATCAAGCATTTTGTACTATAAAATATTGGGGACTTATGTACTAAAGTTTCTAAAATATTTTAAATAATGTTTTTCTAGGTATTCTTAAAAGTTTTCACACGCTTTATAAACATTTCAAGTCTAATGCTAAAAGTTGTATTTCTGAAAACATATCTACAGCAGAATATTAAAATATTTATAGACTTCGTAATTCTGTTTTTGTAGAGCTAGAAATAGCATGGGAAAAGTTCTAACTTTGAAGTGTGAAATAATTGGCGTTCCGTGGAAATGCAGATAATGCCTCATGCAAGACAAGATCTGGTTTGTGTAGAAACAAATCAAGATAACTTTGATCATTCGCTCGTAGTTTCACAATTTTATTTCAAACGAGAGTTCACATATACAAAGCCTCACTATGATGGCTTCACTTGTGTGATTTTTGTTAACCACTACGTGCATGAACCGCGTTCTAAAGCCCCCATGTTGGCAATGAAAGCCTCTCGGCTCCATATCGCAGTCGTAAAGATTGCCTGCCACGTTGCTCAAAGCTTGTGTTGTAGCGATACGTACATACGCTGGACTATGGCATTTCATGCATATTGCAGGCCAGTCATTTCGGGTCTTATCGCGATCGAGGCCGAGTTCCCATTCAGACTGTGTCAACATGAGCTGTGTTTCAATACTAAAATACGACGCTAGAAAATCGTATCTCTTCATCTTACCAACTCGTGCGCTATTGAGAAAGTACCGCTCTTAGCTTCCTCCTCCCCATATCACTTGCACGAAACAAAACACATTCAGTGCAGGAAGCTTCTTTGTTTTAACAGATGGGGTGGGAGTTAAAACAGACATATAAAAGTGACAATTCATTAATAAAGGAGAGCAGCATTAGAACAAAGCGCCAGGAAGTTCGAGATAAAAGCTTTATTACGTATGAAAGAAAAAGATATTCTGATAATGCATACGGGCATTATGAAAGGCTCTTTCAGTTTCTGATATTGTTGTTTTACCCTGATTGTCCTCAAGTGCCCTTAAGGATTCTGTGTTGAAGTAGCTGGCTTCAAGGAATTGTTTTACAAGAAAAACAATAAAGGTATATACGTGATATCAAATACATTCGCATAATTAACATTAGCTGGAAGGAAAAAAAAACGGTATACAGAGTGTCCATAAGTGCTTACCATAATTTCAGCTGGCTTTAATATTTTAATTATGAACCTTACTGGAGAGTTTTATTTGCAGGAACTTGGATAAATATAAAGTTTCTATGCTGGTAGATTCACTATCCAGATTTTGCCAATAGGAGCGTTGCTGCAGGAAAAGCATAAGGAGAAGCGAATTTCTGTACGAGGGTGAGCTCATAAGTTTCCGGCCTCGCCGATAAGGATTATCGCCTTATCTGGTGTCATACCTTTATCTGTTAAATAAATAATTGCAATTGTAACTTCCGCTTCGCTGTGTTCATTTGTTCAGATATAGTCGAATAAAGAAGGCTATGTGTAGAAGATTGTGACATGTTCAAAATGGAGTGTCGAGCTGTTATTAAGTTCTTCCCTAAAGGACTTGCTCCAAATTAAATTAAACAGTAATTGAACGGTGTATATGGGGAAGCATCCCCTTAAATTCTACCGGAAAAAATGGGCCACACTTTTTCGAATGGGTCGAGAAAGCATTGAAGACGAAGAGCGTGCAGATCTGCCCTTGGAGGTGCTCACTTCTAAAAACATCGCTCTTGTAGAAGGAGAAATTATGAAAGACCGGCGGCTCAAAGTTACAGAAATAACAGCAAGATTGGGCCTTTCTAAAACAATAGTTATTCATAAACATTTAAACATGAATAAGGTTAGTGCCTACACTTTTTTCCTCAGTACAAAAGCAGCGAGTCACCTGTTGTCAGACATTTTTTGCAGCTCTGGCAACGAGAGAGAAGTTCTGTAAACCATCGTTACAGGAGATGAATCTTGGTCCTCTACTATGATCCCTAGTCCAAAAGAGAATCAATGGAGGGGCAGACGTAAATCTGGCGAACCACCGCCTCTAAAGGCCAAGGTCACTTAGTCAACCAAGAAGATCATGGCCACCATCTTTTGGGACTCTGTGAAGGAATACTCTTCATTGACTTCAAGGAGTGGCACACCACAGTAAATGTGGAGTACTATGCTGGCCTACTGCACAGACTTCGTGCTTCCATTAAAGAGAAAAGGCGAGGAAAGGTGAGTGGTGGTGTGCGCGGAAGTTAGTAATAAAAAAATTGATTGATTGATTGATTGGCAGGAATTTTATTCTTTGAATTTTAAAGTTATTAAGGGGTATAATAAATAGAATTGCAAGAGTGACGGACGATGTGTACATATTATAGAGCTCATTCATTCTAATAGCCTTTCTTCACGACAATGCGCCTGTACACACAACTCTTGTTACAATGGAAACTGTGAAGAAATGTGGCTTCAAGGAAATCGACCATCCATCTACAGTCAAATCTAGCTCCCAGTGATTATTTCCTCTTCTCAAAACTCAAGAAGGACCTTCAAGACAGGAAATTTAAGTTTGACGAAGAAGTGATGGATGCTGTTTATGCTCATTTTGCAGACAAGACTTCCGACTACTTGGGGGGGGGGGATTGAAATGTTAATTCAAAGATGTGAGAAGTGTATTCCTATAAAGGGTAACTATATTGAAAAGGGAAATATAGTTATCATACCTAGAAAATGGTTAGGCCGGAAACTTATGGACCTACCCTCGTACATCAAAAGTTTAGTGCATATAATGGAAAGAACCCATCTGATAGCTCATTGACTGACTCTTGGATGAGAACAGGCTTAGTTCATAAGGCTTAGCAGATCATCACTTTTCGAGGGGAAAATTGAGGATTCGTAAATACACAAATGCACTGGACATACTAGAAATTATAAATTTCATACAATGGAAATTACTGCATTTTTTTTTTTTTTTTTTTTAATGGTTGGGCTTTTAACCGGAAGTTTTACACTATTACTTTTTTACTGAATGCCTTTCTGAAAAGCTCCATGAAAACAACGATATGAATATTCTTATATCTATAATTTTTTCCTAATTTAAGTCTATCAACGTTGTTTCATTGAATCTAAGGAATGTTAACTGCTTTATGTGGAATTACAAACACAAATCACATTAAAATTTTTATACTTTCAATCAACTTGAATGCTGTTAGTAATGTCTTATTATTTTCTGTATTTACTCTTCTTGAAGATTTATTATATAACCTAATCATTCAGTAGTATTATAAAAAATATAAAGTGTTGTTTGTAAAGAAAGGGTTGCAGCAGTCTGAGAAATTATTAAAACTCCGTTCTTTGTCTGCAATATTTAAACGTTCTTCGATTTTTAAAGGAATTCTACCTTCGTACTAAAGAGGATTGCAAAAGATAGACGAATAAAATATTTCTTTTTAATTGCAATAAATTCTCTGAACGTTTCTGAACAACACATTACTTCTTCCTTAATAACGTTTATGTTTATTATACCATTAAATACATTTAAAGTTATAGAGTATGTTTTTGAATGCCAAACCCCTTTTAAGTAAAATGATTTAAGTGACAGTAAAAGGTTCTGGTATTTTGATAAGATTCATAAACTGTGACTATGTGCTATAGTTCATCGCTTTTTATTAATGGCGTTTTGTTTGTAAACAAGAAAATACTTCCGGTGTGGTTGTATAATATAATTGATGGTTATAAAATAATTGTACCAAGAGAATATGTAAGATATACAAAGTTTGTGTATTTCTCCATGTCTTAATAACGTAGATTTATTAACCAAGAAACGATATGTATGTAAGAGAAAATAAATAAATTGCAAGTTACCCACCCATTTAGATTTAAAAATCATGCGCATGTAGCAATAACTAAATTACCAACTAATGCTGTGATAGAAGCTAACACATCTAATGGTACCAAATTCGCCATTTACAAGGCTGTCGAGTTTTTAGCATCGAGTATAGGCGCAATGCAATTGGCAAAATCATTGTTCTTAATGCCATTTTAAAGTAAATATCACCATCACTCGAGATTTACAATTCGTTTCGTAACATCAGTCAAAACTCTACATTCGACTTCTTTCTACATCCCATAATTCATTTGGTTGGCACTCCATCAAATTTTCGGTATTCTGGTATTATTCATTCTGGTTGTGTACTTTATTGTCAAATTTCTTTCAAATACATTATACACTTGCAATTCGTTAGTTATGTATCACACCTTTTATGATTATTAAAGAGTATCCAGCCACTGAGATTAAAAACCTCATTTTTGGTGATTCTATTTTTCTTTCTTGAGTTCTTCAAAGCGTCCAGACTTCATTTGTATAGAGCAGAACTGGTATTGCCATGTCTTAAAACATTTAATTTGAATTTCAGGCGTAGGTTTTATTCTTCTTGGAGTTTTATTGTTAATGTCTGTATCTTGTAACATTATATATCTAAGGTAACTGAATGCATAAACTTACTCTTTTAGGTTTCCGTCAATTACTATTTAGCTTCTTATAAATGCTAAAACTCTTGTTTTTAAGATTTATTCCAGTTATAATATTTTAAAATAATACTTAGTTTCTGCATTTTTATTTGTAGTTAAACTTGTTTCTGCAAGAAATATTTGATTGTGAGCATAAAGGATTGTAATACATTTACTATTATTAATTATTAAAAGTTTTTTTGCCAATTAACAATGAATTCCTCCATATACATATTAATGAATACCGGTGACAATGGGCAGTGCATTGATAAAGTTTTAATAAAAGATGGTTTAACGCCAAAAGGATGTTCATACCAAATTTTTAGAAGTGTGTGAGGACCCTTTTCAGTAATTAAAAGTGACTACGCCGTATCATCCTTTAAGAAGTTCTACGTGAACGCCGCCCAGAAAGTACAGCAACAGCAGAATTAATTGAACATATGCCTAATATGAAATTACATAATCGGCGGGCTAAAGTGCTGAGTCTATAGACATTTCAAAGGAACATGTGGGGTAAATTTTACATGAAGGAGGTTTGTGCATAATAGGGTTGCTAAAAGCAAATGAAAAACAACTCACTCATATGAAAATATCCCTTAAGTGTTTGGAACATTTCAAGAGTAGTATAACTGATTTCATTTACCTGCGTATAACTGTGGACAAGGCTTGAACCTTGTCACCAAACCTCAGAATCGAATGAGCCGGTTTCTCAGCCTCAAAGAAGAAAGTCGAGTCCAACTGCAAAAAAGGGTTTGACAGCAGTCTTTTGGAACGCGAAAGGAATTTTACCAATTTATTGTCTTCAGAAGGATAAAACATAACCGGGAATTAACAATGTGACAATATTCATACCGGTTTGCGGCAGAAAAATGTTTTACAAGATAGGAAAATTGAGAGATTTGAATATGAATTATTGTTGCATCCAGCTTGTTCTCCCATATTTGCTTCCCTATGAATTCCGGATGTTCCTAAGGCTCAAAATCTAACTCGCTAGTCAGCTTTCCTAATCAAACCAAGAGTAAATTGCAGCTGTAGAGGTGTATTTTGCAGATCTTCCCGAAAACTACGTCAGAAACGGGACAGTGGTATTAGAACACACTAGAATAAGTGAATTGACCTTAAGAGAGATTATGTTGAAAAATAATTTGTTCCTCCATTGTTAGGCGGAACTGTTTAGACCTCCTTTGTTGTATTATTTTGTCGTGAAATGGAGAGAAAAGGGGGGGGGGGGATAGGAACCTTCTTTTCAAGGACCCTTATGTTTCCTTTCTACATTTTATATGCAAAAGTCTTGTTAATTTAATTTAGTAAAGTGTTTTTCATATTTCGCTACTTACGAGTATTTATACTTTGTAATAAAACTAACGGCGGAGAGGTAAGTGGCAGTGCTAGACTTTGTTGGCAGATAGGAAGGAAGAGAAGGGAGTAGGTATATTTTTAAACAAAGTGAGGCAGCTTAGATCGGGAGAGGCAAACAACAGGTAAGGAGGCTAGGGGAACATGGGTCACAATATTTTTGGAACTAATTGTACATATATTGTGGGATTGTAAGTTAATTACTTTTGTACTCTTTTCTATTTCTTTTAATTATGCATTTCTAAATTGTCTCTTATTATACATATTTTTCCACTTATTTATTTCTTTATATATATATATTGTTTGTTTCTTAAGAATTAAATATTGTTTGTGCTATTTCATGAATTTCCTAGTATAGAGGGAAAGCACCACTAATAATAGTGTCGTCCAAGTGGTTTTTCGCGAGAAATTTCTACCCATTATTCTATAAATAACTGAACGTCCTATAAGTTTCTGTTTAAAAAAACCTAAGGATTAATAAGTACCTAATACTTTTTATACTATAGTATGAATGAGCGTAATTTATTTCACTAAAATTGTGAAAACAGAAATTTATTGGTTTGAAAATCACTTGTTTTTGTACTAGCAACGTACATAAATCAGTAGGTACATAGTATGGTTTTTGTTTCACCTCATTCCTGTTTTCTGTATATCGATGGGTTTTTGCGCAAAACATTTTCCGCTGTGTCAGCGTTAAAAACGCGTGTATTCAACAATCCACTTGAAGCGAGAAGGTCATGTGATCACGGGACATTAACCATTTCCAAACGGAGCTACGTCTCTTTGAAATATGGATATGAGTCTGTTTGATAACGAGCTTGCTTCCTCTCTTTTTTTTTAACATCCAGAGCGATCCACTTTGTAGATTGTACACCGTGGTTAAGCTGAAATACTACCGAAAATGGTATGCGCAAAACAAACAATATATTGCTTAAAACTTTAAAGCTATTTCAAAATCCCGAGGAAAGCAAAGAGAATTTCTAGAGGTTTTCGTTTTTACAACAGAAATGGGTGAATCAAAGTAAAAATTGCAGTTTAAATAGAGAGCTTCATATGTATGTGCATATGAACTGCGATTGGCAGTGAAGAATAATTAAAATACAATGATTATTTACAGCAAAATACTTAAAAACGAAACCACTTAACTTAATTAAATACATGCCAACCTAAAATTAAATAAATGAATCTAATTTAAATACATATCGAATTAATTTTACATGCCCGTTAACTTAATTAAATACATTTCATCTAACTAATAAAATGTCAATCTAGTTAGATACACATGAACCTAGTTAAATACGTCAAACTAATTAAATGCACGTCAACTTAATTTTACACGTATTAAATTAATTAAATACATTTCTTCTTACTAAAAATTTTCAATTTAGTTCAAAACTTATTAAGCGCATTTATAAAATTATTATTTTTATCACTTATAATTCAGTATATATAGAACTAGACACCTATTAGCTTGAATAATAATATAAACAAGTTAAGTGAAGCTAGTCAATTAAATACAATAAGGAGTTAAAGAATATTTCAAGTAGTCCTGGAAAAAATTAAACAGAAACTCTAATTACATTCATATGTACTTATATAATGAAATATTTTATACATATAATTTTAGGTTACTTTTAAATCTTGTCAGAGAAAGAAATTCTTCAAAGATAATTGCAAGTAATTCATTCAAGTCATTTACAAAATTTACCTACATCCGTTTTCTGTTGCCTACATTTGCTTTTAAAAATATGACCGTTCCTACCATAGTATGTTGGTTTTTCTAACATATTTGTGATACTCCCCTAAGGATTTTGTTCTGTATAGGCTTTGTACAAGATGTTATCCTCGCTTTTTAGGCCTTAATTGTGATTCCAAACCTAATGCGTTAACCTTTAATGAAATAATTAATTTGTTTGCCTCGATTTAGAACTGGCTTTTTGTATTCCCATGAAGTGTAACCCCGTCCATGCTTTCCTCGTAACACCATCAATTTGTTCGTCCCATGCAAGTTTAGAACTTAAGTGAAGTATTTACAGCAGGTTTACTGGGGACTTTGTACTTCATCAAATTTAATACTAAAATAATTTATTCTCGACTTTTACAAAAGGCTATTGCCTTAATGTGAGGCAATATCCTTCATTGACTTCAAGGAGAGGAACACCACAGTAAATGGGGAGTACTATGCTGGCCTACTGCACAGACTACGTGCTTCCATCAAAGAGAAAAGACGAGGAAAGCTGAGTGGTGGTGTGCACCTTTTTCACGACAACGCGCTTAGAAACTTTATATTTTCATCATATCTTTAACCGCTCAATTGGAAATATTATTAAGATCGCTTTGTAAAATGTTCGTATTCGAGCTATTAATTTTTCTATAAACAATATAATCGTCGGAAAATAATCGTGCTTTTGTCTTTATACCAGCAAAGATCGATAGTATAATTAATAAACAATAATGACCTAGAAAGCTACCTTATGGAACTCCTAAAATCACCTTCCCGAGAATTGACTTTGCTTGACCCACTATGACTATGAACCTCTTGGGTTATAATGTGCTAAATGTAAAGGGGGACATACAAGTTTTGTTAGTTTATATTTATTTGCATAGAGTGTAAATCCGGAAATGTTGACATTCATTTTATAAAAATGTTTTGCATTGATGATTGTTGCAGTCTTGATCTTTTCAACTTTTCTCAATTGAGTCTCCTCCTCCACTATAGCGCGACAGCCAATTGGGGAGCTGCCTGATAGGGCGGTATTATAAGGGAACAGTGATCAGCATGCCGGCACCCCACCAGGGATCTATAACGCGGCTTTCAAAATCGAAGGACGCCATCTCGCTATCAGGCAGCTCCCCACTTTTCAGGTGGACCCCATTCCAGATCTTAGAAAATTCTTAAGCTGGTATCGGGTGTCGAAACCGGGATCTTCCGGCCAGCTACGCTAATTAATGGACCAAGGACATGATAGGATAAAAGAATTTCGCTAAATTTCTTCTTTGTTGTTGTATCACTTTGGTTTATTGCTCATTTCAGACTCAAGAAAACAGCAGGAGGTTGGTTTACTGCGCAAAAGATAGGCTCTCTAGTTGCACTAACATGTTTTGAGAAAAGTGAGATGACACGTTTTAAGTGACCCATTCCCTAAAGAGCTTTCATTCATGATTCATGTGCGCTAATGGAATCGGGCATGTGATGTGCAGAGACGGTTTAAAGTAGTGTTCCCCGGTGTTAGGTTCATGACAGGTGGGAAAAAAAGGTTCTGAAGACTGAAAGTGCAAACGATAAAGTATCTAAAGTTATCACGAAGAAGCTTTGGATGACATTATTTTTTAATGTGAAAACTTGCCTTAAAAATCTCTTCCGGTTAGCAGTTACTTAGAAGTTATATAAAACTACAATGATGTAAGAAGTCATTTCCCTGTGAGAGTTAAAACGTAAGCAAAGTAGCACCTTTCCAAATTCTTGGAATTTCAGTGTCGACAATTCAAAATTTACGTACTCAAAAGGTATATAAATTTTTAATATTTAAATACTTTCACGCATTAGAGGTGCTGGCGACATGATTGACAAGCATAGAAATATAGAATGAATTCATTATGTTTCAACGCATGAAAATGTCTTATTATTATTTTAGAATGTTATCATTTGGATTGGGGAAGAAATTGGGTAAATATATCTGTTTACCATTGACTTAAAACCAAAGCACTACATATGAGTGTACATTTTCACTTGTTAAAATTATATACTTTTTTAATATAAACGTGTTTTATATTATTGTTTTGGAAGAGAGGAATACCTGCTTATAATGTTTATTTCGACTATATATTGATCATCATATTATTTTAAGAGAAGTATTAAACAGAGTGTTTCAAAAGTAGGAGGTAACTTAAATTGCTCTTACTATTGGTTTATTAATTTTAATTTACGGACGCTCTTTAACACCTCAGGTCATCAGCGTCCCATAAAAAACCAGGGCGTGAAACGGCCGACAAATTTTGCTCAGAGGCCTCTTTTTTCAGGCTTGAGGTTTTTTATGGTGCCGTAAATGTACGACACGGGACCCGCAGCTTTACCTCCCATACTTAGGACTTTCACACGCGAAAAAATCCATCGGTCCTGGCCGGGGTTGAACCCGCAATTTTGAGTTTAAGAGGCAAGTATGGTTACCACTACACCACCAGAACCGACAAATTACTCATATTGTCTACATGCTCTATACAATCCTAAAATTCTATCCCTGGCTTATTGCACAACAAATGGAATTATTTTGTATTATCAGCCATTGCCATAACATCCTAAATGTTGTACGTGTCCACTATTTTGTTCTTGTACCAAAAACACCCTTTCTTCCATATTGTATACAGTAATTCTGAATTCGTCGGTCCTGGTGGTGTAGTGGTAACCATGCTTGCCTTCTAAACCCAAGATCGCGGGTTCAAACCCGGCCAGGATCGATGGATTTTTTCAGACGTAAAAATCCTAAGTTCCTTAGGAAGGGAGTCGGTCCCGTGCCGTACATTTACGGCACGATAAAGAACCTCAAGTTTGAAAAAAGAGACCTCTGGGCAAAATTTGTCGGCCTTTTCACGCCCTGAATTGAATGAGATGCTGATGACCTGAGATATGTTAAAGAGCTTCCATAAGTGAAACAAATAAAAAAAAAAGTTTTGAGTTTGTTTGGTTGAATAATTATCTGCGATGGTGACCTTCATCTCATCAATAGCTGTACGTTTGATCAGGCACATTCTATACTTCAGATAGTTTCACAACTGCTGGAAATTTGCATCGGCCAACTCTTAATTCGTTTTGAGTACTAATCGCCCAAAGGATACTGAGAAACTGCGTTTACATCTTTAATAACAATGAATAAACCCGATATGAATTTTCAAAGATATTGTTATTCTTTTGAAAGAGAAATTAATAAAGCACACTTTTACGTTGAAAATCTATAATTCAACCACGATAAACCCCTCATAGTGAAGCAAACAATGCCAGATTCTGAAGAGGTGCCTAATTTTGATATGTATTAAACATAGCATGCATAGACCATAAAAAGCGTGAACATTTTATTAATGTTCTGTTATTGTAAAAATCAAAAATCAAGAAGTCATTAGATCTATCTTGCATAATGACACTATCTACAACTTTGAGGGAAAAGAGGGTAAGTACCAAGACCTAGATCAAGTTCAAAGCTACCTGTATAATTAGCACATTGATACACTAATACAGAATTTGATCATGCAAATAGAATTACCAACTATTACAATTATGTATCACAGGAGGTCAAACAATGTAATAATATTTACTTGTTGTTTCTTTCCTGTTTCCTTTAATCGCTTATCTATTAAGTGTATATTAATTTACCTAGAAAAACTTAATTTTAATAACCTCCTGCATTTATCAAAAGACTACTTATCCGTTTTTATACGGCATGGATGTGACAATAAATAATCGCTCGGTGCATTTAACTTATTTTCGACCGAAAGTGGAGTTACCCTATTTTTCTAAATGCTGTAGATATATTTCAAATATGGCATCTTTCGCAGTAGACAAAACTCTATCTCTAATATCTAACTTGGCCGCGCGCCAATTGTATGATAGCTCTCATATGTTATAATAAAAGAATTTTCTGCGAGGAAAGACAAGAACTAAATTTGAAAGCATTAAAATGTTGACATTTGTACATAGTTATAATAAACCTGTGCTATTTGTTCAGAGCTGGCAATGCAGTGATTTCCTGAAAATATGTGATAGAGTAGTTTTGTCTGTGTACTGATAGATATATCTGTCAATAAGATGTAATTAAAAGTTAATAAAATATAATCGTGAAACATTCAAACCATAACATCTCTTACATCATTACAAATCATGTAAAATTCTACTACATTTTACTTGATTTCCAGAACGTTAACCGCAAAATTAATCTTAAGGAAAACAGTCTCGAAGTAAACAACTTCCCCGAAGCGTTGAAGGTAATGAGCAGAGAAATAACTGAAGAAAAGTATTCATTGATACAGAGTGTAAAATATAATTATGTTGCCAGCTCATGTCAGGCCTTGAAATAACCTCTTAAGCTAGATTTTTCACGCCATACGCCTTTTGTAAATATGCTGCAAAACTTTATGAAGAATTTATTGCAATAAAAAGTTAAATATTTTGTATAGAACACATATAGAAATAAAATAATAATTTAACTGGATTACATAGCACTGCTCGATATACTAGTTGAACGAGTTAGCTGAGAAACGTAGATATACCGGGAAACGTAGATATCCCAAAGAGCATATGCTTCCAACAAGGGTTTGCCGTTAAAAGCTTGCTACAAGAGTGATTAATAAAATGGTATATATATATATATATATATATATATATATATATATATATATATATATATATATCTACATCTAGTTACACACACATCTATGTGAGCAAAGGAGATGCTTGAATTACCTGCCTTCATTTTCGAAACATTTGTGGCATCAGCTTAGAAGTTATCAATTACCCTGATTTGTTCTCTTTGGGTATTGAATTAATTTTTTAACTGCTTCTGTTCCTCGGTTCATCTAAGTTCATCTAAGTGTATGTATTTGTTTTATGCACTTTGTGTTTTAATACCGCCAGAGATGAATTTAACAAGAATAAGGTAGAGGGATCAAGGGTCATGTGTTGTTAGTAATAACTTTAACGTTGAACAGTCGCTGAATTGCCTACAAAAACCATTTTGATACTGGTATTGCATTCAAATGACACCTAAATCAAGATATAACTCTCCTTTCTTCTGGCATATTCTTGAGTCGTGATGTATGAATCACTCATGTTCTAAGCATGATCTGATTGGTTCATACACCTCTCGATTAACGGACACGCAGGCAGCCTGTTTCCTAGGTACCAACGCGAGAAACAGACATTCAGATCACAGCAGTGAAGACTCTCCCGGTTTGGGAGTAATTCTTTCGACCTTAAAATTAGAAAAATTAATTAGCCTCATGGCTGTATTAGAATTGTAAAAGGGCAGTAGAGTTAATACTTTTTTTTTCATAACTGTAAAGTATGCTCGAAGAAGTAATTTCTCTAGAAATTTCTCATTATTTTTATTGCATTTACAGGATTTGTTTTAAAATGATATTGTCTTAGCTATCATTTTTTATTCATGGTTTTTATATTTTTAAAAATGTATATTTGAAGTGCACACTTAATCCTTTGATAGCCCAGATTATGCTATTTATTGTTATGCCGAGTTTTCATGTAAGTTTTAGTTAAATGGGCCAAATTTTTGAGAAATTCTTGTAATTGCAATGATTAAAATAGTTTTACCATTGTAACACACTTACTTAATTGTTATATAAATATTAATCTCCTGCATTTGGTATTTACTTTTTTGAAATAATCTATTTACAGATATCATGTCTTCCTTGTTAATAAGCTACCTTTCCACGGATCCTTAAGGGCTTACTTTGCATATCGAACTCCTGACAGTGCTAACAGAAATCATATCGCAACTTTATGATGAACCGTTACTAAATTGCTATCAGAGTCATAGTTACCGTTAAATGTGTGATGCTAACTTAGTAAATTTACACTTTAACAGATGATTCAGAAGTTAATATTTCACTTCAGGTATATACATCAAAATGCTCTAGATTCAACTGTGCACTCCCTCTTTGAAAAAGAATGTATACTGTCGTGAGACTGTCAGGGAATATGTTCATAAATTGGCATTTGAAGATATGGGAAAGAAGAGGGAAGCGGAGTTGATTTAATGATACTCTCAACAGAGGCATCCATGAATAAAAAAGGTTTATAACTTAAGCCTGATACAGTCTATATTTTTATTGATTTTTAACAAGAGCAGTTCAAATTTTAGAAGTTCGGATTTGACATTACATTACCTAAAAGTTCATCTGAGCTCCACATTATGAAATGCAATTAAAATATGTTTAACATTAAATGTTCAGTAAATAACAACAAAAAATTGCTTTGCATAACTACTGGCCGAAATGTACCGATATTGTAGCTTAATGTGTTGAAACTCAACATCATGGATATGTAGAAGACAACACCATTAGGGCTGTATTGGTTCACTTGGCAAATGTGTGCTAATGGAAAGCATCAACTAAGAGTGTCTATTAGTTAAGTAATGGATACTGAATGCAGAACTAAAACAATGTTCCCAGTAATCATGGCTTACATTCACTGCTTCTGCTACAATGTCCACAAACAGCGCAAAGTATAAGAAAAACATCTGTCGCAAAATGTAGTGCTGTTACATCCCCAGAAATGACAGTAGGTACGTTGCATTTAACGAATCGACTCTTATTTATAGCACTATTCTAAGCTTTATAATTAACTGTGAAATAGTCAATAAATCGCATCATAAGTTTCAATAGGATCTTTAAGGTTTGTTTAACAAGGGCAGTATAAATAAAGCAACACATATGTTAAATCACTTACCCTGATTTAAATTTACGCACATCTGCTCCTCAATCCAGTGTCTGTTTTCTTATTCCTTTTCCCCACTTCCACCCCTCTTTAAATATTTAGCAGGTGTGCAAAACTCTCAGCAAAGTTTAGCTTGGATTTGTGACCAGTGAAGAAACATGGGTGCACTACTACAGACCTGGAACAAACAGCAGTCTAAACCTTGGGGACATAACCTCTGCCAAAGAGAACCTGCGTGAAATTGGTCCTTTTCTGGGATGGCAATTGAGAGATAATTGATTATCTCTCCGCTGGAGTGTATTTGGAACTTTTAAAGACAAAATCCGCGAGAAAAGGCCGAGTTTATCAAAAAGTAAGCTATCTTGCGTCAATATAATGCTCGCCCTCACACGTGTGTCGTTTCAATGTCTAAAATCAATAAAATGGGGTATATTAGAAAGGGTACGATATTGTCGAAGTGTCACCTATCTTAAGCATACTCAAAAGTGGTAGGAATCTTTGATACAGGACGGTCTAGATATAACAAATGGCTGTAACCAAACATCTACTAGGGCAGATATGCGTTCTGTGAGGGAATCGAAACTGGCTACTAACGAGAAAATATACGGTGGAAGTAAAAGGGGCATTAGGAATAAATAAAGCGATATTTTGGGGAATAAGTCCTTCCGCAGTTCCAGAAGAAGCGATAAAATATGCTTGATTAAACTTGACTCTAGGTCGTACGTAATAAGTGACATCACCAAACTGTCAATATGCTTCGGTATTGTAAGATAAAATGTCCTGTAGAGGATCTGTTATTGGCCTGAAGATAATTAGATGCAGGTTTAATTCTACCAGTTTTACAATACATTCAAATAAATACAACGGCCGTACATGCTAATATCGTCTTTATAACAATCAAAATGGCCATACACATACATACATGCATGCATACATACATACATACATACATACATACATACATACATACATACATACATACATAAATACATACATACATACATACATACATACATACATACATACATACATACATACATACATACATACATGCATACAAATACTTCGAGATATTTACGTTTTCTATTAATAATTTTATATACAAATACATAAACATGAATGAGCCCCCGTTCCTTTTACTCACACCCTCTCCAACTCCCCCCTCTTCATTACAGCCATTAATCTTCTTTGTCGGGTCTTCTCTAGAAATATTCCCAAATTGTGTGAGTATCTCGCATGCACTAACACTTTTTGTCAAATGTTCAACTTTCTATTGGGACTCACAAATTGTGGAGATAAATGCTCATATCGTAAAATCTCCGTTTTCCTGCATTCTGCCAGAGTGTCTCCAGTTATCGCTTTCTCCGCACAATGGGCAAATTCTTTCCCCGAGAGCATTAACTGTTTTGTTTCCTTTCCAAGCCCCTAATCTGACCCATGCGAGACCACTTTTTTCTTCTAGATATCTAAATAATCTCCCCTCACCCACACCTGATCTATTTGGGCCTGCAGGTTAAGCGATACGTTTTCTGCGCATTGAACTCAATAGTTTGCCTATCTATATCTCGCAAACGTCTGTTACATATTTTACAACTATTTCGTGTAATGCCCTCTCCCCTTAAACAAACATAAATATTCAATTTTGTTTAAGCCTTTCCTTATTTTTGAAACCCATCTTCCCTTATTTGCTCCCTTAGATAAACTGCTCGAAGAAGAGATTGGTTCCCTAGTATTATCCTTAATTAGTAATTAATTGTTCTTATTTTTAAATTCATACTTTCGTTAAAAATACCAAAATCTTTAAGAACCCCTCAATTTGCTGTACCCCTCTCTACCAGTACCAACCGTTTTAGAAACTGTGTTTATACCTGATTAAGTTCCTCAGTATTATCCCACCCCCAAATTATGTACGTCATAGTTAACGTCACAACCGCCCTGTACACCATCTCCATAGTTTTAGGCAGAGTTTCCG
Source organism: Metallyticus violacea (assembly GCA_030762175.1). NCBI lineage: Eukaryota > Metazoa > Arthropoda > Insecta > Mantodea > Metallyticidae > Metallyticus > Metallyticus violacea. The sequence goes on from CM060831.1 coordinate 130,214,808, forward strand.
GTATTTTTACTAAGCTCTATATTTTTAATTAAGCACTTGCGCTTTGTGTTGCCTATCTGTCTTGCTCAGCTCCCGTTCATATCTAAAGTGACTCCAAAGTATGTAGTATTATTAGACAGCCATTTTAGTGCTGATTTCTTGCGTGAAGTTATCTTTTGGGTTGATTTTACCTAGAAATTTAAAAGCACTTGTCAACTTAAAAATCGCTTAATAAACATTTCTAAAGGTTGACTAAAGGCAAAAAAGAATATTCATATTTGGAGGGAAGGTGAAACTTGAGAAGGCAGGAGGGACTTCTGACGTAGGCTGAGTAGATTTAGTTTTCTGAAGTAATGCAATCTTCAATTTAAACTTAATTTTATATATATTGGCTGTAAAGTGGGGATTGATCTACCAATTTCTAAGGAAAAAATTCATGTATATAAACCCCAGACCTTGTATGCATTCCATACCAAATACCATGGTTGAACCTAAAGAAATACTGGTGCCTGTTGAACAGACAAGAAGAGTGGGCTTTTGCTTCGAAGATAACGTTAGATTTATTACTAAATCCTAATTAAATTCTTTTTCAGGGTTCAAGGTAATCTTTAGTAACAGTAGGAATGAATTGTACCATAAACTTTCCTATTTAAAATCTCAGAAATAACACTTAACGAAATCCGCATTTCTTTTACTTCTCTCACTATAAATTGCCAATATTTGCGGACTGCTTGAAATGTTGATCGTTTTCAGTGAATGCTATGTAATTTTTGGATTGTCGTTATTCATTAAATGAATGCCGAAAAGTTAGTAAGCCTTCGCATGTCTAAACTGGAGCAACACTTAATGTACGTTCTCTGATCTACATGTTTGATCTTTATGGTTGCCATGGCCACACAGCAAACACGTTTATTGAATGACATCTCACAAATTAAAGGAATTTTAGCACATGCGCAGTAAGGTCATCTCTACCGTGCTTCCATGCAACCGATTCTCGAAATGTTCACAGTGATGTGTTCTGCTATCGCCTCTTCATGAAAATGTAGACATTATTGTAGAAAACAAATTTGCATCAATTGTGTTCTCTTACGTATTTTTTCTCTATCGTGCGTCATTTGTTTTATTAATATTCGCGTATTCCGTCTAGTTTTTTAAAACCATATTTATCCCTTAAAGTTCCAACTAATAATCTTTCACTTTTATGTTTTTCATCTATTGTGTACTTAATACTTTAAATTTTGTTTAGTTAAGGCATATATATATGTATATATAATCATAAAAACACTCAGAGTGCAATATAAAAAAGTTCACATAAAATTTCACACTAAAAACCGTAAAATTGAACACTAAAACCACACGGATATTTCCTAAACACTAAAACCACACGAAATATCCGTGTGGTTTTAGTGTTCAATTTTACGGTTTTTAGTGTGAAATTTTATGTGAACTTTTTTATATTGCACCTTGAGTGTTTTTTTTATGAATTTTTATGCTTTTTAGAAGTTTTTATTACTCCATTAATAGTATATATATCTGTGCACTTAATACTTTCAACTTAATACTTTCAATTTTGTTTAGTTAAGGCATATATATATATACATATATATATATATATATATATATATATATAGTAGAAGCAGACAGTCGATTGTCATTTGGTAATGATACTGAAATCTAATACAAAGTAACATCTTCATCTGCCATTGTTTTAACACTTTTACGAATTTACTAAGCCTGCAGGTCTCGTTGCTTGAAAGCCAGAAGATTTGGCGTCTTTGTATCGCTACTCCCAAGGGACAACATAAAACATCACCAGAAAGCTGCAGATATATAGCACTAGGGAAGATTGACTACACAAGAAAAGAAGACAGAGCGCCGTTCCACTTCTTTTCCCATGCACACCCACACAAACTCATATCCATACTGAGGCAGACGCTTTTTGGCGAATTTACACCAGCTATCCTGCAGTACAGACCATTAAAATTGCACCAATTTGTATCCCTAATTTTCTGTCGTCGTTATACAGGAGTACGAAGGCTTGACAAATGGCAGCCTGTGCAAAAATGGGGATGGGAAGTTTTAGAGCAAGAGGCAAGAGAGAGAGAGAAATAGTTTAAAAAAGAGTCTACCATGAACCTGATGTATCACACCTCTCTAGTTTCTCTGCAAGACTTCAGAGAACCCATTTGTAGAGTTTACGGTAGCAAGAGAGTGGTGGGGGATCGCTGTGGGTCGTAATAAGCACTGTCTACCAACCGGGGAGACTAGATCTAATCCCAAAATGGAGCCTATAGGTTCTGGAACGTAACATTTGACTCTGAGCTCATTCCGTTTCTGAAACCGAAGTGTAATTTATAATTGGATTTTTCTGAATATTACCAAATGCTGAATGACAATTCTTTGTTTCTTCTTTAGTATGCCAGTTCAGTTATCACTGTCTCAAATTCATTTTATGTCCCAAATTGGACCGCCAAGAGTGACCGAGGTCGTTAAAGCGCGAACTGTGAGCGGGAGGTCTGCAGTTCGATTCCCACCAGGACCGTCCTCTCTGGCTGAGGTTTTTCCCAGGTTTTCCTCAGTCCTCATAAATGGCAAATGCCGGGGAGGTACCTAAACTTAGGCCTGGAACGTTTCTTTCTTTAAAAAAATCCTATCACAATATATCATTTCATCTCATGTATCATCAATGTCCACCGCCTATGGTGCCTTAGTAGTAAAAACGGGCGTTAAACACAATTTTAAAATACGTCCCAAATTGGAAGATTTGTATAACGTTTCAGCCTGAAATCCGATATGCTCTCCACTCTATGAAAGTTGTACTTCCCCCCCCCTTATTAGGTTCTTTTATCCAGATGTATAAAAACTTAGACCTGTGCTTTAGCTGTGGTGTTAAAAAAAGCATATTTTTCCTTTGGGTAATTCAAAACATAACTGACAATTTAAAACCGTATAAAACTTCAAAGATAAAACGGAAGACATGGCACTGTATTACGGAAAAAACCAAACATAAATTACATGATTAGCACAGTACATCTATCCAGCAATTGTGAACATTTCCTAAATCGCTTGCATGAAAACATTGCAGATTGGATTGGGCTGGATGAGATGTAGGAGGATTTGAGGCACGGAAGCGCAACGAGGACTACTGAACCTTCGGGAGGAAGGGGCGAAGTGTGGGATACGAAGAGGTTTAGCTTTATCGGGCGGCATGGCATTTCCTAACGTTTCCCTTTCTTGATCTGTTACGATTCCAAAGAGTTGGAGTCTCTGAAGAGCTATTATCACACTAAGACAGGGATGGCCGGATCCAAGAGATTTGAACCCACGGTCTCCCGAATGCAAGTCCATACATAAACTTCGTGTTTATCAAATATGTAACACACATAACCTGAAGAAAAGTCGACTATTACATTAGAATGTTATAGTCTTCATGGGATGGAGAGTGATTTATTGTTCTCCTGAAAATAATACTTCTTGACAAACTTTTTGTAACAATGTCTTTTTATGTTATAAATTCATAAATTAATCTGTAATGGATATTTTACAACCCTTGTTATTCTTTCCATCAAATGTGCTTCAGGTTTTTTGATCATTTTCCCCAAATGTGACTATATATGATAAATAGAGTTAGATGTTACGTTCCAGCTTCGCAAGAAAACCGGCATTACAGTCACTTAAAAACACAACGCCTGACCCCCGTTTGGATCCCACGTGATAATCTGCAAGATCATTATCACAGTCACGTAGAAACCATTACTTGGCCTCATTAAGAGCAAGGGAAAAATCGCCTGGTCTTCGCAGCCTTTCATTATAGGTAATAAGTCGGCATCAATTACCTACAGCAAAGTGTATCATGCATCGCTTGTGTAAACAACTTAATGGCGTCGATCAAATCCTACGCTACCTGAAATACTTCATGTAAGGTACAGCATAAGTTTGGGCAAATATTGTTACAACACCGAGGTTATCATAAAAAATAATACCGTGATTTCTAGCAGTTGAGGCTTCATATGTATTGAACATATTGAAATTATTAAAGAGCTAATAAGAAATACTTAAATGTGCTCATATCATATGTGAGGCTTTTGTGGCTCGGTAAAAAAACCCTCAAGTATTCCAAATTAAATATATTTTCACTGCTCACATACCGGAGATGCATTATTTCTATCAATCCAATTTATACAGTTCTCTGTTCACCAAACTATTCAACGATCTAATACTTTATCAAGTATACTAATTCTGAGTAAAACTGTCGAAAATAAAGTTAAACAAAGCGATTGATTTTTATTAGCCATATCAAGAAAATCATACGGAGAAAGTACTTAAATGTTTATTTACGAGAATAGGTCCATAAGTTACGGCCTAACACTTTACTAGTATGATAAAGACAAAAACTACATTTCACTTTTCAATACTCTTACCCTTTATTGCAAAACACTTCTCGCGTCTTTGAATTAATATTTCACCCATCCACCCCCCAAATAGTCTTGTTTCAAAATGGGCATAAACTATATCCATCACTTCTTCGTCACACTTAAATTTCCTTCCTCGACGGTCCTTCTTGAGTTTTGAGAACAGGAAATAGTCACTGGGAGCTAGATCTGGGCTGTAGAGCGGATGGTCGATCTCCTTGAAGCCGCATTTTTTCACAGTTTCCTTTGCAAAAAGAGCTGTGTGCACAGGCGTTGTCGTGAAGAAGGCGCACACCATCACTCAGCTTTCCTCGTCTTTTCTCTTTGATGGAAGCACGTAGTCTGTGCAGTAGGCCAGCATAGTGCTTCCCATTGGTGTTCCTCTCCTTGAAGTCAATGAAGAGTATTCCTTCACAGTCCCAAAAGATTGTGACCATGATCTTCTTGGTTGACTGAGTGACCTTGGCCTTTAGAGGCGGTGCTTCGCCAGGTTTACGCCACTCCATTGATTCTCTTTTGGACAAGTGATCATAGTAGAGAGCCATAGTTTCATCTTCTGTAACACTGGTTTGTAGTTCTTCTCTCTCGTTGCCACGGCAGAGCTGCAAAAATTCCTGACAACAGATGACATGTTGCTGCTTTTGGACTGAGGAAAAAGTCTAGGCATCCATCTTGCGCTAACCTTATTCATGTTTAAATGTTCATGAATAATTCTAAGGTCTGTTATTTTAAAAAGGTCCAACCTTGCTGCTATTTGTGTAACTTTGAGCCGCCGGTCTTCTGTAATTTCTCCCTCCACAAGAGTGACGTTTTCAGGAGTGAGCACCTCCAAGGGCCGACCGGCACGCTCTTCGTCTTAAATGGGCCAAACTTTTTCGAATGGATCGAGAAAGCATGTAGTGATAAGTGGTAAGTGACTCACACGCTGTTATGGCTTACCTTATTTACTAGGTGATTGTTTTATATGTGATATGTCTGGGAAGCCAACTTGCCCAAAAATAAATGTTTTGTGACTATCTTATACCTCTAATGAGGTCATATTTCCTCCTATATGCGAGCCATTATACAATACTACCAATGTATGCAAAGCTTTCCTTAGCAAATTCAATATCTTATCTTACAGCTTTTAAAGCAACTTCAGCATGAATAATATTCAGTCATCAACTTAACTTAAAAATAATGGAATACAACGGTCAAGTAAAAAAGAGAAGCAAAAAAGTTCTCCCCTCGTCTCTTAAAATTATTTTAATTTTAAATATATATATAATTAAAATTAAAAGTGCTCTGCACTTTTCAGATGATTCCAACGTAAAAACAAAAATACCTGCAATTTGACAGAATGGTACAGCAAGTATGGCTCTCAGCGGTGTTATAGCATTGTCCCAAGGAAACGTGTTCACGGGAGAGCATTGTTCTTCACAAATTGATGTTCGTTCATTTTTAAACGCATCTTCATACAGTTGTAATTTTTCTTTATCAATTTCATTTCCGCAGAGCATAGAAATCTTGCCTTTTAAACCCAAGGTTGCGGGTTCAAACCCGTCCAGGATCGATGGTGTGCACAAGTCTTCATGGATTCCTGACATCCCCTCACTGCTGCAATAGCGCCATCTTTATTGCTGTCTTAAAGGTGACTTATCCTTTACAATTATTCTAGTGCTGATTTCGACCTTACTGTTCAAAGAGTCGTCCATATATCCCTCTTCAACCGCCGATGATCTCAAACCACCATGTTTTTTTAATTTCATACATTTCCTCCATTATTTACAAATAATGTAGCCGAAACCTTCCAAAAACAATGTCCACTAGAGGGGTTGTCTATTTTGAAAAATTGTGCAACTTCTTTCCAAACAAACCTATAGTATTAATACCTTGTACACTTTCCATTTCTATAATTCGCAACGATTGTGGCCAACATGTTTCGGACACAGAGAGACAAACTTTCTGTAAATGCTCACCCACTTTTCCTTTCCATTCACAATAGTAAACCTTTTCATGGTGTTTTTTGGTCTTCGGAACTGACACTCTAAGTATATTTCCTTTACCTTTTATATCGACAAGTTCCATTTTCCCAAGTTCATCTCCGCGACGCACATCGTAACACCAACCTTTATATCTAAATATTCTGCATCAGGAGTTTCCACCAAGAATTTACTTATGTTCTCTCTAAAGAAAACACTGGCCTTTTTGCCACATATCCAATAGATCAAACTTCGAAACTTTATATCAATAAATAGACCACAATATTGAAGATTTCATTACCTTTGATTTCTGCAGAAAATACACCAATATAACTGTTCTAACACTTTTTTGCACCAAGCTGTAAATAAAGAACGTTCTCTCTCATATAGTTTTTTTTTCTTTTTTTTTTTTTCTAAATTTCTTGGGCAGCGAATTATTCCTTAAACTAGTCGCCGTTTCAACCACCTTGGTAGAGTTTTTACAAAATCTTTTTCACTTTCGTCAAATTCCATTATAGTTTTCAGTTAATTTCATATCATTGATCTACTAAATGATTCAATAAAATTAACAATAACTAACAATTCCTAACGCGTAGCTACATCAACATATGGACCAATACTAATTGATTCTATATTCCCAGCTCTCGTTAATTGTAACATTCCAAATTAAAATAATTTATAATAAATTAAAAATAAGTTATATTCCGATATGGCAGTGTAAAAATAGTATGTAATATACCTGTTGAAAGGTTCATTGTGATCCTCGCGTGAAATATTGCAACTAATCACACTCAAATACGCAATAGGCGCCTTTCAACACTTATATTACAGTGTAGTATTGGATACAGAAATTAATATAAAGACGTGATTTTTGTGCAAAAGCAATCACGTTTTTTTATGTGATACTGGTATCTAATTGTGAAAAGTTGATATTCTAAAAGAATATTCTTTTGCTGTCCCTTGGATATACAGCTGGCCCGATTTTCCAGTTAGTTGATAGCAATCATGATTGCTACGATACAATGAACAATCAACAATGCTCCGGGAGAGAAGAAATAGAGGACACGCCGATTACATCGATGGAGCCGAAATTAATCGGCAGCTGTGTACCGAAATTCGCTTCCTCCATCAGAACAGTTATGAGACTTCCTGATGCGCGAACTGCAAACAACGCCATCTGGCAAAGATGAATACTACTAGCAGCTCGAATGATAATTACGCTGCGCTCCAATCCATTATTCATTTGAAAATGTCGGAGAGAGTGCGAACTCAAGTAGAAAGAGAAAACAAGCCAACTCCCCTGCAAAACTTTGTTCTGAATGCAAGCAGCAGGTCAATCCA